>CM062804.1:737424106-737919702 GCA_031772625.1 Pinus tabuliformis
CTCATGAGCTCCATAGTGAAACAGGTCGTTGGGCAGTTCCTAAAACACCATGGATGGAAAGGATCTACCATATATGTGAGAATAGGAACATCGAGGATGAAAACCACTTCCTCTTAGAGTGCCCCGGGTACAACCACATTAGGTCTCAGTTTTACAATCTTTGTTACAATACTGACCTCCCTAGCCTTTTACAATGTCAAAATTATAATGAGCTCGGGAGGCTTCTCTCCAAGCTTTTTGGGCATAGGAATACAATCTTAAATCAAAATAAATAATTTGTTTCTTTAGGTCCGATAGACCAATGTTTGGTCTCAGCAAAGGTTAACCATCATCATCATCATCAATAATAATAATAATAATCTGATTATAATATTATAATAATATTATATTATTATAATAGTATACAAATATAATTATTATTATAATAATAATATAATCAATATTATTATAATATTATTAGGAGTTTATATTATTATTATAATATTAATATAATATTTATATAATAATATATAGAAATAATCCGTTGTTAATATTTATATAGTTATTAATAATATCTGATTATAATATTATAATAATATCATATTAATATTATATTATTATAATAATATACAAATATTATTATTATTATTATAAGAACCATAAAGACCAATTATTTATTATTTATCATAATTAATAACTATACAAATAATAGCAACTATATTCTTATATAATTATATATTTATGATTATTATATTAATATTATTATAATAATGTAAATTATTATTATTATAATAATGTAAATTATTATTATTATTAAGATTAAGCTTTAGTATTTTTAATATTTATCTTAGGGTGTGTATACATAGGGTTAATTATTATCAGTATTTAGGATTATTAATAACTATATAAATATTAACAACCAGATTATTTATATATATTACTGTATAAATATTATATTAATATTATAATAATTATATGAACTCCTAATATATATTAATTAATAATAAGAATAGCTCATAATAATATTAGAGAGGAATAGAAGAATACAGAGGAATGAGATGGATTGTTGAATCCATTTGAAGAACCAAGTAATGTGATGAAAAGAGATTTTGGGGGTTAGTCAAAATCCCTTTTTTTTAGAAATATTCAATCCTTGACCTGTGGGTTATGGGCCCACAAGTCTATCGGAAGGTTAAGCCTTTACATCGAAACCACTTAACTATCGGGAGCATTAATCTTTCGCTTTTCCTTTAGAAAAACCCCGGGACAATAAAATATCGAAATACATAGGAATCAACAGGAAAACCCCACCGGAACACATAGCCAGATCTCAAAAACATTATACCCGCGACTATAATTATCATCGGGTCCGGCTCTCCCTTCAAAGCCTTATCTCTGCGCTCCTCCGATCTCTTCCCTCTTCGATCTCTGATCTCCAATCGGCTTCATCAGCGGTCGGCGTATCGGCCATCGTAGTATCGCTATTTCGGCCCACGGCCGGTTCCGATAATACCAAGGCTTCCCGCCGATGTGATAAAGCGATGTGATCGCAATCGCAAGTCCTTAAAGCCCGAGACTTGCCCCTTTGTAAAACAATCCGCCGATGCGATATTGCCTTACGAACCCGATAAGGGTATAGGTTCCTGTCGATAAAGTTTCAAGTCTGGATTTCGGATCCGACTGTGTTTTGCGCTAAATCTTAGTGTAACTTGGATTTACGCTCGCGGAACCAAACTATGCAAACAAACTTCGCCGATGCGATATTTCGCTTTGCTCCTTAGCGACATCATCTGGACCGTTGATCCATGTGATCAAACGGCTCTTGTGCATTCTCGTCCAGTTCTCCCTTAACTTAATCTTGCTTGGTTTTTGATGGATTTTTGTGTTAAACACAGTTCTCTGCCACACCTGCATTCACACTATTATCATCCCATACACAGTTAACTCGATTATCTTTGGATCACCATCGACCCCACAGTGATCGATGGTCGATCAACATACTTACAAACAAGATTCAAGACATCAATACATATATTCACAGTATAACTGGAAAAGGCGTAAAATACACAGATACATACAACTCGCATATTTCTATTAAGTATTGAAGATTTAACTCCTTAGAGAGTTAAAAAATTCCTGGGGATAATAGAATTTGTGCATGATCTGTGTACACTGTGTGTATTCCCCTGTTTCCTGCGTCAAATAACTATATAAATATTATCAAACACATTTAAGGTTATTAATAGCTATATAGGATTATTAATAACTATATAAACCCAAATGAATAATAAACCTAAGGGAGTAATACTAAAACCACAAGGGAATATGAACCCAAGGGAACAATATTAAGCCCAAGGGACTAATATTATAAACCCAATATTCGTAAACCCAAATATAAATATTACAAACACTAAAATAAACATGTTTTATTTTCATGGTGAGATAATCTTTGTCAAAATGTGACATTCAAGCATGGGACTAATATTATAAACCCAACATTGGTAAACCCAAATATAAATACTACAAACACTAAAATAAACATGGTTTATTTTGATGGTGAGACAATTCTTGTCACAATGCGACATTCAACCATGATTGACCATGTTTGGCTATGATTAACAATGGATTACAATGATTGATATTATAATCCAAAGGGAATAATAAACCCAAGGGATTGATATTATAAACACAAATGAACAATAAACCCAAGGGATTAATACTAAAACCCCAATGAACAATAAACCCAAGGGATTAATACTAAAACCCCAAGGGATTATGAACCCAATGGAATAATATTAAACCCAAGGGCCTAATACTATAGACTCAACAATCGTAAAACCAAATGTAAATATTACAAAGACCAAAATAAACATGATTTATTTTCATGGTGAGACAATATTTGTCAAAATGGGACATTCAACAACGGGACTAATATGGTAAACCCAAATATAAATATTACAAACACTAAAATAAACATGGTTTATTTTCATGGTCAGACAATATTTGTCAAAATGCAACATTCAACCATGAAACTAATATTATAAACCCAAATTTGGTAAACCCAAATATAAATACTACAAACACTAAAATAAACATGATTTATTTTGATGGTGCCACAATCTTTGTCACAATGCGAGAATCAACCACGGTTGACCATGATTGATATTATAAACCTAAGGGAATAATAAACTCAAGGGATTGATATTATAAACCCAAAGGAAGAATAAAACTAAGGGATTAATACTAAAACCCCAAGGGATTATGAACCGAAGGGAATAATATTAAACCCATGGGACTAATATTATAAACCCAATATTGATAAACCCAAATATAAATACTATGAACACTAAAATAAACATGGTTTATTTTGATGGTGAGACAATCCTTGTCACAATGCAACATTCAAACATGGTTGACCATGGTTGGCTATGATTGACAATGGTTGACCATGATTGATATTATAAACCTAAGGGAATAGTAAACCCAACTTATTTACATTATAAACCCAAATGAATAATAAACCCAAGGGATTAATACTAAAACCCCAAGGGATTATGAACCCAAGGGAATAATATTAAGCCCAAGAGACTAATATTATAAACCCAACATTTGTAAACCCAAATATAAATATTACAAAGACTAAAATAAACATGATTTATTCATGGTGAGACAATCCTTGTGACAATGTGACATTCAACCATGGTTGACCATGATTGATATTATAAACATGAGGTAATAATAAACCCAAGGGATTGATATTATAAACCCAAATGAATAATAAACCCAAGGGATTAATACTAAAACCCCAAGGGAATAATATTAAACCCAAGGGACTAATATTATAAACCCAACATTCGTAAACCCAAATATAAATATTACAAACACTAAAATAAACATCATTTATTTTCATGGTTAGAAAATCCTTGTGACAATGTGACATTCAAGCATGGTTGACCATGGTTGGCTATGATTGACAATGGTTTACCATGATCGATATTATAAACCTAAGGAAATAATAAACCCAAGGGATTAATATGAGAAACTGAAAGGAATAATAAAACGAAGGGATTAGTACTAAAACCCCAAGGGGTTATGAACCCAAGGGAATAATATTAAATCCAAGGGACTAATATTATAAACCCAACGTATATAAACCCCAAGACAAATATTATAAACATTAAAATAAACATGATCGACCATCATTGATTTTCATATTATAAACCTAAGGGAATAGTAAACCCAACTTATTTACATTAATACTAAAACCCCAAGGGATTAATACTAAAACCCCCAGGGATTATGAACCCAAGGGAATAATATTAAGCCCATGGGATTAATACTAAAACCCCAAGGGAATAATTTCAAGCCCAAGGGACTAATATTATAAACCCAAATATAAATACTACAAACATAAAAATAGGCATGGTTTATTTTGATCGTGAGACAATCCTTGTTGCAATGCAACTTTCAAACATGGTTGACCATGGTTGGCTATGAATGACAATGGTTGACCATGATTGATATTATAAACCTAATGGAATAGTAAACCCAAGGGATTAATACTAAAACCCCAAGGGATTATGCACCCAAAGGAATAATATTAAACCCAAGGGACTAATATTATAAACCCTAAGACAAATATTATAAACATTGAAATAAACATGATCGACCATAATTAATGTTCATATTGAGATAATCCTTATCACAATTCCATGTTGGACCATGGTCGACATCATAATAAACTATGTTTGACTCAGGAATAATAAACCCAAGTGATTGATATTATAAACCCAAGGGATTAATACTAAAACTCCAAGGGATTATGAACCAAAGGGAATACTATTAAACAAAAGGGACTAATCATATAAACCCAAGGGATTGATATAATAAACCCAAGGGATTATTATTTATTTTCATGATGAGACAATCCTTGTCACAAAGTGACATTCAAGCATGGTTGGCTATGATTGACAATGGTTTACCATGATCGATATTATAAAACTAAAGGAATAATAAACCCAAGAGATTAATATGAGAAACCCAAAGGAATAATAAAATGAAGGGATTAATACTAAGACCCCAAGGGATTATGAACCCAAGGGAATAATATTAAATCCAAGGGACTAATATTATAAACCCAACATATATAAACCCTAAGAAAAATATTATAAACATTAAAATAAACATGATTGACCATCATTGATTTACATATTGAGACAATTCCTATCACAATTCCATGTTGGACCATGGTCGACATTATAATAAACCATGTTTGACTCAGGAATAATAAACCCAAGCAATTGATATTATAAACCCAAGGGATTAATACTAAAACCCCAAGGGATTATGAACCTAAGGCAATATTATTAAACAAAAGGGACTAATAATATAAACCCAAGGGAATAATGAACCCAAGGGATTGATATAATAAACCCAAGGGATTGATATAATAAACCCAAAGGAATAATAAACCCAAGGGATTATGAACCCAAGGAATTATTAATATTAAAAACTTGAAGAACGAAGAAAACCAATAATTTGATATTATAAACCATTGGGAATTAATAAACCCAAGGGAAAAATATTAGAAACCAAAGGGATCAAAAATGGCAAGGGATTAATAGGAATTAATTTTTTAAACCCAACGGATTGATCAACCCACGTGACTATGAATATTATAAACCTAATGGATCAATAAACCCTAGGGATTGTTAATATTATGATTTTCATATTGACACAATCTTTGTCAATGCAATGTTGGACCATGATTGAACATGATTTATTTTCATATTGAGAAAATATTTGTCGCAATGTGATGTTGGACCATGGATGACCATGGTTGATTTTCATATTAAGACAATCTTTGTCCTAATGTGACGTTGTACCATGTTTGACCATGGATGACCATGGTTTTCATAATGTGACATTGGACCAAGAGACCATCTTCGTTACAATGTGACCATGATTATTGACCATGGTTGACCATGATAAGAATGGTTGATTTTCACATTGAGACATCTTTGTGACAATGGGACGTTGGACCATGGTTGATTTTCATATTGACCATGGTTGACCACGATTGACCATGATTGATTTTCGTTTGAGACAATATTTGTCACAATGTGGCATTTGACCATGGTAGACCATGATTGAAGATGGTTGACATGGATGATTTTCATATTGAGACAATAATTCTTATAATGTGTTGGACCATGTTTGACCATGAATGGCCATGGTTGACGATGATTGACCATGGTCGATTATCATATTGAGACAATCTTTATCACAATGTGACGTTGGACAAAGAGACAATCTTCGTCACAATGTGAACATGGTTATTGGCCATGGTTGACCATAGTTGACAATGATTGACCATGGTTGATTTTCACATTGAGACAATATTCGTCAAAATGTGATGTTGAAACATGGTTGACCATGGTTGATTTTCATGTTGAGACAATTCTTTCACAATGTGATGTTGGACCATGGCTGACCATGATTGATGATGGTTGATTTTCATATTGACCATGGTTGACCATGATTGACCATGGTTGAGCGTAATTTTAATATTGTTAATTAAATGTTATGAATATTAATAATTAGTAATTATAAATATTAATAACTAATATTAAAATTAACATTTATAAATATTAATAATATTAAAAGTAATATTAATGTTGGTATTCATATTAATCAATATTAATATTAATATATAAGTGTGTTGTTAAGCATCGATGGCGAATTATGAGTGAGTAGTGTATTCTGCATATCATAGATGCAGGCGGAGTGCGCAGTAATTAGCCGAAGGACCAGAACCTGAAGAAACCCCAAAACCACAGATACGCTGAAGAAATAGCGTAAAACATAAGTAAACAGAGTAGCGGAGGAGTAAAGTATCGTTGAACAGCAACCGTTAGATCTCACAGATCAATGACCAGAATCAAATCGCAGAAAGTGGAACATCGAGATCGCATCACAATCTTTGAAAAAGGAGGAAGCGATTGCGACATGCGATATGTAGCGGAACCAAAAACTTATCAAATGAACCCTAGAACCCCATCGGGTCCGTAATACATGTTGGAGTGGTTTTTAAACAGTGTAAGTAGATTATCGGGCGGAGGAAGAATGGTAAGTGGTATCGGAGGGCAAGCACCCGATTCCACTTAGTGTTTGACATGTAGCAGCGAGCAGAGTGGGGAAACCGCTTTATCGAGCGGTTAAACCCCATGCATGTTGGCAACCCGAAACCAATGTAAAGCATTGGATTTGTGGGAGGAGATCAACGGCGGAGGATAATGTGAAGGCCAATGAGTGGACCCGACGATATTTATAAATGCGGATGTATAAATTTTGAGATCTGCTTATATGGTTCGGAGCGGAAATTTAATGTATTTCCTTTGTATTTCTATAAAGTGTTGTGCCGAGGGCTTTTATGCAAAAGTGTTATTCAAATGTTCCGATAGTCACATATCGGAGTCGGAGGGGGATAAAGGTATGTATGTGGTATGACCATGGTAACTGGCGATGAGCAACTGCGATAAAGGTGATTCTCGGGAATTGTGCAAAGACCGAGGATTGGCGGAAAAAGGTATGATGTATGTGGTTTTATGTGTTATCAATTATAAAGGGTTTATAATGGATTGAAGTGTGATAGAAGGGTTTTAAGGTTAAGCACAATTATAACCCAAAGTTAAAAGAGGGTTTTGTATATGGTGCGGAATAAGGATTTAATAATGGCTTAGAGGGGTTGTATGAGTCTCGATATTAAAGGGAATGAAGGTTAAGGGGTGATTAAAGTCTCGATAATGAGGGTTTAGACTTTGGGTTAGTCTATTAATATGTTTCCACATGAGAGATAATGGAAAGGGCCTTCACCATTACTATTAATGAAGTTTTGACCTAGTAGGTCATATCTATTCCTGGGAAAACATGGTTGTCCATCGTTGACCATGGTTGATTTTCATATTCCCATGATCTTTGTCACAATGCGACATTGGACTATGGTTGGCCATGATTGATTTTCATATTGAGACAATATTTTTCACAACATGACGTAGGACCATGGTTGATTTTCATATATAGACAATTTTTGTCACAATGCAACATTGGACCATGGTTGACCATGAATGATATAGATTTGTATGCATTAATTATTAATGTGACAAATCCATATAATTTTTTTGAAAATAAGTATTGATAAAATATCATTGAAATAATAAGCTTTACACCAATTGCAACGATAGTTATATATGAAGACATTCATGCGTTAAGTAATGAAACCATATATAATTAAAATGAAAATCTTATGGAAAAAATGTAAATATTATTGTTAACTTTTGCGAAAATTAATAAGTGTGAAAATTTTAATATGTCATTTTTTCTTTTAAAAAATTTATTATCAACAAATATAAATTGAATCTAAATTAATTTTAAACATAGTATATATTATTAAAAAAAAATGTAGCTAGGTTATATATATATTCATCAAGAATAAAAATTGGATCTAAATTAATTTTAAACATGATACACATTATTAACTTTTTTTGTAGCTAGGTCATATATATATATATATATATATATATATATATATATATGGATATATGGTTAATTTATATCTTTGATTTTTTTTACATGAATACAACATCATGAGTATTAGTAATAGGGAAACTAATAATAACAATTTTGAAGAAATGAGAAGTGTACAGAGAGGGTTAAAAAATAAAGATTAAATCAGCTTAGATCCATCTAACTTTGGATTTATCATACACTGAGAGGGATCAAATCCCTCCATGTGCAAACATTTCCTCAAGTTCTACACACCAAAAAAGAGGTTTGCACATGGAGGGATTTGATCCCTCTCAGTGGTTTACACATTAAGAGATTTGATACTTCTCGGTGCATGATAGATCCTCAGTTAGATAGATCCATTGAAGGTTATTTATACAAAAGCACAGAATTATTTATACAAAAGTACATAGTAAAGTGTGCAAGGAATAGGACATGAAAGATTGTGTACACAACCATAACCATCCATAAGGAAAAGAACATGACTTATGTGGAGAAAGGTTTTATGCAAAGTACAAGAAAAGAGTTTTGAAAAAAAGAATCTTTGCATAGCATAAGGGATCTCATCTAAATTATTAAAAAGACTAAGTATTGTGTCAAACATGGAATTTTTTTAACATATAATGAAACTATAAACATACAATGTATTATGAAATGAAAAGGGAAAGTGGAGTTGGGAGATTTACATACATCTGGTTAAAATTAGAAACCAAAGGTCATACATAAATGGATTAATACATGTATATATTGGTTATTTGTGTTCTTCACAATCTTGGAAATGATTCTACTAATCAAACTATATTTTTTAATGTGGAGACGAATATTTTTATCACTACAAAATTATAGTGTTTTCTTGGCATTCATGTTTGATTAGCAACTTTTATTAATTTAGCTTCTACATAAAGTTTAGGTCTTGTTGTATAGAGTATTAGAATCAAACTATATTTTTTAATGTGGAGACGAATATTTTTATCACTACAAAATTATAGTGTTTTCTTGGCATTCATGTTTGATTAGCAACTTTTATTAATTTAGCTTCTACATAAAGTTTAGGTCTTGTTGTATAGAGTATTTACAAGACTATGAATGCATGGTGGTGAGATATGCTATACCATAGACTTTCGATGACAAAAATCTCTAGCTTGCAAGTGATTTTACTATATTTTTGTTCTTAACACATATTTGTGGGCACTTATTTCATGAATTTCATATTTATGAGATTAGATATTACTTTTTTAGGCTTTTAATTCTATTTTATGTCATGTTTATTTGAGTTGTGGGGTTTTTATATGCTTAATGAAATTCTATTTAAAGATTTTATGAAAGTATGTGAGCATTTTATATTTATAAGATTATATGTTGGATTTTTGGGCTTTTTGTTCTACTTATGTCATAAATATATGTTGGATTTTTGGGCCTTTTATTCTATTTATGTCATATTTATTTGAGTTGGGGGGATTTTATATGCTTAATGAAACTCTATTTAAGGATTTTATGAAAGTATGTGAGATTGTTGCATTGAAATAAGTTGTTAGTGAGCAACTTAATGATTCTTATGATTGTTACCAGCAATTAGTTGAATACCTCCAGTGAGATTTGGAATTGAATGAATATCCTGCACGCATGAATATAGCAGCTACAATTATATAGTTACACGTATGATCACAGATCAGCGAAGACATGGTATGCTCTGGAGTCAATAACCATGAACCAAAATGCTACCACAGTTGCTATCACGGATAACAAGGCGAAAAAACATACGTTCGCCCAATGCCATGTCTTCCCTAATGAACTCAAATCCTTTCCCTTCACTTTAATATACATATGGTTTGCCAACACAATGTTAATGATATCACACTCATTGTGCCAGTAATATTCATAAAATCACCCACAAATGGAAGCAGAGCCCCAACAAGTGTGGTCACTATCAGATATGTCCCTCAAGCTAGCACCCTCACTATCCAATTGTGAACAGAATACACACTTTCGTTGCTCCTTCCGAACTTTGTATCCAGAAACTCATACATGGGGCTTCCACATATCTACAACCATTCCATTAGGGTTTATAACCTAGAGTGGTATTTCAGGCGGCAAAGTAGTGGTAAGCGGTATCGAGAGTTTTGGCTCCGATTCCACAAATCGGAGGACACGTAGCAGCGGAGGAGTGTGGGGAAACCGCTTTATCGGGCGGTTAACCCCCGTGTGTCTTGTCAACCCGAAATCTACTGTGAACCATTGGATCTTTCAAGAGAAGATCAACGGCAGAGAAGTAATAAATTTTGGGAGAGCGTTTAAAAAAAAGACCAGAACCTTCTTTTTTCTACGCGCTAGTCATATCATTAAACGAAACTTTTGCTATACCTGTATTTCTGGAAGCATGCCTGAATTAAATGCAAAAATGAGATTTGTTGCAACACCAATTGTTCCAAACATTCTTCTTTTACTTGAACCTGAACTTGAAATCTCATAATCTCTAGCTGGGCTATTGAGACCTACATATCCAAAGTAAGCAGAAAATTAAGATTTTGCTCCAAGCGATTGTTTTAATACCCAACTTGACAAGGACCATGAACCAGAAGATATGTAAGCATCACAAGTAAGATGTATCCTGGTTAAAAGAAAAGAGAGATACCATCACGTATAGATAATCCAATAGCAGCAATGATATAGATGCAACTTAAGAATGTTGAAACACCGAGCCACAACCTCAGAGACGATAAGTGGGGAATGCCAAATGAAAAAATGCTACAAATGATTCTTGTAATTGTGATGCAGTAAGGTAGCTTCAGCGTGGTAGCTTCATTGTTGTGTAAAGTATATATTTCCTGCACAACAGTCAATCAGAAGAGATGAAAAATAGATAATTAATAAGGAATTGTTGCATGTCAAAGTAGGGAAGCATGGCTTGGGGATAGGAGGTAATTAAGTATAAGAGTAGGGAGCTACCTTCAAACCTTGTCCATCTAGAATGAAAAATCTTGTGGTGATCATGAATAGATTGATATATTGTAGAGTCCATGTCAAGTAATACATTTTCCTACCTAGGAAAATTCACAATCACAATCAATATGAAAGGAAGAAGTGATTATGTGCAAGTATGAAGATGTTGATTTGATGAAAGTAACAAGAAAGTATTATATTGAATGGGATGGGTGAGTGTAAAAGAAATTTACCATAAATGTGACCAGCTAGGTCTCTGTATCGACTATGTCAGATGCCTCCAGTTTCGTGGAGATGCGCTAGGAGGGTGTTTGCATAGAGTGATATGAAGGTTGCTGCTATCAATCCCAAGGTGCCCCCTACCCATCCCAAGGGAACCATGACGATCCCTGAATACCCCAATGCATACGCACTGTTGAGTGATGTTATCAAAACGAGGCCGACTTGGTACCATGGATCTGCAATAATCTCAATATTATTATTTATCAAAGTTGGTATAGACATATACAGCGTACAGTGTAAAAATATTGAACGATATGACTTACCGTGACTTGAGACTTGAGGTGTTTCAATCTCGTAGGTTGCTCCTTCGTGTCCATGTCGTCCCTCTGCCAAATTTTCTCCTCCAAAAGAATAGTTCCCGACATAGTTCCCTACATACACTATCTTACATTTTCGGCACATACACTATGTTACATCCCTCGAGCAAAGCTTCATATAATGTGTCGCTCCATCTAATGTGTGGTTATCTGCATGGAGGAGGCCAATTGAAACATTTGCATGGAGGAGGCCAATTGAAACGGTAAGTGATGGCTATATGAAATTGAAATTGTTAGTGATTGCCACGCTAAATCAATGTCTTACATCCCTCTGGCCACGTTTCGTATAGGAGAATTGAAATGGTGAGTGATGTCTAGGCAGAATTGAAATTGTTGGTGTTCCTAACGTAATTGAAACGAATGGTGATGGTGATTCGTACATTTCACAACCATTTTTAATCTTTCCACTTCGTCTTAATCATAATAGGTGGCAATTAACAAATGGTATGGTAAATTTTTAATCATGCTTTGTAAAAAATTAATTTAAGTATGCTTTAAACATGTGATTTAGACATGCAAGTAAGTTAGTGGTGTGAATTCTATCCATTGATATAGTGGCAACCATGAGAATATACTAGCATCTTTTAATTTAGGCCATCCAATCAAAAAGATTAATTAAAAAAATGATTAAAGTAGCCAACTCCAATAGAAGGGATGCATATCGGTGTAAATATTTGAATTTAAAAATATATATAAATATTTCATAAAAAAAACACATATCTACTTAATAAATTAAAATATATTTTAATTTAAACTTAAAGAAAACCATTTTAATTTTGTTTTAATTTCTAATTTATCAAATATCGCAAATAAAAAAATTTACATGTTATACATATATTCATTAGCAAGCCTGTATTTGTTCATTATTTCTGAAAGAACAATCATAATATCAATTTTTGAATTCGATATTTTGAGGGAGAGTTTGGGTTGAAATTAATGATATATCATATTTTCTTTGTTGTTATTTTTCTTAATTTTTTCTTTTTAATTATTATCTCTTAGTTTTTTCCATTTAATTTTTTTTTCCTTTTGAAGCAAAGATTGAGTTAAAATTAATCCTAATATTTTCCATTTAATTTAAATTTTGTTCTTTTGAAATAAATATTGAGCTAAAATTAATGATATACCATATTTTCCTAAATGTTATTTATCTTATTTTTTCTCTTTTAATTTTTTCTTTCAAATCAAATATTTAGAAAAAGAAACTCAGTAGAAATTAATAATATACCATAATTCCCAATGTTAACGATTGGCTGAAATTTTTTATTTTCGCTTAGTCATCCATCATATGCATTTACTTGAAATCTCTTTTTCCTCTCTACATATTTAAAGGAAAATGAAAGTTGGTCTAAATTTATAATCTTTTTAATGTAAAATATACTTTTAATTAATGACCCAATCTACATGTCAATGTGCAATTATTTTAGTTTTTTTTTTCTGGAATATGCACTTTTTTTATTTTATAGCATGAGAATAGTGCAATATGCCTTCTTTCTTTGGCAGTTTTAGGTAGAATCAAAAACACTTCCAGAGAAAGTTGCACTGGAATTTGGAAAGGAGGAGGGTATAAATGTGATCAGTATTTCCCACCCATAATTGCAGGCTCTTTCATGATTACCAAAATACCTTATAGCGTCCATGTAACATTGTCGTTAATCACAGGTACAACTGGTTATTTATCATCGATCAATTATTATTTCTTAACATTGTTCTCTTTGTTTGCTTTTTTTTCCCTCTAAAGTTTATGATACTACTAATTTTTTATGGATCGAATGTGGTGTAATTCATAAGTGATTCCTTATGGTATGGATTGCTACCATCCATTCACTTTCTGCCAGTCTTGATTATCCATGTTCAAGATATGTAATGCTCATCTATTTCTGATGGAGCTGTTATCACTGACAAAATTTCAAAGAAAAAAAAGGATCTCCATAAAGAAATCTCACTTCAAGTAAGGATATGCTTCAAAGTTTTGGTAGTTATGCTTGGTATAATCTTTTCAAACATTTCCATTCAGTTTTGGAGGGTCTTGAAACATTTGAAAGAATGTTTTAATAGAAAAGTTCTCAAATAGCAAAGTTTTGGGTTGAAACTATGATTTTTGAAACAACTCAGCAGTTTCGTAGCGCGCTACGAAACTGCTGAAGGTGACAGTTTTGTTTTTTGAGGATCTACCTTGAAAGAAAAAGAAGATTATTTTGAAGGGGATGTCGCTGCAGAGGTGTAATAAGATCACTTGAGAAGGTTTGAGCCCTAATCAAAAGGAAAATTCAAGAAATGAAGATACATACGCATGCTAAACCTTGCGCTACGAAATCAGTGTTTTCGCAGCGCGCTGCGAAACCCCTGTAGCAGCCTGTTTCAGCAGAGAAAACTGTTTTACTAGGTAACTTCCAGAAGCTTTCCAGAGCAGCTGAGAACTCAATTTTGCAAACTGAAAGAGGCTTTTCTTCCTAACATGTTGAATTAAAAAAACCTCTTTCAGTATCTTCAATACCATTCTGAGGTGGGAGAAATGTGTGGTCAAAATTGCGCTACGAAACTGCTGTAGGTGCAGTTTTTCATCTCCTGTTTGACAACTATTTTTCAAAGACTTATTCTGGGCAGCTGGAGTAGTGTTTCAAAAAACCAAAAGAGGTTTTTGTTCAGCATGGATTTTTTCACAAAAACCTCCTTCAGTTTTTCCAAATACATTTTGTACGAGAAGTTATGACCTCTGTCCCAAGACCTATTTTTCAGCCAGAACAGAGCAAGGGACAGTTTCCTGTTTGACACGTGTTTTTCAAGGACAGATTCGGAACAGTTGGAGGAATGTTTTAAAAAACCAGGAGAGGTTTTTGTTCTAGACAACATGGGCTACAAAAACCTCCTTCAGTTTCATAAAATGTGTCATGGATGAGGAGATAAAGGCTCTGTCCCACGTGCCATTTTCAGGGATTCTAAACCTAAAAACAAGGAAACATGTTCCCTAATTTCTAGGGTTTGTCTTCAGCAGTCAGATGACCACGTGGGAGGCTTCATCAAATTCGACTTCATGGAGTTTTAGGTGTCAAAGAATGCTTTAAATGCTTAGATAAGGTTGTTGAATCATGATAAGGAGTTACACTCCTAGTTGTATTAGGTCTCTAGGACTGCTAGTTAGGTGTCATTTGCATTTAATAGTTAGTTTTGAGTGTCATTAGGTGTCAGGTCAGGTAGAATTCGAATTTTCCTCATCTTAGAAGAGGAATCTAAGTTGTGTAAAGAGCTCTATATATAGCAGAAGAGCTGATGTACAAAGGGTTGGATATTTTATGAAAACAGAGTGCTATTTTGGCTTGTGTAAAGAACAGCTTTCAGTAATATAAGATATATGTCTTTCTTCTCAGGATTCATACAACATTTCCATGTTCAAGATGTGTTATTTTACTTTGTCCTTCATGTCTTTTTTCAGTTGCTTAGAGGAGTAATCAGTCAGAATTCACTTATGTTGCTCTGACTTCCTGTACTCATCTATGAACTATGGTTTTATAAGAGTTGTGTTTTGAACTTTTAAATGTCACATGCCCTGACTTCTATGTTAAAGCAATATCACTGTTTGCTGTAGTATGTTTGACTCCATAAGCCCAATGGGAATTAGTTTAATGTTTGTCCAACCAGCATACTTGTTCATGTGTTTCACAAGAGTTAGCCATCTTATCATTAGTCAAAATTAATAACCTTTGAGAGAGCCCTCTCAGGCTAAGCCTTAGTCAAAAGTCTGGTTTGAAATAGTTACTTGAAGTTAACCTGGTCTGCAGCCTTCCAGTGCTTGATTTTGAGATAACAGGAGCCATGTCCAAGATATATGTAATGCTCATCTATTTTTGATGGAGCACCCAACGGCGAAGGGACGTTACCTTTGCTCTGGCCATACCATTACCAACCGAGACTTTGAACAAAATAACTGCAAAGTCTGTTATCCCTTACACATTACAATTCCACATATATTTCGTTTGAATTGTCACCTACATATGTTTACTTAGTTCCTTCAATTTTCTGTGATTTTTTATTACGCTAATTGATTGATGCAAGTTGGATGAATCGACGTCTGCTATTGGGATTCAAATACAAGTATAGTGTAGAGGAGATTATTGATTACAACATCCATTATGCTCAGAAACTAGCCATACTCAAGTGACGAACTGGATGTAATTTCATTGTGATATTAAGAATCATTAGCGTGATAGAATATGTTCTATAGTTTTATGAGTAGTGCTACTTGAATGTAGTGAATAGTGTAGTGTAGTATAGTGTGAAGCACCACAAATCACATAGATCCGAAATCTGAGATGTTATTTCTTCCATATATTACTACTGGGAGAATGGCTAATACAATCTCTGCACTATATGCTTATAATGTGTTTTTTTTGTTGGAGTGGAAACTATGGACAAAATGTTTAACTTTGTTTAATGTTTACATATAGTTCAATTCAATGTGTTTCTCCAATCATTGCATGACCCTTCAATATGAGATTGTTGGTTATTCCCTATTAAAGATCTTCTTTGCTTTCATTTTTAAAAGATAGTTGAAAATGAAATTGTTGGTTGTTTAATATTGAGATTTCTTTTCCTTTTTATTTGTGATTCCTCTTTTTGCTAAATTTGAGTTTCCTCTATGTATGACATTGTCTTTCCACAAATAGAGTCTTACCTAATTTACTTCGATTACAATCCATTTAAGTTTTTTATATTTTAATCCATTTATATCTTTAACATTTTAGCACTATGTTAAAAAATAATAAATAATAACATTTAACATACTATGTTAAAAAATAATAAATAATAACATTTAACATATTATACACATTAGAGTAATTCTTCTCACTCTACCCGTTATACTTTTTGTGGATGGAATTCAAACATATGAGCCTATTAAATTTAGTCAAATTCTCTAATTCAATTGTGCATATTTTTAAAATAAAAACTATTTGAAATATACTTATATTAAGTTTTAAAATTTACATTTATTAATAAAATTTATATTAAAAAATATTTTGAATTTACTCTATTGAGTTTTAAAAATATTCATAAAATTATTTAATACAAAGTATTTTTTAAATCATAAAATTCAAAATTGAAATTCTTATATATCAAATCAACATAAAAAAACAATATTTAATTCAAAATTGAAAAAATTGAAAATGAATTTTAAAATTATTAATAAAATTTATATTAAAATTTTATATTTTTTATAAATGGTAAAATTATAATCATTATTGATAATGTGTTATAGATAGATTTTTTATTTCTTTCAAAGTCAATCATCTTTTAGCTAAATAACAAGCAATTTTAAGTATTACAATATTATTTAAAAAAAAAAAAAAAAAAATTTACCATAATAAAATAATTATATTTTTAATTATTATACATAAACGTTAAAAACTATTCCAACAATGATTTATTATGTTTTTTATTATTATTAAAACAATCCTTTATTAAAAAAATGATATACTTGAATAACCTTCCTTATATATATATAATCAATTTAATATTTTATATATTTACTTTAATGTTTTAATTTTTGGGTATATTTTTTCATCATTCTTTTTTAATTTCACAAGATTCTCTAGATTAATATGTTGGGATATATATATTTTTTTCAAACAATGGGAAAATCTATAATAACTCAGTTGTCAAACCAACAGTGAGGACAACCATCTCAACTACTAGCGAATGCAGGCTTACTCATCACCCTTATTCAAGGAAAACTATACCATCTGGAATGATCGGTAGGTGGTCCATAAAGGGACGGACTTCCACTCATGCCATATGCCTCTAGGTCTTGGGCCATTAGCTCTTAGAAACAATTTTAAGGCATACTCCAAACCCATGGAGCTATGCACTTTACAACATCAAAATTGAAGTTTTTAAAGACACTAAATTCATTTATACATTGAAAAATTACAATCTCATAAAATATTACATCATTAAATTTTATACCCAAAAAAATGAAACATTAAACACAATTTTTATATAGATTTAAAAGGAAAAATAATAATAATAATAGTATACCTTTCTTTAAAAAAAACAGAGGACGACCGATATCATCGATTGTTTATTTCTCTTTTTGACATCTTCATGACAAACCATACAGAGTTCTAGTTTAAACTGTTTAAAATTGTTTCTATGGGCAGTAAAACTTCCACATCTATCAAATTAGACTTTAAGGCTAGTCTCACATTATCATCTTCATGTAAGGTAATAATTTCAACAACCCATGCAATAATGTACTACCATGGCAAAAATAAGTGACCACGTACTATTGTGGCATATTTGGTATGGAAATTGTTGTAGGCATGGCAATACCCACATCCAAAAACCTAACCGTGGGAGATGAAGTGCCAAAACTATGGGCCCTGTTTGGGTAAATTGGTACATCAACTTCGCGGGGTCGTAACATTGGCATACAATCTTCATTTGACTTGCACAATACCTTGTTAGAAATATCTATCTGGGGAATACAACTCTCGACTACAGTCATCAATCAAAGGCTCATATTTTCCCTTTTTCCCAAAAAAAATCATTTACAGCCTCAAAACAGCTTCACAATTTCAAGACCTAAAAAGCTGCCAAAAATAGTAAATTGTGCTACAATTAAGGAAATTGAAAAAATGAAAGAAATAGTAGTGGAGGTCCAAGTGGAATAGGCAGGTGGCCACCAATATCCACTTGTATCAGTCCTCTCCCCTTAGGAATAAATGGTCCCCATTTCGTTGAGTGCCCCCATGAGATGGGGAAACTTTTGTTGAACCTGGTTCATGGTGATCCATTTGCCCTGGTGAAGGAGTTGGCCTGCTTTGACAACTTGATATAGCTAGATCCTATGTTGGTGAGTGTTCTTGATCTATGTGTCCATGATCCGATCATTTTTGGCATGTTCCATGCAATATAAGTTTAACTCTGTTGGTGTCAGTTGTTCTACAATGTCGGATGTGTCTAGTAATGGTGGAAAGTATGGTTGAAGGTGGTCCACATTGAACACTGGGTGCATGCCAAGGAACGGTGGAATGTTGAGCTCAAAAGAATTGTCCCCTACAATCGTGGTGATGGTGTATGATCCATATCAGAGCGACTGAAGCTTACGGTGGGGCATAGTAAGGCGCTTCTTCTGCAAATGTAGCCAAACTTTGTCGCCCACCTGGAATTTTTGTGGCACCCGATGTTGATCATGTCGTTGCTTGTCCTTAACATTGGATTTGTCCAATATGTCATGGACCTACTAGTGGATGTGTTGGATGTGCTTAATGAAGTTGTTAACCCTATCAACTTCAAATTGGACATGGGTCGAAACTGCATGAGTAGCTTCAAATGGCATGCTTAAATCAATGGGACATAGCGATTGGAATCCCAACCCCACCTAAAAGGGGTTGTGTCCAGTTGAGCTATGGAGAGCTCTGTTGTAGCTATGTTGGACATAGGGGAGGCTTTCATCCCATGTGCATGGATGCTTTTAGTTGTACATGTGTGGAATGTGTATGATCATCTTGTTGACGACCTCTATTTGGCCATCAGTTTGGGGGTGGAATATCGTGGACTTAGTGAGCCTGGTATCCAGTATCGACTAGAGATTTAACCAAAATGTAATTAGGAACCTGTTATCCCTATCTAAGATAACTGATTGTGGGATCCCAAAGTGTACCCACACTCATTCAAAGAAGAGCGTAGTAGTGGCTTCTACTGTGATACTCTTCTTGTAGGCTACCAAAATGTCCATCTCAGAGAATCTGTTGATGACCACAAAAACAAATTCATTTCCATGCTTAGTAAAATTGAGGCCCGACATGTAATCCATGGAGATGGATTCCCAAGTTCAATTAGGAGTAGGCAGAGGAGTATATAGGCCTTGCTTCTTGATGGTCGATTTTGCAATGACGCTGGAAGTGAAATACCTGATGTACTTCCCAACATATTTTCGAAGGTTTGGCCAATAAAAATACTTTTGCAGCACTTCCATTATTTTCTCTACTCTGAAGTGTCCAGCGACCTGACTATAGTATGCCTCCCAAATCACCTTGTAACGTTTGCTTAAAGTAACACAGAGGTGTCCCAAGTATCCGAGAGGTGAAAATTTGGAGCTTGCTTGCCTTCCAGGAGCGTCTGGTATGTGTTGCCAAATTTTAAATCACTTGTACAAATACGCCCACCCTGAAGTATCATGCCCACAAGAGTCGAGCATAGTGGTCAGCACCATGATTGGTGGTTGACTGAGGCAGTCTGAAACATTATTGGTGCTTCCCTTCTTTTACTTAATGTTCAAATGGAACTATTGAAAGTATGTGGGTCATTTCTGATGGTGATCGCTATGCAACTTCCCTTTTGTTTGTATGAATTGCAAGGGTCAATGGTCTCTGTGGATGACCATTTCCTTCCCAGAATATAATGCTTCCATTGTCAGCAGACCTGCACAATGGAATACATATCTTTTTCATAGGTGGTATACTTTCAAACTGTGTCTGAAAGTGTCTCACTGTGATATGCCACTGGATGCCCCTGTTGAGTAGGAACTACACCAATATCATAGTCAAAGGCATCTGTCTCAATCTCAAATGGTTGTTGCAGGTTTGGTAATGTGAGCACTGGTGCAGAGCAGAGGCGATGCTTCAACTTAGAAAACTCCTTCTATTGGGATTCAGACCAAAATATTTTTTCTTTCGCTCTGCCCTTGGTGACTTGACCCAAAGGCCAAGTGATATGAGAGAACCCCAACACGAACTTTAAAAACCCAGAAAGTTGTGGAGCTTCATTAGAGTAGTTGTGGTTGGCCAATCCCGAATGACTTTTATCTTGGCTAGGTCCACATGCACACCCTTCTCATCAGTGATGTACCCCAGATATTCAACCTAGGTCATACCAAAAGTGAATTTCTCTAAATTGGCACACAACTTGTGTTGTCGCAGATTTTTGAGGACCTGTCGAATATGACGAAGGTGATCTTCCCAAATCTGGATGAAGATCGGGATGTCATCCAAATAAACTACCACGAATGAGTTAGTGAAGGGTCACAAGATGTCTTCCAGTAGCCTCATGAAGGTTGTGGGGGCATTTGTTGACCCAAAAGGAATGACCAACCATTCAAAAAGGCCCTCCTTGGATTTGAAGGTAGTCTTCCACACATCATAGGGTTTGATTGGTACCTGGTGATACCCATACTTAAAGTCAATCTTGTTAAAATATTTGGCACCCTTGAGCTAGTCTAGAAGGTCATAAATCCATGGGATTGGATACCTATTCCAGAAAGTGATCTTGTTTCACGCCCAATAGTCAATACAGAGTCTCCAGGTCCCATCCTTCTTTGGTACCAACACGATTGGGCTCCCACAAGGTGATGAACTTAGCTTGACGTACCCTTTCTACAACAACTCTTAAATATGCCTCTTGATTTCATCGTTCTCCATAATAGAGTGTTGATAGATTGGTTCATTAGGCAGCGGTGCATTTGGGCTTAGATCAATGGAGTTCTTGACCTAACAGTATAGAGGTACCCCTGTGGGTGAGGTGAACATGTCCCTATACTCCTCCACAACCTTGTTCATTTGTTGTTTCCATTCAAAGGAGCCTTCTCTTGAGGTAGTGGGCACAATTTCTTCTTTCCCTGAGGCTGAAACATAAGGAAAACAAATTTCTTAGTATGGTAAAATATATTACTTCATTTCTTCACAATGATCAAAGAGATGGTGGTAGGCGACACTACCTCTGGTATCCTATATAACTTATTTCCCAAAGTAATAATAATAGTGTGGGGCCTAGACTCTTATGCAGCATGTCACTTACACAAGGTTGGTTGTCTTAATAGTACATCAAAAATTTCAAGGGAGAAACATCACGCAATACCTCATTTGTGAAGGGCTTAATGTTGTAGGGAAGGTGGCACTGTTGGCTAACGTGAAGATCTCACCCTTGGTGAAGCCACCAATGGTGTACGACTGTGGATGCGTTGTGGTTGGTATGCCTAGCCACTTCGTGACCTCTGCTCAAATGAGGTTCTTTTGGCTCCCACTATCGATGATGAACTACAATGGAGAACCCTTCACCCACATCTGGGAGTGGAAGGGGTGCCCCCCTCCTCTGTATCTTCGGGCTTATTCTTCTGGATCTTGGTAGTGGAAATGGTGGCAATGGTCTCCTCGTCAATAATATTCTTCCCTTTTTCATTCCACTTGTCGAGTTATGACTCAGAGTCGGAACATGTATCTGATTCAAAAGCCTTCATCTCGGCCACTAGTGACTACTTGCCCCAACACTCACTTGTGTTGTGAGTGGCTCTTATGGAACTCACACCATTTCCTCATGTCCTCATTTGTTTTTGTGGTGTTGTTATTTTCTTGCGGCTTCGAAGGGTTGTCCTAGGCCACCCCGAATTAGTTTTTTCCTTTGTTATACGGCTTGGGGGAGCCTTTCCCTTGCTTCAGATTCACAGATCCAAAGTCTCACTTATTTTGTTTAAATTTCTGCTCGATCTTGATAGTGTATCGATAAGCAGCACCAAGCAAGGAGATGTCCAAGAATTCCATCTCGTCGTGGATGTACTTATGTAGAAAGTCGTGGAACTTGAGTACCAAATGTCACTCATAATCTTTGATACCTAACTTCATGCGAAGAGTATGAAAAATATTTTTGAACTTTGGCAGATCTTGGTCCCTTCCCTGTTGTAGCATGGTCCACTTTATGTATTTATCTTCATGGCTCCCAATAGGGTAATATTGCTACTTGATGGTGTCACAGAAATAATTATAAGTGGGTATAGCTAAGAATACTGAGGGTTCACTCTCTTCCCTCTTCTCGCAGTAGGTTTCCCACCAGTCCTTGATGTGGGGGGCAACTTTGAGGAGTGCAAAAGTAATATTTTCCCAGTTGGAAAAGTCATGAACTGAGAAATATCCTTCTATAAGATTTAATCATTTATCTACAACATCTCCATCTATCTAACCTTCAAATATGGGGATTTCAAAGTTAACTTGTACCTTAAAGGGAGTGGCACTCCTAGAGTGGCTGTCAGAAGAAGATGCATCGTCAGTGGGTATCCACTAAAGGATCTGGGCAAAGTTTTCAATCATTACGTTCCTGTGTCACTCGAGGGTTTCTTTGAGCGAAATTTTGAAAGGATCTCCTGCTCCGTCATCTTTATTTTCTTCCACCATGGGAGACCATCGAGGTTTGCGAGGTTGGTCTTGCAAGGGTTCAACCAATTCGAGCCCTAACTCCGTATACCCTAACTTATTGGGGACATGCAAAGAAAAATAGAGAAAGAGTAGACCACTTTGATACCAATGATATGAACTTAAATAGAAATGCAACAAAATACAAATATAACCACAAATACAGAGATGTAATATAAATAAAACTTCACTTCATTAATATCAAAGAGCTGAAATATGCTTACAAACAAAATGGAAATAAACTAGCTCGAGTGATGATAGCTTATCTCTGAGAAGAGATGTGGTGGCTACATGCCTCTAAACTATGTTAAAATGAGGCTCAAAGGCCTACTTATTATTGAGAAACAATGGAAAACCCTAAAAATCCAAACACCTAACCTTAGGAGATGAAGCGCCAAAACTATGGGCCTCATTTGGGTAAATTGGTACATCAACTTCTTGGGGTCGTAACTTTGGTAAATGATCTTCATTTGACATGCATAATACCTCGTTACAAAAATATATCCAAGGACTACAAATTTAAACTACAAAAATCAATTGAAGACCCCTGTTTGCCCATTTTCCAAAAAAATGTCGTTTAGGGCCTCAAAACGGGTCTATAAGTTTAGGACCCGAAAAACTTCCAAAAATAGTAAATTGTGCTACAATTAAGGAAAATGGAAAACTGAAAGAAACAGTGGTGGGGGTCCAAGTGCAATAGGCGGGTGGCCACCAATATCCATCTGGATCAATAGGAAACCATGGGAGACTAATATACATAAAACAACATTATTCACATTAGAACTGTTAACCTCTATCTTATGTCCTGCATCTAATCATTGCGACAACCTTTGTCATACAAAGCTCTATCCATAATCAAACTAGGATATATATGTGACTGTAACTAAAGAAATAAATGTATATACACCTTATCTCTGTATAATAACTACGTACAATTCTCAAATCATTAAATTCCAATATTTTTCTACATACCATTATGTCAGTGCAAAGAAAACTTCATCTACCATTATCATTTACATCAATCAGTAGCAACATAACTTCTAACAACCCAGTTTAAGCAATAATAGTAAAATCTTATTAACTCGGAATGTATACGCTATTGTTATAGGGAAGATTCATGTGTGTACATGATATTCAGGAATACAACAAGCATACAGATATTACAACATTAATCATTAAATTCTCTTTGCAACAAACACTATCAAATCTCAAAGCATAATAAGGAATACAATACATACCTCATGAAAATCGTCTAGTTTTCATTCACTAAATAATTAGTGCAAACAACTACGCATCCCTGCATACAGAAATTGTCAAAATAATCTATGCATACATATTGTCATAAATTGTTGCACTTACAGTCTTGAATACACTTTTGTTATCATAGTCATTAACTTCTACATAAATCCTTATCAGGTACAAATACAATCATACTGATTTGCAACCATTATAAACCAATTCTCCAATACACCTATAATAAACAAATCAAGGACATCCTTTATCTTTCTAAAAATCTTCAAATCTCTCAAAGTTGAACCTCCTCCTTCTGCCCTAGTGCACACCTATTTCATATTAGATCACAAATGAATAATCAATCAAAAAAGCACACATAACTGATCTATCTCCTTCTCCTTTTTATAACTCTTTTTCCTTGCCAATACAAAAGGAAAATACCTTGGGTTTTTTGTTGGTAATTGTTAAAGGGATAAAATAGATGTTCACTGGACAAAATCGTGGGAGATTACCATGGGAAATGATCATAGTTTTTTATTTTCCATGCATAAGTTCACGTACGCAACTCTTGTTGATGAAACATGCGTATTTATGTGACTTTGCTTCACAAAATTAGCATATGGTTTTGCAAACTTCACCCTCTTCAATATTCTTCAAATTAAACTTATGACTAAGCTATCAAAGCTCTTCCTCACCCTCTACAACACATGTACAAGCATCCATATCATATGCAATAGTTCAACAAATATTTGTAGTCATCATTCATCCACAGACTTGTTGGGTTCATTCAATCATAAGAGTGTGACAAGTTCACATCAAGGAAAACACAATTTACATCCATGTTGATATCAAGAACAACAAATTAGTCATAATTCCAACAATCTCCCCTTTGGACTTGATGTCAACCTCTTTCGAAACATCGGGTCCTTCTTTCCCCCTTTGACATCAAGGGAAAAGGGGAAAACCAAGCTAAAATAAAAACTCCTCATGACTTGATCAACATTATAGGTCTGATATGATATTATGGACCAAGGAGCACAACTACAAGATATGATTCTAATTAGCACCATAACCTTTCATACTGACCATACCCCCCCTGAGCATATATTATACCTTATGATTTTCAATAAGTACAAGGCTTGATGAAGAAAATACATGGTTATCCAAAATTACATATGACCTCTCCAAGATTACATCAATCATCCAAAACAACAAGGCTATATAATTGATATGCATGCCTTTGACATCCAATACCCCATACATGGAAAAATTCCTTAATGTTTATAATACATGCTAGACAACATGGGTCTCTTCATGTCGATTACATAAGGAAATGATGATACATAGACATACATATAATCTCATGATCAACATTCAAGACATCCATTAACAATAGATTACTATAGGTAAGAGACTCATCGGCATCATATGGGAAGCTCCAACATCACAAGTCAATAAGTAGAATATCGCTGATTAACAACATATTGAATATCATCAACCATGACATAGTGAAAACATCATATATATCTTCTAATAGTACAAAAAATATTGATAAACTCATCATAGGTCAATGTCATGCAGTAACCCAATGTTAGATAAGTAGTGCCCAAGAAAGCATAATTCTAACAATGAACCATTGGAAACATAGAAGATGCTCCGTATGAACCTATGTCAACTCGTTGTCACCAACATTATGCTTTCAAAATGAAACATCAATACCATATATATCCTCCTCGTCAATGAAGATGTCAATAAGACATACATCAAATAAATATATTAACAATAACAATAATATCAGGTATCATCAGTGACTCATAAACTCATGATGAACCAACACTCTTTCATATATTCCTAAGCAACATATGGGCATCATCAACAGACTGTAATCAACCAATGTTAGAACGATAATGCTAGTAATGATCTGATGGAGGCATATGCGAAGCTCTCTATGAATTTGTACCACTCCTTTATTACCACAGAGAATCATACACGATTGTATAAGTTAAGAACTACGAACATATGTGGTTTTCATTATTAAGAAGTGCATATGAAATGTGAAATGTTAATTTTTACTTGGAATAAATCAATCACAGCTCCCCTTGAACATGTCATATATATTTTATTTAACACAAATAGTTTAACATATACAAAATTAGTACCATAAATCATCACCAAAAGAATAATCTAAATCATCATCAAGATCGAACTAGTGAAATAGCACACATGGATAGTTCCCCTTGAGATCATGCACCACTAACTAATCATGTGGACTTGATAGTAATCATGTTCCTCTACTCCTATCCTTAAGTACAATAGAATACAGTGGGGTTTTTCTTCACTACATCTCTGACTGTTGCTCCTTCCTCCCAATCTACTTATGTTGATTTGATGGCTTGAAAATTTTGGTCCTCCTACAATATTTGGCCATGTGTCCAAAATTATGACACTCATAACACCTTTTGTAATAATAATCGTGTTTATCTTTTCTCCATATGCTAGATCTACAATAAGTGGTCTTATAACCAAACAAGTTACAAGTAAAACAATATCCATTAAACCATCTCTTATACCCAAGGATTATCTTATCTTTGATATTGATTTCCTTCTTTCTGGTGGTTGTTAATATTCATTTGGTTTCTGGTGGGTCTTATTAAGGTCCTCGTCATCTCCTTATAGATATAAAACCTTGTGATTATATTCAAGACATGTATCAATTAGAGGAGAGTTTTGTTCATTAATAATATTTTCTAATGCCCTAACCCATTTGAGATTCCAATTTGATTGATATTTTTTTTCTCATAATCTTCCCTTACATTCATAATTTTTGTTTCTAACTTTGCACATTTCTCTCCTTTATTGAAGTTATTTCATCAAGGCTTCTGAGTCTATTCTATTTCCTACTTCTAGATGAGTTTTCAACAAGTTTTTTCTTCAACAATACTACTCTATTTAGTTTACATATCTTTTTTTGGATTCCTGTGTTGGGCAGCGGATCCCCCACGTAACGGTTTTGGGGCTTAAATCCCACAATTCTGGGTAATGGTACTGTAAAGGCTCTATAAAGTGCGTGGAGCTCGAATTATAATAAGTCAAGTCAAAGGGTTGTCCACCAAAAATATTGTAAATTAATATAGAAGGTGTCAGCCTACCCATGGTTCGCGGACCATGGGAATGTATAAACAGAGCGAGGCTCTAAGTGTAAAAACCATATTTTTGGTTGGTTCTGATCTTAAGGGTTATGGGTTTATGAATGCGAAAGTTTCTCTAAGCCTGAGATGTGGTTGGTAGAAGTTAGAGTTGGCTCTGCAGCTGTGTGTGCAGAGGCCTGGTAGAGTCCGCAACTATGTGCGCGGACCCCTGCAGCTGAGTGTGCAGGGTGGAATTGGATTTTACTAGAATAGAAGATTAATAAAAGATAAGTGTTTCTGAATTATTGTGCACCTGGTCACAGATCTGTATATGTTATGGTTTTATGCATATCTTTAAGGTTTATGTTTGCATGCACTGGTTATAAATATTGAATGTTTGATTAAGACCATTGAATTAAGTCAGATCTATAATAATAACATACTAAGGGTAAGGAATCTAGAAAGTGCCTCCTCACATAGCTACGCGAAGGCCTGACAGCCACGTGGAGCAGCACGAGCTCGCAGGATCAATTCGCGACCTTTCCATACCAGATCAAGACATCTCTAGGGTGTGAAAACCTAGTTCCAGCACCCTCCCATACTACCTCGGGTGAGACTTCAGTCCGCACTCTGCAGATTGTTGCCAAAAGGGCCGGTAGTGCGGGATTTGTTTGGCTAAAATACTTCTGAACCTGGGTCAAGCCCCAATAAGCCAACAAATGGTTCCATTGCCGGGACCAGGATCTGCCTAAGGGATGTCTGATGTCGGAACACTGGAACCCTACAAAGAAGGAAATTGAAGATTGGTTGGATCAGAAGCTTCACGAATTCGTATTATAGGAAAACAAAACCCCGCAAATATCTGAGAAAAGGTGACTGGATCACTACATATATACGGAAATCCATGAGATCTTCTTCGCGACCTTCTCGTAAGAGCTATATGCTTGGATCGCAAGGCTAGCCGATAACCAGGGAAGGTGCAAGCTCGATCAACCGATAGTGTGGACTCCAGAGTTGGTGCACAAGATAGAGGCATCTAAAGATAAGATCACACAGGCCGTAGACCATTGGCTTGATTGGATAATAGGAGGCTTTATCATTGAATTTGCGATAGACATGACTGTAAGCTACAGCGAAGCAAAAAGACGTTTTCTCAAGGGACCACGAGGTAAGTACATCAAATCTTTGAATACCTGGATTAAGATGTTTTTATGTGAAAAGTGGGTTATGCGACTACATTAATGTTTGGAGCAACGCGGAGCAGAAGAATCTACCAAGGTATCAAAGGCTTAGGAAATAGTCCCCTAATTTCACCTTCATGGGAAAGTGAGGAAGAACACACTCGGGCTTCTTCGAGGAGTGCAGTCAGTTTGATAAGGTAGCGCATTCCACAGTTGTCACCTCCACTTACGCCATCACCCACTTCACCTTCTTCACCTCCATCTTCAACCACCCCACCTCCACCCAACCCGCAGTTCAGCATGGCGAGTGCAATCAAGCTACCCGTATTCAAAGGAGTAGGGAGTGAGGATCCAGATCAATTTTGGTTCGTAGTAAGAGTAGTATGGGAAGCACACGGGGTTACGGATGACAACATCAAGAAGGCCACATTGGTGAGCGTGCTGCAGGATCGCGCGCTGACATGGTATATCAAGCACTCGAACGATCACCCAAATGCAGGAATAGCTGAAATCTAGACTACGCTGAACAAAGAGTTTAGCCAGCCGAAGTCAGAGACTTAGTCAAT
Organism: Pinus tabuliformis; assembly: GCA_031772625.1. Taxonomy (NCBI): domain Eukaryota; kingdom Viridiplantae; phylum Streptophyta; class Pinopsida; order Pinales; family Pinaceae; genus Pinus; species Pinus tabuliformis. The sequence continues at coordinate 737,453,475 of CM062804.1, forward strand.
CATTGGGTTTAAAGAGATCGCAATGCTTCCAGATGAAACCCCCTAGGATTTGGATCAGAGACTGAAGAGCACGATCCGCGAGGCTAATATGACGCTAACGGATGCACAGCATCGCGCGTGGTTTTTGGCGTCTTTAACACCACACCTAAGGACGGTGCTATCACAGCAGAAGCTTTCAATCCAGGCAGAATCATTGAAAATAGCGATGAGGTTGCATGAAACTCCGATATAGGATGTTGGGTTGGGAGTCCAACAGATCCACGTGCAACTACAAAACCTATGCTTAGAGATGCAGCGTTTGAAGTAGGATAGGGTGCCCCAGCCAAAAGCGCGTGAAGAAGTGTGGTGCATAAAATGTAAAGGCCAGGGACACGTTAAGGATCATTGTCCGGTATTTGCGAACTATTTGGCAAGGGGGGGACAAATGTCGTTGAGACCAGAGGCACAAGCAGGGCCAAGTGCGGCACCCGTACTCTAGTGCGTGATATATCAGGTGAGAGGAAAGCACATGACGGACAACTGTCATTTGTTGCAGAAGTTTACACAGACCCCCCAGTAGCTGTTTTGCAATTTTTGTAGATCAATAGGCCATGATGAGCGAAACTGTCAAAGTTATGAATTGTTGATGGATCGAACACCTGCCTACAGGATGCAGACCAAGGCATGAGGTTAGGATCCAGCCGCAGCAATAACGCACAGTGGATTCCCAAGATGTAGACAAGGATGAGGAGGAATGGGACCCAGATGAGGCTGTACAGCTAATCTGTTGCAATTGCGGAGGACTAGGGCACTACGCTTGCGATTGTACCAACCCAACAAGAATATCTTGTCCGTATTGTGAGAAGTTTGATCATGAGATGGTAGATTGTCCTACGTTGATCACTCAGATGCATGAGAAAGGGGTACTATAGCCTACTCTGACCCAGAACATCCAAATGATGAGGTCTGAACCTTGCGAAGAAGACCTAAACATGGTACTCAGAAGCGGCACAACTACAGGGGAAGATGAGAGGAAGCAGCCCGAAGAAGATGCATGGGTTCACGAGGCTCCTACAAAGGAACCTGAGTCTGACTCGGAATGCACGAAGGAGATGTTTAGGGAAGCTAAGAAGAGCTTCACGGAGACCTCTACTTCAGGTAGTAAGGATCAACCAGAGCCGAGAATGGATCCTTCTATGCTTACTACCTTTTTAGAGACATGCATAAAGCTGCTATGCGACAATAAGGCAGTTAAGGGACTACAAGAACTGATCACTTGGTGCGCAGGGTCGGGTGAACCACGCGTGGTCCGGAAACTAGGAAAGCATGCGTTGTGCACCAGGTGGGAAATGCGATTAACGACACATATTGGTGAGTATGAGATGGATCAGGTCATCCTGGACTTGGGTTCTGTTAAGTTATGGTATGTTCTATTCTTATAGCAGTTTACTTATCTTTCTTATTATTATCCACAGATTAGCAATCACATGTACATAAAGTAAAGTGCAGATAGAACATTAAATGATCGACAGAAAAAATCCAAGACAAGAGACACAAGATGTGGTGGCTATTCAGGGACAAACCCCAATGTGGCTAAACCCTTTGATCAAATATTCCTTTATCTTCAACAATTCAGTAGAGAGAAATAGTACATAAATCTGATTTACATCAGTAGCAGCAAACCCTAGATCAGCAGCATCAGTAGCATCAGCAGCATCAGTCAATATCTATTAGATCATCTAGATCAGCGGCATCAGCATCATCGGCATCACCGGCATCAGCATCATCAGCATCATTGGCATCATCGGCATCAGCATCATCGGCATCACCAGCATCATCGGCATCACCAGCATCACCGACATCATCGGCGTCATTGGAATCACCAGCATCACCGACATCATCGGCATCATCGGCATCACCGACATCATCGGCATCGCTGGCATCATCGGCATCATTGGCATCACCATCATCACTGACATCATCAGCATCATTAGCATCACTGGCATCATCGGCATCATCGTCATCACCGTCATCACCGACATCACTGACATCATCGGCATCATCAGCATCATCGACATCACCGGCATCATCAACATCATCAGCATCATCGGCATTATCAGCATCATCGGCATCACCATCATCACCGGCATCACCGGTATCATCAACATCACTGGCATTATCGGCATCATTGGCATCACCGGCATCAGCAACATCCTTCCTTCCACACGTGTGAGAGAAGAGTCCCTTTCTGTGTAGTAGGAGAAGAGCCTCTTTTCTGCGCAGGAGAGAGAGAGATGTGATGAGATGTGTGTGTCCAAATGAGGAAATGACCTCCTTTATTTATACACAACTATTGATGATTGAATAGATGTGATTGTTAGACTTCTGAGCCTACATGAGTTGCTAGTTAGCTTGATAATTATTCCATAATCAAAATAAATTCATATCTCCATAAATACTTATCAGAATCGGATGATCTTAGATCAATCCTACACCTCTCGACGAGAGGAATCTAATAAAAATATTATCAACCATGAATAAGATGACCCACATGGATTTTGGCCCTAGTTGCCAATTTTAACACTCGCTCTCAACTAGGGAGAACTCCATCTGCAATCTGTCTGTCGGTCGCTACTATTCATCCATCCAATGCACTACCTTGTACAGCTTGACCCCTACTCCGTTCCGCTTTATCCTGCCTACTCTGCTCAGTTTTGTTCTACCCTGTACTGATCTGCTCTGCTCTGCTCTATTCTGCTCTACTCTGCTTTGTCTGAATTATGAAGAAGAAGAAATGATCGAGGATGTATCATACTAACTCCAAGTCAGTCTCAGAGTGTGTACCACTGGTCCCAGACCAGTCTCAACCAACCCAAAGTCAGAGTCATAGTGGGTACAACTCCTACAACTGGTCCCAGACCAGTATCATCCTCCATTAACTCAAAGTCAGTCTCATAGCGTGTACCATTGGTCCCAGACCAGTCTCAACTAACCCGAAGTCAGCATCATAGTAGGTACCACTCCTACTATTGGTCCCAGACAAGTCCTCCATTAACCCGAAGTCAGTCTCAAAGTATATACCACTAGTCCCAAACCAGTCTCAACCGACCCAAAGTCAGCGCCATAGTGGGTACAACTCCTACCACTGGTCCCAGACCAGTATCATTGATCACAGATCAATGAAGGTCATCCTAGCATAGGGAGTACAGTAGATACAGCGATGCGTCCATCGGTACTACTATGGTCCCTATCCGAATTTCCCTAATCATTGATCAGATCAGAGGTACTTCCCATGAGTCCCAGACTGCATGGGTAGGATGCCTTGACAGGAGAACTAATCAATCCTGTCCACAAGAGAGTGAATCATCCTGTCCCACAAGAGAGCGAATCATCTTGTCCACAGGAGAGCGAATCATCTTGTCCACAGGAGAGTGAATCATCCTGTCCGCAATCGCCATGGAGAACACATCATCCAGGCCTCACAGGAGAACTAATCATCCTGCTACACAATAGTCATGGAGAACACATCATCCAGACCTCAGAGGAGAATTAATCATCCTGCTACATAATCGTCATGGAGAACACATCATCCAGACCTCATAGGAGAACTAATCATCCTACTACATAATCTTCATGGAGAACACATCATCCAGACCTCACTGGAGAACTAATCATCCTGCTACATAATCATCATGGAGAACACATCATCCAAACCTTACAGGAGAACTAATCATCCTGCTACATAATCACCATGAGGTATCACAGGAAAAGTTTGATTTTTTTTCCCTATACACGTACACCACCAAGGGATGGTTGGTCATATGTTGCTCCAAGAAGTACCCCGCGCCCCCCCCCCCCCCCCCCCCCCCCCGGAGCTCCCAGAGCTCAATACATCATATAGGACCCTCATAAGAGGGTCTTTGAACGACACCAGGTCATTCTCAGAAATTCAGGAATTTGACTTTTCCTAGGGGCTTTATCAGAATGTCGGCAACCTGTTCACCTGTACCGATATGCTAGAGCCTTATAGCTCCCCACTACACCATATCTCGAATATAGTGGTACCCGATATCAATATGCTTGGAGTGATCATGAAATATGGGATTCTCTGATAAACGAATCTCACACTCATTATCACACAAGATCACAATGGTATCCAATGTAAATCCAAATCGCTCACTGAAGAGATTTTGTAACCAGACTGCCTCATAGGTGGTCATGCTAGCAGCAATATACTCTGCCTCGGCAGTGCTCAAAGCCACCGACTTCTGCTTCCTGCTCATCCAAGATATCGAGGCAGATTCCAAAGAGAACCAGCACTGAGAAGTGCTTTCCACACTGCCTGCTCACTCAACATTCAAATAATCATGTAGTTTCATATTTCCAGCAGTGTATCTCAATCCATGAGATATTGTGCCCCGAAGACATCTCAGAAGATTCTTGGCATCAATCCAGTGAGGCTCAACCAAATATGAGCTCACCATGCTCACTACAAAACATATGTCCGGATGGAGGTTCACCAAGAACATCAATGTGAATGAGTTTATGAAACTTAGAGGCATTTCCCAAATCTGGTCTGACATCACTACCATATAACTTCTAAAAGTTAAGATCCTCGAGGTAGTCACAGGCTTGCAGTCCACCATACCGAATCTTTCCAATATCTTCACCACATATTTTCCTTGAGATAGGAAAATTTCCCTTGGCTTCTGCCAGACTTCAAGTCCTAGGAACTAGTGCATCAATCCCAGGTCCTTCATTTCAAATTCATAAGCCAACTCCCTCTTACATTTGTGAATGAGAGGGTCTGCACTTGTTAGAAAGAGGTCGTCAACATACAGCACCAGTATGAGAGGCTTGTCATTTCAACCTTAAAGTAAAGGTTGGGATCGGCTTCACTCCTAGTGAATCCTGGCTTCATCAAGTAGCTATCGATCCTCTCATACCATGCTTGAGGTGCTTGGTTCAGCCCATAGAGGGCCTTCTTCAACCTGCACACATGATATTTTTTATCGTAAATCTCAAATCCTTCGGGTTTCTCCACGTAGACCTCTTCTTTGATCGAACCATGCAAGAATGTGATCTTAACATCCATATGATGTAGTTTCCATCCTAGTGAAGCTGCAAGGGCTATGATTGAGAGGATGATGGTATATCTGGCAATAGGTGCAAATATCTCGTCATATTCTTTTTCTTTCGGTTCCATGGTGTCAGCTTCTTGAGAGCTCCTCATTGTAGGAAGATTGTTCATCTTGTTGAGAGCCATATCTTCATCAAAGGTGACATCATGACTAATCATGGCTTCCCTTTGATCGGCTACATATATTCTATAGCCCTTAGTATTTTCACCATAGCCCACGAAGATTCCTTTCTTTCCAAATGCACCTAATTTATTTCTTTTCTCTTTCAGCACATAAAAATATACAGGGCTTCCAAAAATTCTAAAATGAGATATATCAGGTTTCTTATCAGTGAACATTTCTTCCGGAGTCTTGCAACCCAATGCTTGATGAGGGCATTGGTTTTGTACATATACGGTGGTGTTTGCAACTTCGGCCCATAGAGACTTCGGAACTCTTTGATCATGGAGCATGGCACAGACAGCTTCCACAATCATACAGTTCTTCCTTTCCACCACATCATTCTGTTCAGGAGTATATGGTGTAGTTGTCTCCCTCTTAATGCCAGCCTCTTTACAAAATTCATGAAACTCATTAGATTCATATTCAGTCCCATTATCAATCCTTAAGATCTTGATCTTCTTTTCGGTTTGATTCTCGATCAAGGCTTTGAAATGTCGAAACCAAGAGAACACTTCATCCTTCTTTTTCAAGAAGTATATCCAAGTCTTTCGAGAATAGTCATCTGTAAAAGTATAATATGAATATCCTCCCAAGGAGTTCACAGGCATCATACCAGATATGTCTAAGTGAACCAACTGTAATATATCGGAGGTCTTGCTTTGGCTTGAGGGGAATGGTCCCCTTTTGAGCTTTCCTTTGGCACATCCCGGACATACACCTTCTTTCTCTACTTGGAATTTGAGCATCCCTGTCACCATTTATCTTACATCGAGTAGAGTTTTATAATAAAGGTGGGCAAACCTCCGATGCCAAAGTTTGGACTGAAGAGATGTGTCACAAGACATGACACCTAGCGGACTTCCACCAACCTAATATAATGAATCAACTTGAAACCCAAGAGTAAAGGCATCTTTAACATTGTTTGTACATACACATACCTTGCCATCACTGAAGGTCACCTTGAAGCCTTTGTCTTCCATTGCTGAGATAGACACCAGGTTCTTTTTTTTTGTTGAGGTTAGGTACATATAATACATCCTGGAATTTCTAGCCTTCTTGAATGAAGGCCACCAAGCGCTTGTTGATAGAGTCCTGGATGATCTTCTTTGTTTTGAATTCATCGGTTTTCCATTTGTTCCTGGCAGCAGCGGGTGCATTTGATGGAGGCTCAACAATATTGCCTCTCACATGGTCCAACACTCCTTGATCTTCTAAGGTTAGATTGAGAGACATCTTCCATCCGTGATAGTCAGACTTCTCACGGGAGCTTGTCTTTGACGGGGAAGAGTGTTGAGGACCCCATAGTTCTTTTAGGATAGCCTTGCCAATCTTCTCCTCGGTGATTGCTCTTGCTCTTGCTCGGGCTTTGTCTTCACCTCAATTCTGATACCATGTTAAGTTATGGTATGTTCTATGCTTATAGTAGTTTACTTATCTTTCTTATTATTATCCACAAATTAGCAATCACATGTACATAAAGTAAAGTGCAGATAGAACATTAAACGATCGACAGAAAACAAGCCAAGACAAGAGACACAAGATGTGGCAGCTAGCCAGGGACAAACCCCAATGTGGGGAAACCCTTTAATAAAATCTTCCTTTATCTTCAATAATTCAGCAAAGAGAAATAGTACATAAATCTAATTTACATCAGCAGTAGCAAACCCTAGATCAGCGGCATCAGCGGCATCAATCAATATCTGTCAGATCATCTAGATCAGCGGCATCAGCATCATCAACATCACCGGAATTAGCATCATCAGCATCACCAACATCATCGGCATCACCGACATCACCGACATCATCGGCATCACCGACATCATCAGCATCACCGACATCATCGGCATCACCGACATCATCAGCATCACCAGCATAATCAGCATCACTGGCATCATCAGCATCACCGGCATCACCAGCATCATCAGCATCATTGGCATCACCAGCATCATCAGCATCATCGGCATCACTGTCATCACCGGCATCATCAGCATCATCGGCATCATCAGCATCATCGGAATTATCAGCATCATCGGCATCATCATCATCACCGTCATCACCGGCATCACCAGCATCACTAGCATCATCGGAATCATCGCATCACCGGCATCACTGGCATCATCGGCATCACTAAAATTATCGGCATCATCAGCATCATCGTCATCACCAGCATCACTGGCATCACCAGCATCAGCGGCATCATTGGCATCACCAGCATCACTGGTATCATCAGCATCATTGGCATCATCAGCATCAGCGGCATCACCAGCATCATCGGCATCACCGGCATCAACGACATCATCGGCATCACCATCATCACTGGCATCATCGGCATCATCAACACCATCGGCATTATTGGCATCATCGACATCATCGTCATGACCGGAATTATCGGCATCATCAGCATCACCGGCATCAGTAGTGTCCTTTCTTCCACACGTGTGAGAGAAGAGTCTCTTTCTGCGCAATAAGAGAAGAGCCTCTTTTCTGCGTAGGAGAGAGAGAGAGATGTGATGAGATGGGTGTGTCCAAATGAGGAAATGACCTCCTGTATTTATACACAACTGTTGATGATTGAATAGATGTGACTGTTGGGCTTTTGAGCCTACATGAGTTGCTAGTCGGCTTGATAATTATTCCATAATAAAAATAAATTCATATCTCCATAAATACTTATCAGAATCAAGTGATCTTTAGATCAATCCTACACCTCTCGAAGAGAGGAATCTAATAAAAATATTATCAGCCATGAATAAGATGACCCACATGGAGTTTGGCCCTAGTTTCCAATTTTAACAAGTTCAGATGCGAATGTCTTACCAAAACAGACGTGGGAACGCATGGGTAGGCCCGTGCTACAGTGGTCTCCTATTCAATTACGGATGGTGAACCAACAAAATATCTTACCCATGGGAAGGTTACAAGGGGTAACAGTGGACATTGAAGGCGTAAGCATGCAGACGGACTTTGAGGTAATAGAGATTGTTGATGATAGTAACCCTTACCCCGCATTGCTAGGAATAGACTGGGCCACGGACATGAATGGAGTCATCAACCTGAAGAGACAGAAGATGATATTCGAGAAAAAGTCTCTCCATGTAATAGTTCCGCTGGATCCAGCCGAAGGAGCGCGCTACACTGAACCTGTGCGTGATGAGGACAGCGACGATGAACTGGACTGCATTTACCAGATAACAGCGCAAGACCAGGATCAGGTGAACCCGACAACGGACGGGAGAATCTCATGGGAGTGTGACAGTTCCTACACTTCGGATTCAGATGAAGAAATAGAGCGATGGCAGAACTGATTGCACGAAGTAACAATGCTGAATTGTAATATGATGGTTAGATCACTGCGACGTGTGACGACCGAAGCAAGGGAACTGCCAATAGATGATGGCGCAACACACATGGAGGAATCCTTAGACTAGTGTGAAGATGCAATACTAGAACAGCAATAGTATGGTGCGCAAAAAGGGGCGCTACGCGCGACAACTGCACAATGGTGGAATACATATCGGAAGACTAGGTGGAACTGGCACGAATGTAGAAGGCAGATGCGTGTATGGTTTGGAAGTTCCCAACATTGAACGCGATCTGGGCAGCAAGGAAAAAGCGGTTTGAGCACCCACTTGCGTCAAGGGATGCAGACGTATGTTGTGCAACCACCTCCCCAACTAAGGATCAAAAATCAGAACCTGACGCAGCAGCAGGGAAGGTGACACATTCCACAAGTAGTTCGCGATGGAACGTTTGAAAAGACATGCGGAATCCTGAACAAAGTTCGCCAGATAAAATGAACCAATTGGGATCTATGCATACCAGTGGTTCGATGGGCCTATAGGACCGTAAGCAAGAAGAGGAGTGCGAAGATGACCCCATCATTGACAAGACGAGATGAAACCAGGAGGACGGAGAGAAATCCCCAGACCACAGCCCCCGCAGTTCGGACAGGACGCGAGGACCTGGGTAAAGGAATTTGATAGTTACAGGAAGCCATTCGGCGAGGGAGCTTGAAACTTCACAAACTCGATGAAGAATGGGCACGGCTAAGGAGGAAAAGCGTGATATTGGACGAAGAACTCAGCAAACTAGAAACCAGAGTCGCACAAGCGGGCCGCGCGAAACTAAGCATGAGGGGACCAGGCCTGGCTGGCCCTACTACTGCATTAGAATGAGCTACAACCCTGCTATCATGGCTGCAACTGCACCTTACTAAATAGGGGAGCGTACCATACAAAGAAGAATGCGATGCACTACTCGATACAAGGGTACTTGAAGGATGCCCGTAGCCCGGGCTAGCAGGAAAATTGAAACCCCACACCAGGGGTGTGACCACCTGACTATCCGTAGGAAGCACATTCTCAGTGCTCCAAGCAGTTGGAAGAGGGCACAGGACTATAAAGGAGTCTGTATGGGAGTTACGCAGCCCAAACACGGCGTGCAAGATCAGTATGAAGCACAGATCGCATCCGCGTACAAGGGACTACGCTGCCACATGGGTGGGATGGAAAGTGACCATTGGAGACACTGTTCACGACAAGATGTCCAATTTAAGGCACCGAGGAGTGGACGACAGGCAATTAAGACACAGGGTTAGAACTAGGGTTGAAAGGATCTGCCGCCAAAATCGCATTAATGAGCCAAGAAAGGGGGAAACGGTCAAATTTGAATTCAAAGAGGCCTATAAATCACAGGTGGCCCATCACCAAACGACCCTTGGCATGTTTAACTTGTGGCATTATCAAATGAGCAGGAACCTAATGAACTTGGAGGTTGTAAAAGCAAGTTTATGGTTTGAAGCATTGCCAAAGGATACACAGGAGTCCTTGATCAGAATAATGACAACAACCAGGGGAGCCACCCAGAGTTCTACACCGCCAATAGGTGATACACCAGAAATCCATAAATCGCCCTCAACGTCGAGGCCCAAAAAGGACCCATAGACAGTAGGACCAGTCTGTATGTCTCCACGAAATCCCCGGTTCGGCAAACTGTCAATGGAAGAGAAGGGAAAAATAGTTAATATTGAGAGCGACGATGAGGAAGAGGACCCTCCAACCTTTATCAAAGAGATGGAACCAGAGGAAGAGATAGAAGAAGACATCCAGCCAGTATGCACCACAGCAAAGCTACCCAAGTATGTCCCTCCGTGGAAGGGGAGGGTAAAGGTCCCTAAAGATTTGGACGTTGTGACGAGCACACTCAACACCCCGTTCCTCCCCGAGGGGGTTCTATTTGAAGGTACGGTTGTGGGTCGCGTGCCCACTATAAAGTTTGAAGACTGGGACCTCATGGATAGTGAGAATTTTTCTCATTTAGAAACTAGCCAGCTGATGGAGCAAAGCATGGAAGGGGAAGTTACCACACTGTGTCCACAGACATGGCTGCACGGGGTGGAGGAGGCCAGGCTACTCCACCTCCTATCAATTCCACACTTCCATCGGGCCCCAATCACGATATTTGTTATCAGACAACTGCTTTTCCTAGTGCACGATGGGTACTTGTGGTTGGAGGAGCCCATTCCCATCATGGAAAAACTCATTCATAGGATTTCTCAACTTCCCTATTCGGGAAGGGACCTAGCAGAAATTGCCAGCACAAGCAGGGACTTGACGCTTGTGAAGGCTATGAAAAAGAAATATAAGTTGGAGAAAAAGTAGAGAGGGTACGTTATTACTAGTATTCAGAACAAAGGGGTCCGCATAGCTACCCAGTTGTTGGCAGGAAAGGTGATGAGAAAATGTCGGGGCAATGAGGTACCAGCAACAGTCATCGTGTTGGCCGAGCAATGCACAGAAGGGGTATAGTTCAACTGGGCACAGTTCCTCTACGACGAGTTTCTGACGAACTGTAGGGAGGCCCAAGAATAGGGTAAGAGCTTCCACTATGCGTGGTTGCTCTTATCCATCCTATTGGTTACAAGTGAATTGCCTGAGGATAGTCAATTTCCTCCCCTTGACCAGGACTAGCCAGAGGCAGCAAAATATGCATCGCTATGGGCAACGAAGGATGCTACGCGAATCAGAGAAACCAAGATCTTCTGGGTACTAATGGAAGCAAGCATACGACTATGGATCAACAAATGGCCACACCTATCTGCCTCAGTATACGATAATCTGAAGAACTTTGTAGACTTTAAAGCGGATATGCACAATGTATATATCAAGGCGCGAAGGGATCCAGAGCAGAAGTGGACCACACTCCCCTTCATCGCCATAGATGACATTGTTTTCATGGTGCTCAATACATGGCCACCGAAATGGCACACACCATACGTGATAATGTGCGACAAAACAGAGATCCATAAACAAAAGGTTGCTGCCAAGCAGCTAGCACAACAGAAACGGAACGAACAACTAGTTGCGAAAGTACGGGCATCTTGAGAGGCAACGAAGGCCACCACGGAAAAGACTGCAGCAGTAGGGGCCACTATGATGCAGGAAGAAAGATGCCCGAACATAATGATAGAATAGGGGCCAGATGTGACGATGGAAGGCACGAACCCAAGCATCACCTCGACACAATTGAAATTCCTGCATGCGGCAGAACGAACTGGGCCACGGAAGAAGACCAAGGCTTTCGAATTGGAGGGGGAGCCTATTACACTGACCGAGGGTGACCTATATGACATCGGCGACATAGTTCGTGAAGCCACCAGGGAAGTGATCCAAGAAGCAATGACGGAGCAACAGAATGTGTTGGGGGCACTCAGGACGAAAATCCAGGAACTTCGGGTGCGGCTCCAATAGCATGGAATGGTAGCTGCCTACGGGGCGATGGGTACATCGGCAACCGAGTAGTTACTACGGGAAAAAATGGCTAGTACCGTCGTGCTGCCAGAAGGAGCACTGACAGCGGACAACGCGAAGGACAGAGCCACGATAGGCTGGCTCAAGGGCCTTGGACTAAACTTGGCCGCCCTTCCATGTGATATATTATACCAGTTGCAGGATGGAGCATTGACAGAGCTCCGTGCTAGGGAAGGATGTGCAGTACAGATGCTCAGTGAACAGCGAATCAATATTGAGCAGCTAAGCCTCCAACGCGGCGAAGCGATAGCACAGACTTAGCAGCTGGAGCAAATCATCGAGGAAGCATGTTGCCACGTCCCCGAACTAGAGATTGCAGTAGAGTTACAAGTAGGTATACAGATCCACAAATTGGCCAGTGGATTCTGCGCGGCAAAGGAAGAAGCAACGAGGATCCAATTAGACCTCAACTTGCAGATCACGGAGCTGAGACTGAAGGCATAGCCCTCTACACCACCGGAGGTCAGAGAGCAATGGCACCGCACCATTCAATCCAGGTTGGAAGCAATAGTGCGCGCCATACAGGAGTGCACCGACTTGTTAGATCAGTCACTCGTCATGCTCACTTCACTACAAGAAGACCCAACGTTACAGTGGTTAGAGACAGAAGCGCGGGAGTTGCAGCAGGCCTATGATAATGTCCAGGGGACCGCACAGATGGTTTCCCTTACTCAGTGATTGTCCAAGATGAGGGAGGCCCAAGCTCTCAAGGCACAAGTCGACACCGCGCATCAGAAAGAAGCAGTGCTTAAAGAATGCATCCAGTCGTGGCTTGATGAAGCATTCACGGTCACCACCAAGATCGAGGGAAAGCTAGCACACATGCAGGGCGCATATGCACTCAAACAAGCAATTGCACCTGACAATGAAGCATCGGAGACACGTGCACAACGGGTACAACAAACAGCGGAAGAATGTGTTGCGGACATAAGCGAAGTGTAGAAGTTGCTTGATGACCTCCGCGCGAAGATCAACGCACTAGCCGAGTGACTCGGGATGAGTCACAATGATTGTGTTGGGGGCCTATTGGGCAGATCCCCCGCATAACGGTTTTTGGGTTTAAAGCCCATAATTCTGGGTAATGATATTGTAAAGGCTCCGCAAAGTGCGCGAAGCGTGAATTATAATAAGTCAATTCAAAGGGTTGTCCGCCAAAAATATTGTAAATTAATATAGAAGTTGTCAGCCTACCCATGGTCCGCGGACCATGGGAATGTATAAATAGAGTGAGGCTCTAAGTGTAGAAGTCAATTTTTTGGTTGGCTCTGATCTTAAGGGTTATGGGTTTATGAATGCAGAAGTTTCTCTGAGTCTGAGTCGTGGTTGGTAGTAGTTAGATTCAGCTCTGCAGCTGTGTGCACAGAGGCCTAGTAGAGTCTACAGTTGTGTGCGTGGACCCCTGCAGCTGAGTGCGCAGGGCAGAATTGGATTGTACTAGAACAGAAGATTAATAAAAGATAAGTGTTTTTAAATTATTGTGCATCTGGTCGTAGATCTGTATATCTTATGTTTTATGCATATCTTTAAGGTTTATGTTTGCACGCACTAGTTATAAATATTGAATGTTTGATTAAGGCCATTGAATTAAGTCAAATCTATAATAATAACATACTAAGGGTAAGGAATCTAGAAAGTGCCTCCTCACATAGCTACGTGAAGGCCAGAAAATGGCGCGGAGCAGCACGAGCTCGTAGGATTGGTTCGCGACCTTTCCAGACCTCATCAAGACATCCCTAGGGTGCGGAAACCTGGTTCCAGCACCCTCCCATACTACCTCGGGTGAGACTTCAGTCTGCGCTCCGCAAACCGTTTCCGAAAGGGCCAGTAGTGCGGGATTTTTTTGGCTAAAATACTTCTAAACCTAGGTCAGGACCCAATAAGCCAACATCCTAAGTCTATCAATTTCTCTCAATGCATTCATTAAGGCATTTGTTTCACAATTATATGATTCACTACTCCATTGATATTCTAGACCCAAAATAATTTTGTAACTAGTGTTAGAGTTTGAATCTTTATCTTCCTGATCATTTGATGTTCACTATCTTCATTAGAATAAAAAATTTTCTTTGTAGAGAAATTCCTTTTGAAATTATTCTTAGAGATATTATTTTCCTTTTACTTTGTATTTTCTTTATGTGCCAACATTCAGCATCATAGTGACCAACTCTTCCACAATCAAAGAATTTAAAGGGAAGTTTACCTTTGAATTTGTTAGTTCCCACTTGCAACTTCCTAACAATGTTTACCTCTTCTTCATCTGAAATGTAGCTGGAAACTTTAGGTTTTTCCTTTTGTTTTACTTCTCATGTAGCTTTGAATATATCTTTTTTGATATCTGATGTATCCCCTTTTGTTCTCATTTTGCAAGTTGTTAGAATACCATGGATTCTTTCTAAATATAACTGATTCAAATCATGCATTTCCTCTATAGTTGAAACTTTTGGATTAAGCTTGGAGTTTAGCAATCTCAATATATTTTCAACAATCCTATCATCTTCAATATTATCATCGAGACCCTTCATAGTGTTCACAATTTTGTCTATTGTAAGGGAAAAAATTACAATATTTTCATCTTCATTCATTTTGAGAGACTCATATTACATTATGTAAGATTGTAATTTAAAACTTTTTACCTTCGTATCACCTTCGTAGATGTTGACTAGCTTGTCCCACGTTTCTTTCACGGTGTTGAGTTGCATCACTTTCATGAACTCAAATTCTGCAAGTCCTCCTAATATGACATTGACTTCTTTAGCATTAATCTCATCGTGTTTCTTTCCTTCTTCATCTGTAGGTATGGGTCCCAGAGATTGATATCTCATTTCAACTATTGCACAAACATATGCTCCAAGAGAGTGCAAATATGATATCATTTTGATCTTCCAAAATACAAAGTTTGTTACATTAAAAAAAGGTGGCTTGGTAGGAAATACTCCATCTTGCAAGCTCATTTTTTTTCTGATCTACCTTCTAGTGATCAAGCTACTTTTGAAGGCCCCACTTTGATACCAATTGTTATAAATACTGAGAGGAGGCAGTAGGGGGTGGGGTGAATTAGTATTTCATTTCATTTAATCTTCAATTGCACATTCATAATTTTATATGCTTCTCTTCAAGTAACTCACATGTGTACATGCTTTTAATGAACAAAAATAGCATATATGCAATTTACTTATTTTTCACAATTTACCTTGTTATATGATTCATTATATCACTAGCCATTTATTATGCATTAACCATGAGCAATGTTCAAAAGAGAAGATAAATTATAACACATAAAAAACACATCAACACATAGGGACACCAAGATTTTAGGTGGAAACCCAATTTGGGAGAAAACCACGGTTGTTGTTGCCTTCATCTTCTTTCTTATTATACAAAAAATCTTCTTACATTTTTTATTGACGCAAACTCTTACTAATACGTGGGATCCTACCTGTGAGAGGCTACCACCTCTGGTTTCTCTAACTCCAACTAGAAGGAAGCTACTACTTCCTAATCAAGTTTATCAGCTCCTATCGGAAGGAAGCTCCTACTCCCTTACTGAGGGCTCCAACCCTCAGCACCTATGTGGACCACACTTCAAAAATTTCATACTAGATCTTCCTATCTCAGTGAATCATGAAAACATGTAGACCACCTTTTATCAAATTTTCAAACTGGACCCACACCCAACAATCTTCTCAAACACTAAATACTAATAACCTCTCTGCAACCAAACACTGATAAAAAAAAGTATGCTCAAACTTTATAATTGAACACCAATATACAATTCACTTCTCTGCAACCAAATCACCGATATACCAAATCAACACTAACCAAGTCAAGTTCTTTGTTTATCAACCAAACCAAACATTGTCCAATATCAACCCAAACTCTTTGCTCATAAAATGTCAATCTATCATCATCAAGAGATTAACTTAATACAATAATTACCATATTGTGCAATATCATTGGTATTAGTAAACTCAAAGTAACATCATCAATAGGAAACCATGAGAGACTAATAGACATACAACAACATTACTCACATTAGAATTGTAAACCCGTGTCCTGCATCCAATCCTTGCAACAACCTTTTTCATACAATGCACTGTCCATAATAAAACTAGGATATAGACACGATTGTAATTAAAGAAATCCATGTATATACACACTACCTATGCAGAATAATCATGTACATATCTCAAATCGTTGAATACCAATTCTTTTCTACCAAACCATTATGTCAGTTAAAAGAAAACTTCATCTACAATCATCATATACATCAATTAGTAGCAAAACAACTTCTAACAACCTAGATCAAGAAACCATATTAAAATCTTATTAACTCAAAATGTATATGCAATTTTTATTGGGAAGATCCATGTATATATGTGATATTGATGAATACAACAAGCGTACAGATCTCACAACATTAATTATTAAATTTTATTTGCAGTGAACACTACCAAATCTCAAAACAAAATCAGGTCTACCATATAGATCTCATGAAAATCATATAGTTTCCATTCATTGAATCATTATTGTAAACAACTATGCATCCTTGCATACACACATTTTCAAAGTAATCTTTTCATACATATTGTCAAAAATTTATGCACTCACAATCTTATATACATTGTTGTTATCATAGCCATTAACTTCTGCATAAACCCTTAACAAGTACAAACACAATCATACTAATTTTCAACCATTAATAAACCAATACTCCAATACACCTATAATAAACAAATATTTCACATCCATTATCTTTCTAAAACATCTTCATATCTCTCAAAGCTAAACCTCCTCCTTCTTCCCTAGTGCACACATGTTTTAGATCAGATCATAAATGAATAATCCATCAAAAATGCACACACAACTAACCGATCTCCTTCTTCTTTTCATAAATCATTTTCCTTTCAAATACAATATGAAAATCCCTTGGGTTTGTTTTTGGTAATTGTTGAAAGGATCGAATAGGCATTGGCGACACAAAACCATGGGAGATTACCATGGGAAATGCTCATTGTTTTTTATTCTCCATGAGTAGGGCCGTATACATGACTCTTGTTCATGAAACCTACATATCTACATGAATTTGCTTCACAGGAATAGCATTTGGTTTTGAAAAATTCACCTTCTTCGATCTTATTCAAATTAAAATTGTGACTACACTGTCTATGCTCTTCCTTGTCCTATGGAACACATGTACAAATATTCATACCATCTACAATAGTTCAACAAATCTATGTAGTCACCATTCATCCAGAAACTAGTTGGGATCATTCAAACATAAGAAGAGTGTGACAATTTGACATTAAGGAAAACACATTTGAAATCCAGGTTGACATCAAGGACAACACATTAGCCATAATGACAACATTTAAGATGAGATTGTTAAGTATCTCATATTAAAAGTTTTCATTTTCTTTTCATCCTAGAAATATTTATCTAGATGAGATTGTTGATTGTCTTATATTGAGGATTACCTTTTCTTTTCATTTATGATTTAATATATTTACCTTTCACTTACTTATAGTGGATTTATATACTTCTAGTGTGTTCATTTTTCCTCTTCAATATAGAGCTTTTACAAGTTTGTTTTCACATTTGAGGTTGTGCAACAGTGACTAGTAGCAAGGGGTTAGGCCTTTTTAATTAAGGGTTATTCATAAATTTTCCTTAAGATACAACTTGTGAAATGCAGTTAAGTCCTACTCAACCAAGTTCATTCAATAGTAGGGACAGATCCAACCATGGCATTTGTAACATCTCAACATTGCTTTAACACTTGGCCAATGTTTAAATACTTAGCTAGGACAAAGAAAATCTAGTAACATCCAACACATAAGGAGCCCACAACACTATGTATAAGTGTCACCCACTCTCTCTCTAAACTTTATTTAGATGAATAATTTTAGAATATAAAACATAGGGGCATGGCCCAATACCTACTACTAATTTAGAGACTACAACCATAAAAGTCACAAGTGACAACAATAAATTCCAATCCAACCCATGAAGCAACCATGGGCCTACCTCTTGTAGGTCCTATATTCCTTTTAGTTAACTAGTGCAATTCTTCCCACTATGTCAACCCTTGAACTTAGCACAAACCACAAATCTCTTACTCTTAAATTTCAATGAGCAATTGAATTTTGAATCTACCTTAGCTCTTTTGAGGCATTCTCCTTTTATATGACACTTTATTTGCACTTTCAGGCCTCTTCCTTCTAGAATGGACCCAAGTGCCCACATCACCAACTTTGATCGTGCTAAAAAGTTCCTCTAACCACTTCATGACTTTTCCATTAATTTTCTAACAATCAATGGTGTTGCACCCAAAGTGATCTATTCCCAGCAGTTGCACTCATGGCACCCATGTGTTCCTAGCAAGGTTACACTTAACAAGTGCATACAATCAATGCACCTGAACTAGTTTGGCCCAGGCTAGGTGTGATTCCCAAGTGATTTTGATAGCCTAGATTCCCTTGGGTTGCATTTTCTCAAGCCAATGGTTAAGGGTGCAGTCATTTAAAGACCCACACAACTTAGCAATATGTATATATCAAATAGAACATTTCAATGTGAATAATGTGGTTCATAAATAAAATATTTTAATAACCATGTTAAATAAAATATCTCAATGCGACTATGTTTACATTATATATGGTTTTAAAAACAAAAGCATGCATATATTATATAAATAAATTGAAAAAAAAAAAAATCATCTTATGATTAAAATGTCTCAAGTATTTTCACTATTATATATATATATATATATATATATATATATACACACACACACACACACAAATAGTATATATCCATTTTAATGATGGATCAAGTCCCAAGAGTGATCAAATCTCTAGAGGTGTAAATATTTTTTCAAATTTTACACTCTAAAAAAGGTTTGCACCTCAAGAAATTTGATCCCTCTCAACGCCTCCTAGATCTGTGGTTAACATGGATCTACACCGTTACATATCTAAGTACTTTGAATATATAGTGACCAAAAGAAAGAAGGAATCATTTTGTGGGGATAAGGTTAATTCTCACACCTCCCTCCACAAGATTCACTAGTACACAACATACAATTGGTATCTGAGTGTAACCCTGAAAGAAAGACAAAAAAGCAAAATTCGGACCTCAAGACTAGCCAATGGTGCATGTGTTCTAAAATTGTTCGACTTCAAAGAAGTAGTTTATCTTTGTGCCAGACATATAGACCCTTGTGTAACATTGACTTATGTCATACAAAGATGATGAGATATTTTTGAGACTAGATCAATGGTAATAATATTCACATAAGCTTATATTTTTCCTCAAGTGGGAAATGGTTATGTGGGTCCAAATATACAAAATAATATTTTTTTTATTATGTAATGTTCACTTCTTCTCAAATGTAACAAAGTCCTCTCCTCCAATTTAACATACTCTTCTCTGCAAATGTAACAAAGGATTCTAATCTAATGTAATGGATCTTCTCCTTAAATGTAACAAAAGATTCTACTCTAATGTGATGGAAAATTCTTCTATAAATAAGGTTGAATTCATACATTGTGTAAAATTAAAAAGTTATAAATAATGTTGAATTCATACATTATGTAAAAATAAAAAGTCATTAGGAGTTGGGCTCACAAGTTGAAGGTTATGTAATTTTTGTGTGTAATAGAAGTGTTGCTAATCTTTCCCTTGGTTTTTTCCAATATATTGGTCAGCTTTTCATGTAAAAATTGTGTTTTCTTTTGTGTTATTATACCTTACCCATTCCATTTTTATTTTTACCCTATAATACTTTGTGTTTGACCATGAAAATTTTGGGGCTTCTCCATAGTTTAATATTATCGATTGAATTTTATTATTTTTTATTAATATTTAAAATTATTTATATTCAATATAATTGATTTATTTTGTAATGATTGTTTTGGTTTCTCTTTTCGCACATGCATGAATGATTCACCCATCATATGCCACTACAATGAAAAACCAAGAACTTTGTCTGTTAACTGAATTTTTTGAATTGATTGTCCAAAATGGTTATGTTGTAGTGGTTACAACCACCCTCCAAAATTTTGCATGTGCTTCATTTTGGAGCCTCCCTCCTAAATCACAGCAGCTCATCTTGGACTGACCTAGGTACTTGTGCTTTAATGAGCTTTATCTTTTGCATTATGCCTTGTGATCTCTCACTTGATTTATTGTCTAACCCACAAGCCAATCTCTTGATTTGGTTTCAACGTGGTTCTAGGTTTGCCTCAGTGAACTACACAATCCTTGAGGGCAACCAGCCTTTCTCTCGGGAATTGCACAGTCTAAGATAATAGTGAGCCTTCAGTGCTAGAATTTCACAGAGCCAGCTGACAGTCAGACATCAGCTGGGAAACTACGTAGAGCGTGAGAGGAAACCCAGAGCCACACAGCCCAGAAATTGTGCAGAAGCTTCTTGCTCAAAGGATGTCCATTGCATGAGCCAGTGAGTTGCCCAGTCCTTCCCGGAACTTTGCAATCTCTCTGGGAAATTCATGGCAACTTTTCTTGAAAAAGGAAAAATAAAAATGTGAAAAAGAATCCTTAGAAAATAGGGATCTATTTTTAGTAGCCCGGAGTTATTTTGGAAATTGTTGCCAAGTGTCACTTTTTCCTTTATTTTTGGCCTTAATGTCATAAACCCTAAATCAAAAAAATATATTTAATTAGTGTAGCTAGAGATCATTTTCACATTCGATATTGGAGCTTTGGAATTCCCGAGGATATCAAGGAACCTCTGGTGCGATCGTTGTTTCTTTTCCGGGGAAGTCTTACTTTTCTAGTATTTTGTTGTTTTTTTTCTGTCGCTTTTATTTGATTAGCTTGTGAGAGTGTTATTCCACTCATTTTGTTGAAAGAAAGGTGGTGTTTCGACTTGTTTTAGCTTGTATAAGTGATGTTTTAAGTTTTTCATTTCCTTTCCCAAGTGTTGCATGCATCACCCAACTTTTTCACTACCTTCATAGTTGCGGCAACTCTCTCCATATGCTTCGTTTTACTTCAGTTTGATTGATTCATGCACTCGTTTCACTCGCATGCATTATCATTAACTTAGATCTACACTTAGAATCATTCAATTCTTCAAATTTGTTCGATTTCACACTTCCCTTGGGCAGATCTTGGCTTCCTTGGCCCGTATCTCGTCTTCTCGAGCATGCACTGCGCATTTCTAGAACTCAGGGCCTCAGCCTTGTCATCTAGAATTGCACATAGATTTCACAAGCCTACATCCAAATACGCACTACACACTTCCAGGAGCCAACCCCGAGTCTTGGCCACTGAGACTGCACAATGCGCAGTCTCTCCTGGCCTATGCCCAGACTGAACTGCGCATTGCGCAATTCCAGTTAGCAAGACCTTCCCCCTAAGTGTTGCGGTTGTGAAATGCGCAGTTCTAGCTGGTAGTCAGTCACCTCTGAGAGCCAAGATTTCACAAGCCTTCCCAACAGTTTCCCAGTTTGTTTCTTCATTTGTTCGTGAAGTGCTTTTGGTTTCAAGCTAACGTTTTCATTCCATGAGTGTTCTCTCTATCTCCAGGTACAACAGTTTTTGAGCAACTCTCCAGCAGTTACAGGTAACATGGCTTCCAAGAGAGTTGCATCAAAGGATACTATCAAGAGTAGCATTGGGGAAGTAATTGAGTAGGTGTCAATGAATTTTCTAGTTTATGCAGACACTCAGTTGTTTATTGAGAAGGGCATGAAGTTAACATTGTAGGAAATCAAGGATATCTTTGCAGGGGACTTTAAGGAAGATCTAGAGGATTGGTGGGTTTATATCAGTGTCCATCGGTCAGGCTTACATAAGGTTGCATGTAGGTACCCCAAATTCCATTGTACAAATGTCATACACTAGATTGTCTCACACACAGATCGAGAGACTATGACATTGAAAAGTGCCACTGGGATATATATTTCCAACTTTAGGGTGGAGAATTATCAGCAAATGTATCATTTACCTCAGTCAGTGAACCGCATGGATTCACTTTTCTATGCCACCCACAACGTTGTGAACACCAAAGATATTGTAAATCAGTGGTTGAAAGAGTCGTCAAAGTTCGGAGTGACACCCACTCATGTTTACAAGACAAAGTCACTCAGGAAGGCCTACCAATTCTTGATCATCTTTGCATGTCAATTATATGGTCAAGAGAGTACAGAGACCTTTTCAAAAAATTGGGTGGTTGTGTTGAACCAGTTGGTGAATGATGGAAGGTCATTCAACTGGTCAGATATGTTGGCTCTTTAGTTGAAAATCCATGTGACTAATGCCCAAAATCTACCCAAGGATGAGTAGGCAAGATTCTACATGTCCACGTATCTACTTGATGTAATTTGTGCCCAACATCAGTTTCCTAGCATGGGTTGGACATGGACACCAAAAGAGAATTCTGTCAACATTTATTACAAAATTCTTTCTGAATACAACTACAAAGGAGTTATGGTGAAGCTTGCTGACCATTTCATCATCCTCGTGTACAAGTTGATCTCTTAGAAAGATCCACATTGCATATCCCAAGAAGCGATGGAGGTGATACTTAACATTGCAAATTGGTATGCCTCACCCGGTGGCACCTTCATCAGGATGTTTGATGGAGAGAATCCTCCACATGTTCTACCAAGGTATGGCACGAACAAGTTGGTCATGCAAGAGGTCACATATCACCTCCACAAGGTTATCATTAAGACTACACAAGAAGAAGAAGGCAGCATGGTGCGCCCTTCCTTTGTGGATCGGATTGTACGAGATTAAGAGCTTGAAAGATGTGGATGTCAAAGCTAAGGAAATAGTAAAGTTTGAGTTCGACATGAAATAATTGAGTCCATATGATCCCCACGGTATTTGCAAGAACCATTGTGCAAAGGTGTACTATCCATGGATCCATGGGACATGTCATTGGGTAGAGGAGGACCCTTGGAGGTATTGTTACAACTACTCTAAGCTCAATGAGCTGGTTAGTATATCCATAGTGTGGAAATATGCTCTACAGGCAGCAGCACCACAAGAAACAAAAACAACAGCAAAAATAAGCAGTAAACTGGTGCAGGACAAGGGTAAGAGGAATATTTCCAGGAACCCAGGGGCTGAGAAAAGCTACAAGTTCAAAGAAGATCTTCTCATTGAGAAAGCAGCTTTGGAGGTAGAGGAAAAGAGGCAGCAATGCATAAAGAGGGCAGAGTGAAGGAAGAAATAAAAGCAAAGGCTAGAGGAAGCAAAAAGGAAGTTGCAGGAAACCGAGAAGAAGTTGAAGGTAGAGCAGGAGCTAAGAAGGAGAGAGAGGGAAGAGAAGAAGAAATAGGAAGAAGATAAAAGGCAAGGTTCAATGACATAACACATTGTGCCCATATAGGTTGAGGATTCAAAACAGGCAGAAGTTGAAGAAGAGAGTGATCAGATGCACGATCAGGAACTTTCTCAATAGATTGAGCAATTGATCGAAGTGACGGACATGGATTTGGTGGATGAATTACAAGATTAAGACACTGACATCAAGCCCCATGCACCCGAGGTCATGTTAGGGTCCAACCCTAACCCCTTTATTTATGTAATAAACCCAATGGGGTCGAGTCATAATCATAGTTAGTTAAAGAGTCAATAAAGCTCGTATTAATAATTGTAAGTGGTTGACCCGCATTTAAGAAAGGACCACAGTTAGTTGCAAATGGGCCATAATTAATAAATAAAGTGGTTAACCCATGTTATGTAAAGGACCACTAGTTGTTAGGTTGTTGGAGGTCATTTAGCTATAAATAGTTGTAGTTAGAAGGGAAAGATCATCGAGTCTTATTTGTAATCGAGCTCTGCTCTGCTGGAGGTTGCCCCCTCGAAGAGGCAAGTGAACATTGCATCCATATCTGAATAATAAAATACTTGTTTTTTTTCTCATTTTATTCTATGTTTTGGGTTGTATTTCTTCGCATATTTGGTATTCTGGAATTTCTCGCAGGTCAAGAGCATAACAAGTGGTATCAGAGCACTTTCCAGGGCCGGTTGTACCTCCAATTTTTGCAGAATTTTTTTTGGGCTAGAGACATGTTCTGGTGTCTTTAAACCATGGGATCTATCATTGAGCGCATAAACCTATGGATTTGGGGAGGCATGCACGTAGGAAATACAAGAGGTGGCCATGCTTGTTGGACTCCCCTGTAACCCCTGTGGGTACCCCTTTGAGTAGTAGCACATTAGACAAAACCACGCACGGACTACACTTCCATGTACCCTTTGGGTATATTGGAAGCCCCCTAGGATCACCTAAAACCTCACCTTAGATAAGTTATCGGCCATCTTGCTGCTACGTTACACTAAGAATAGCACTCAGAGAGATTACTCACGCATATGATAGGGTAGTCGGGTAGTAAAATTAAGGGTACGGTTGATCCTCCTTAGTTAGCGCCCTGAAAGATTGGGTCGAGTACTATTGTTGGACCCTTATGTATATTGTGATTTGTAGCACCTGACACTCCTTTGTGACCATAGTTCCCTCTGCTCTCTGAATATCACCCATTATCTTATCTTCCAGATCAGATCTAGCAGTTGGGGTTCTACCGCTGCAGTACAATTCAAATCTAGCAGTTGGGGTTTTGTCACTGCCGCACCAATCAAATCCAACAGTTGGGGTTTTGTCATCGCAGTGTAACTCACATTCAGCAGTTGGGGTTAGCAGGCAGATCTGACTCTTTACACAGTGAGTCTTTTTCTGCTACTATAGTCTAGGCCCGATTTTCGCAGGACATTAGGCAGGATCAAGTTTTCTGGAATTCAACCACTACAGTATTGATCAATGAGGAGTAAAACTCCATTCAGAGTTAAAAATATATATATATATATATATGAGTCCTTCCCAGGACGCTTACAAGAGACTTACCCCATAAGATTTAGGAAGACAACATGATCATAGTTTTACCATTCACTTGTTAGCCTCAATTTTCTAGTGGTCCCAAAATTTTTCAGAGTGACTTCAAGTGACCCAAATTTGTGTATGGTAGAAACCAGAGCTCAAGTCATGGCCAATGAGAAGATCGAGTGCCTTGAAACAAGGATGGATGAGTTCAAGGTCCAATTGGACACCATTACAAAATCAAGTGCACAATTCACCAAGAGCATGTCGGGGTCTCATCTGGAGGCACATAGCATTGATGAACACCTCGAAGGAGAATCTAGCCAACATATACACTTCCATGGAAATCATCAACATTCCCACCCTCGGCCACCCAAGCTAGACACGTATAAATTTTATGGCTCTAATCTAGCAGTATGGGTAGCTCAAATGGAACAATATTTCACCCTGAATGATATATGTGATGATCAAACTAAACTACGTTTGGGATCCCTTTACTTAGACCAAGAGAGATAGAAATGGTGGCAGTGGAATCTAAAATGTTATCCCGGGAACATAACTTGGCACAGGTTCTCAAAATCCCTTTGTGACCACTTTGACAGAGAATCTAATTTTTTAGGTTGTCTCAATAAGCTCCAACATACAGGCACAGTAAGAGAATACATTGCATCTTTTGAGACATTTTCCATCAAAACAGAAGGTCTAGGAGATGAATTCTACTTGGAATGTTTCATCAGTGGTCTTAAAGAAGCCATCTAAGACCAATTCCAAATGCACCACCCACCTACATGGATGGACGCTTGCACAAAGTTTATCGAGGTGGAACTTTCCTTAGCTTCCAAGTCTACTCGTCCAAATTTCATAGCCAAGGAGCATCCCACCTAGGCTCAGGGCCCTACCCAAACACTTAAGGTTCAAAAGGTGTCTCCAACGGAAATGGTTGAATGAAGAAAACAAGGATTGTGGTACTACTGTAATGACAAATACTCCCTAGGGCATAAACACAAGGAACCAAAATTCTTTCAAATTGATGTTATTGATCACAGCTCATCTAAGGAAGCCCCACCCCTTAGGGGGTTAGAGGACAAATTTGAGGAAACCTAGCATGACAATGATCTCACAACTACGCTAGATGAACCAGTTATCTCACTACATGATTTGGCAGGCATTTTTGCACCCCAAACTCTCAAATCAGAGGCTTTCTTAAACATTGCCCCCGTAGTGGTATTGATTGATAGTGGCATCAGTCATAACTTTATCCATCAACGAGTCGTCGAAGTTGTTCATTGTTTTGTACGGGAAGTCTCTAATTTACAAGTCCTTATTGTTGATGGAGGAATAATGAAATGTGAAGGCTGCTGTGAAAATATTAAACTTCAGATGGGAGACTACCACCTAAAGACCCACATGTTTGCGATTAATATGGGTGGTTGTGACATTGTCTTGGGTGTTGAATGGCTTCGCACACTAGGCCTGATCACAATGGATTTCCAGGAGTTATATATGAGCTTTAAGCATAATGACCACATTCATACACTGTGTGGACTCCAGGCAGGTGCTCCTACTATCATCAGCTCGCATCGAATGGAAAAGTTGTTGAAAAATGGCCATCATGGAGTCATCACCCAATTTAATTCCATCCAGGCCATTGAATCCACTACTCTTCATATTCATCCTGAGATGCAACAGGTCTTAGATCGCCACCAGTAGGTATTTGAAAAACCTAAAGAGCTTCCACCCTCTAGAGGTGAACATGATCATAGCATCCCTTTGGTCCCGGGGGCCCAACCGCCTAATGTGCGCCCATATCAATATCCTTTCACCCAAAAGAATGAAATTGAAAAAATCATCAAGGAACTCCTTGAAGTAGGTGTTATTCATCCTAGCATCAGTCCTTATTCATCACTAGTGGTCATGGTGCTAAAGAAAGATTAGGCCCTCAACAAGCTCACTGTCAAAGAAAAATTCCCTATTTTGGTTTTTGATGATTTTCTTGTTGAACTACATGGTGATCAATTCTTTACCAAGCTAGATCTTCTCTCTAGCTATCACCAAATATGCGTGAAAGAAGTAGACATTCCAAGACTACTTTCTGAACTCATGAAGGCCATTATGAATTCTTGGTCATTCCATTTGGTCTTTGTAACACTCTATCTACTTTTCATAACCTCATGAATCACCTGTTGAAACCATATCTCCGAAAATTTGTCCCCGTCTTCTTTGATGACATTCTCATCTACAGCCTAACCTGGAAAAAGCATCTTCAGCATGTAGACATGATCTTTCAACTACTCTGGAATCAAAAATTATTTGTCAAATTGTCCAAGTACTCTTTTGGAGTGGAAGAATTCGAGTATTTGGGACACATTATGGGTTGTGAAAGTGTCAGGGTTGATCCCAAAAAGATACAAGCAATTCAATATTGGCCCCAACCAAAAACGTTAAATAGTTTGAGGGGATTCTTGGGTCTCACTGGCTACTATCGCAAATTTTTCCATTGTCCACGATTATGGTCGCATTGCTAGAACCCTCACTAACCTTCTCAAGAAAAAATCATTCCTCTGGAATAATGCAACACAACAGACGTTTGTTGCTCTCAAACATGCCATGTGTTCCACTCCAGTATTGGCCCTACCGGACTTCACCAATATTTTGTGATTGAATGTGATGCTTCCGGTACTGGTATTGGTGTTGTCTTAATGCAGGAAGGTCATCCCCTGGCTTTCACCAGCCAACAACTGAGTGGGAAACATTTGGGTCAATTTACCTATGAGAAAGAGATGATGGCCATCTTACATGCAGTAGATACCTGGTGACCATACTTATTGGGGTGGCATTTCCAAATCCGCACATACCATCAAACCCTCAAATATTTTTTGGAGCAATGTTTATCCTCACCACAACAAGATAAATGGCTGGCCAAAATGTTGGGATATGATTATGAGATCATTTACAAGAAAGGGCGTGAAAATGTAGTAGTTGATCCTTTATCATGTCAATTTGAGGATGAAAGTACCCTGCTATCAATCTCTCTTCCCATACCAGATTGGATTGAAGAATCCCACAAGGAATGGTTTTCACACCCCTCTCTCTCCCAACTTATTAATAAATTGATAGCAGATCCTAATTCCTCAGTCGGCTACTCTTGGAAGGATGAGATTCTTCGCTACAAGGATTGAGTTGTTATATCACCGACATCCACCCTCAAAACCCTCATTTTGGAAGAGTTGCACTCATCTCCCACTGTAGGGCATGCAAGCTTTCAAAAGAACTTTTCTTGCACTCGTCGTTCTTTCTTTTGGAAGGGAATGAAAAATGACATTCTTGCTTTTGTGGCTAAATGTGATGTGTTTCAACATCACAAAGGAGAAATTGTCGGGTTACTAGGAACCTTACAGCCATTACCACTCCCTGCCTCCCGTCTGGATGGATGTTTCCATGGATTTCATTACTGGTCTCCCTCATTCGGGCAACAAATCCATCATCAAGGTGGTTGTGGACAGACTTTCTAAATATGATCATTTTTGTGCTCTACCACACCTATTTACCCCCACTTTGGTGGATCAAGCCTTCATGGACCAGATCTTCAAACTGCATGGCATGCCAACTTCCATTGTGTCTAATCGTGACCCAACTTTCACCAGCAAATTTTGGCAAGAACTTTTCAAGCTACAAGGCACCCAACTCCAACTAAGTATTGCCTATCATCCCCAAATTGATGGTCAAACTGAAGCAGTCAACAAATGTTTGGAGACATATCTAAGGCACTTCACTTCAAAAAAGCAGCATCAATGGGTACAGTGGCTACCTTTATCTGAATGGTGGTATAATACTAACTATCATGAAGCCACCAAGATGACTCCTACAGAACCATGCCACCATGCTAGCTCATCTCAAAGATAATCTCCATCAAGCTCGGAATAGAATGAAGCAACAGGTAGACCAACATCGTTCAGAGCGCACATTTCAAGAAGGGGATTAGGTATTCCTGCGGCTACAACCATATAAGAAAGCATCGCTCAAAGAAAAGGGTTGCCAGAAACTAGCTCCAAAATTCTATGGACCTTATCAAATACTTCAATGCATTAGAGTAATAGCCTACAAGCTGGCCTTGCCACCAACTTCAAAAAGCCATCCAGTATTCCATGTATCATGCCTCAAGAAAGTGGTGGGGAACAATTGCATAATTCAAACCAGTCTACCTGAATTGGATGAGGAAGGTTCACTTTAGCTCCAACCAGAACAGGTCCTCGATACTTGTGAAAGACATCTGCGCTGCTGCACAATCAAGGAAGTCCTTGTCAAGTGGAAAGACACCTCTCAAGAAGATGCAACTTGGGAACCAACCACTATTCTTTAGTAGTTTCTACAGCTTTAGCCTTGAGGACAAGGCTACTTTTGATGGGGGAGGGCATGTTAGGGTCCAACCCTAACCCCTTTATTTATGTAATAAACCCAATGGGGTTGAGTCATAGTCATAGTTAGTTAAAGAGTCAATAAATCCCATATTAATAATTGTAAGTGGTTGACCCGCATTTAAGAAAGGGACCACAATTAGTTGCAAATGGGCCATAATTAATAAATAAAGTGGTTAACCCATGTTATGCAAAGGACCACTAGTCGTTAGGTTGTTGGAGGCCATTTAGCTATAAATAGTCATAGTTATAAGGGAAATATAATCGAGTATTATTTATAATCGAGCTTTTCTCTGCTGGAGGTTGCCCCCTCGAAGAGGCAAGTGAACATTGCATCTATCTTTGAATAATAAAATACTTGTTGTTTTTTCTCATTTTATTTTGTGTTATGGGTTGTATTTCTTCACATATTTGGTATTCTGTAATTTCTCACAGGTCAAGAGCATAACAGGCACCCCTTAATCTCCACCACCTCTAGTATCATAACCAGTCTCGAGTAAGAAAGGAGAGGTTGTTCTCCTTGATGATGATTCAGTGATGTATGTGTACAGATTATCATTCGAGGAGTTGTAGAAGAATAGTGTACAAGAACGAAGAAATAATTTCTTGGATGATCACGTGTCACCTGCATTCATGAAGGAAAGGGTGATAGTATCAGGTGTCAGAAAGCATCTAGTTGCCATGGACGATGCCACCTTGGCTTAAGTAGGAGCCACGAGCTGAAATGTCAAGTTCCTATTAGCATAGAATGAACAAATGGAAAAGAACTTGCAGGTGGCCAGGCAGAATGTAGAAAAATTTGTAGTTTCTGCAATGGCAGAGATGAGGAAAGTGATACTTGGTGAAGTATCAAATCTTGAGGCCACCATGCGGAAACTCTATGATGGATTTGTCACCATGTATAAGGTAGTTGTCCATATATATGGATTTCAATAGCGGAGCAGAAGGATTGTCCAAACTCTCAAGGAAATACATGCTTCCATCGCCCATGTGCAAGAATGGACAATGAGGTACAAGGGAGCCTCGCTTTACTTGCCAAAGATGATGAAGCCACAAGCATAGCTAGACAAAGCTAGGATCTGGATGTTGATCCAGAACTATGACCAGCTCACCTCACTCTTCAGCAGCATACAGGCTTCATATGCACGGTTGTATAAGAGTTTGGATGTCATGGTAAGAACGCACAGGACCCTATCAATCGGTTCCCTCACCGAAGCTAAGAATAAGAACCAAGTCCAGATAGAGATTAACGGGTACATGGATCAGCTAAGGCAAGAAGCCACCAGCAATTGCTTGGAACTGAGCACACAAAACATGCAGAAGTAGATTGGTGGTCCTGTCATGGTCAAGACCATGTTGCACATGCTTCAAGATGAGTTGGAAAAAGATTCCAAAACCATATACCCAGAAGCTATGGAGGCAGGAGTCTGCTATCAGAAAGGTACCATCAAGAAGTTTGGGGACATCATAGCACGGTACCAAGTTTGGTATCAGTACGTCACCAAGAAGAATCATGTGGAGGTTGTCAATTTGGCCTTCCCCCAAACTTCTAAGTCATAGTTTTTTGTCTTGTTAGGTTGTCTCTAGCCTATTTTGTCTCACATGGGTACATGTGGAAAATGTATATTATTTGTAAATATGTTGTAAGTGAAATTCCAAGTGTCATTAGTGGAATGTGAATAGTCACTATGTAATGTAATGAGTTATTTGTAAAGAAGTTGAAGAGTCATGAGGGTAGTCAAAGAGTCAAAAGGGGAATGTCAAGGGTCACCCCACCCTTTGTTATAAATAGAACCTCATAACTCATAGAATGGGATTTTGGGAGCCAAGATTTTGGCTAGGCTTAGGCTTAGAGAAGGCTTGGGAGTATTGTGACGAGCCTTGGCTTCTCCATAGTGTAGAGTGAGTATACTTCTTTGGAGGAGCAGGTGGTCTTGATTGTAATGTTCCACTATTGGGGCTAGTGGTTGTAAATGGTGTATGTATGGATGGAACTTTCACTTATAATAATAATAATTGATCGAGCATGCTTTCATGCATATGTTGTTAGTGTAGTTGGACTATTCTAGTTGCTTTAGTAATGTATGTTGTTTAACTTACACATTTTCTTATGAACTAATTTTTATGCAATTGTATGAATCTTGTTGAATGAGTGTTTTTGGATTAACCCGTAACTTTGTTTCGTGGACTATTCCACGTTTCGTCTTGTGATGGCATTCCACTCGTGTGTTCCTTTTAGGCTATGTACTATTATAGGCTTCTAAGGGACACACTTCCTTTCCCCCTCCATGTCTTATAATCCCCATGCATCTCACTTTACTCGTTGCAAGGTCACACACTTGCTTCTGACCAAAGTCATCACACTTATCTCTGCACACCACCACGGTCAAGGCACTACATTACCACCCACTGTTAGGACTCCTACTCTAAATGGACTGAGGTCTAGTTGGGACTTTGTACTGGGGAGATCCCCTGAATGTTGATGGGTCCAACACCGTCAACATTTCTGGCGCTAGGAGGAGGGCTAGATGACAAGCTAATCCCTTGAAGTTTGTTTTGAATTTTTGCACATCATGCATGACTTATATCACAATCTGAACCTTGACATGTTTTTCTAATGCTTATGATTTCGATGCATTGTTGATGTTATAGATGACTTGTCACAACTCAAATTTGATGGCGAAAGCGAAGAAGCCCTGTTAGTCTATGCAGTTTCCTTTCTAGGTTTTTGTGATAGGAATGAAGTCCCCTCAGACGACAATTCTTATCAGTTGTTCGCTTACACGTTCGAAGGGTGCGTTAAGCAATCATGTCACACAATTCCCGCAACCTATATACACTCTTTCAATCACATGATCAAAGAATTAGGATGTGCTTTCGTCTTTTATCACTGTAAAGCACTTAATCGAAAATTCTAAAATTGCAAAAATCACCTAACGATTCTATTGCGCAGTTTTATGATTGTTTCCATCATTTTTGTTTTGAATTTCTGAAAGATGAATTTGATTGGAAATTTATGAATGAAGGATTTCAGTATCCTTTTCACATATCTGAGAATCGACATGAGTTAGAATCTTTCAAACCCCTTCTAGCATACCTTGGTGTTAGAGCTTCTAAATCTAAGACGGACAAGGTCATTGTCCCAAGTGACCCTCTATCCCCTTCTCATCAAACAGCTCTAGCTCCACAAAACTAGGTGGGAGAAGTTGTGAACTTATCTGTTTAATTGTCACCATCTCCTCCTACCCCACCTTCTTTGGATTTATGTGCAGATTTGGATTGGAAGCCTGATGGTTGTTATGTGGTCTCATCTTCTCAGCTTCCATCCACTTGTTCCTTGCATCCTCTGGATTTGGTGTGTTTTTTTCATCCGTTTCGAACTTCACATGTGATGTTCATGAGGATCGATTTTTGGACGGAGTTTGTGTTGAACAGGGAAACTGTGATATCATTTTTGATGAGTATGTGTGGGAATCTGAACAAGGAGTTGCAGTGAAGGACGACCTCCTTCTTGTTGATTTTGGGTAGCATCGGATGTCATCTAGCCATGAAAATTGGTGGAGAGGCTAAAGAACATGAGATCTCAAAGACCCAGAAATGGTTTGGGTAGATTATAACCGGTTTGGGAGATATTAAAATAATTAATATTTTAATGGAGTTCCTAAGTCTAAACTTAGGAAAAATAAAATATTAATGGGTATTAATATAAAACTGGGTTAGAAGGTTCCAAAAGTCATGGATCAAGCCAAATCTAATCTTAGCCATTGATTAGGGATTTAATCTCAATCGTTGATGGACCAATGAGAAAAGTATAAGAGGAGGCTTAAGGGTTAGTTGGAGGATACACCAAAGTGATCAATGATTCATTTTGCTAGAGCAGGGTTGCTAAGAAAAAGTGAATCAGTGAACAGCAGCGAGGGGTAGTGAGTACGAGGCAGAGAGGCAGGGAAAATACTGGGAGACCAACATAGAAGCAAAGAGAACCAAAGCAGTAGTCAATCCAGGCTATGCAGAGGTAATGCAAATCCCAGAGAGACTACATCATCCACACAGAGGGAAGAGGGAGTGACGCAGAGGCTGCGCAGTGCCTCAAAGGGCTGACACAAAGGGTCCTGGGGTTGATGCAGGTCAGTAAGAGGCTGACACAGAGGCCAGAAGGGCCAGCGCTGAGCTTCAGTTGTGCCAGAGAGGGTTTCGTGGGACAAGTTTTCTGAATACCTGTTTCCAGATATAGAGGTATTGTTGCCGTATATTTTTCAGTTGAGCCGATTTATGCACCCTGTTGTACTCTGATAAAATACATAATAATATAACCCTCTAAATAGCTACACCAGTTTTCTCGCATTGTGTTTTTTTGAGGAGATTTGTCCAAAAATAATGGTGTCACTTGTGTGTTTGTTTTCTTTCAGATGATGATCTGTAGATGTTGAGGTTGTATTGTGTTTATTTCATTATTTATACGTTTTAAATAACTTGTTCAAATTTTAACAAGTAGAATAAATAAACCAGAAGAATACAAATTAAATTTCTAATGGGTAATACTTAGAAATTTCAACATGGTATCAAAGCGTGGTCACAGATCACAGGAAATATGAACGCATTAGCTAAGCAAAGAATTTGCAGCAGAATCAATTGTCCCAAGTGGCAGATGATGATCCTTGCAGAAGTGATAGAAGAAGGGTTGATGCAAAGGGAATGCATCATCATTCTGGGCCAGAGAGAGGTCAGCACAGAGGTTAAGGAGGGCAGAAAGAGGCTCACACAAAGACCAGGAGGGTTGACGCAGTTGGTTGAGGGAGTTGTTTTGCCAGTGTCGGAATTGCGTAGAGCTTAGAGGCTCAATCCTTTAGTTGATGGGGCAAAGGAAGCTGTGGGCAGTTTGCAAGAGAAAAGCTGGTGGGGTACTTTGGTCAGAAAAGTACCTAACAGTGCAAAACCAAGGTAGAGGGAGTGGCTACCGAGGCAGATTTCTAGCCAAGGAATCCAAACCAGTGTTGCAGGTGCACAGAAGATCAGAGAGGTGAAACTTAACGATTGGCAAGAGAATTTCCAGAAGGGAAATCAGGACTTAGAGGGATTCCAACTAAGAACTTCCAAGCGGGAAGTAGAGAGACTCAACAGGAGTTGAAAGGAGAACTTCCAGAGGGAATTAGAGAGACTCGGAGGAGTCGACAGAAGACCAGAGAGGTGGCCGTGAATGGGTTGAGGGATCAGGACAGGCTGGACAGGGTGTCCAGCTTTGTGGTCTGGAAAGCTAGGATCTTGTCCATTCTAGATAGACATCGCATCAAGGGCTTCGCCTTGAGAACAATGGCTATCCCAGTTGACCCTGCAACTAATGAGAAGTATGAGGAGGCAATGGCCAAGGTAAAATGCATCATCCTTGATCGGGTCAAGGATCATGTGGTCCAACATATTTCCGAGAAGGAGAGGAAATGGAAATGTGGGACACCTTGAAGATGTTGTACCAGCATACTTCTGTGCAGAGGAAGATGTTACTTGAGAATTAGTTGCGGTCATACCAAATGCAGAAGGGGGAGCAGATAGATCACTTCCTTGGTGAGTTGAATGAGATCCGGGACCAACTGAATTCCATAGGAGCCACGCCATATGTAGAGATGATGGTAAGGACCACACTTAATGTAGTCTCCGAGGAGTGGGAGACATTTTTCCAGAGTATACTAGGCAGGGCAGATCTTCCAGATTGGAAAGAATTATGGGTGGCTCTTCGTCAAGAGGAGATCAATCGGTTGAGCAAGGTGGGAAGTAGCAGCAAAGGAGTCTAGATCAAGAAGGAAGAGGAAGAGGATGCAGCTCTAGCATCTGCGTGAAATTAGGAGAAGAGGGAGAAGAAGGACCTCTCCAAGGTCAAGTTCTTCCATTGTGGGGAACTAGGTCATTTAGCGAACCAGTATCCTAGGAAGAAGAGCAAGGGAGAGGCTTCGGACTCGAAGGTAGTGCCTAAAAAGGCGAAGAAATAAGTCGAGGACGAGGACGATTGTGCCATGAGTGATCATGTGCCACTTGCGAAGAAGTGGGGAGACATCGATCTGTAGTCAGGAGGACTACAGGCGATGAGGGACAAGATACTTGAGTGGGGAGACATCGATCTATAGTCAAGAGGACTACAAGTGATGAGGGGCAGGATCCTTGAGGTACCCAACCTCTTGGAGTATACCTTCCTACGGGAGCCCCGAAGAGGAGTAGAAGGACTGGAAAATGTCAGTAGAGACGAATGCGGAAGGAGTAGCAGAGAGTGCTACAGTGCAAGAGTCCTGGGGTAGCGCGAGGCTAGCAAGCTGCAATAGTGCGAGAGGCACGATAGTGTTTCACTAGTGTAGGATGGCACAGAGAGGTGTGCAATGGTGCGAGATGCTAGGATTTGTTACAGTAGCACAGACGTCAGTAGAGGGAGCACTTGATAGCGGCAGAGGGAGCTTCAACGTCGGGAGTGTTTCTAGCCTGACAGGGATGTCAGAAGTTGGGTGGATCAGTTACTTAATTCTTAATAACTTAGTTGCAATGCACTAGCAGTATGCAGTAGCACGATGTAGCATGATGAGAGGGGATGCAATGCAGATGTAGTGTTGGGAGGATGGACGAGCAGCAACACGGATGCAGAGGGAGTTGTTGTACGGATGTAGAAGTGGCAGTGGTAGGGCCATGGGCAGCATTACAGGATGTAAGAGTGCAAAGGATGTTGGGTGGGGAGGCCTAGCATCAGCACAGGGACCGATGCTGGATAATTAAAGTGATGCTCAATGTGGAGTATTGCTAGAGCACAGTCCTCGCTAAGAGGGAGTGTTGATTTAGGGTAGCATCGGATGTGATCTAGCCATGAAAATTGGTGGAGAGGCTAAAGAACATGAGATCTCCAAGACCCAAAAATGGTTTGGGCAGATTCTAACCGGTTTTGGATATATTAAAATAATTAATATTTTTAATGGAGTTCCTAAGTCTAAACTTAGAAAAAATAAAATATTAGTGGGTATCAATATAAAACTGGGTTAGAATGTTCCAAAAGTCATGGATAAAGCCAAATATAATCTTATCCATTGATTAGAGATTTATCTCGGTCGTTGATGGACCAATGAGAAAAGTATAAGAGGACGCTTTAGGGTTAGTTGGAGAATACACCAGAGTGATCAGTCATTCATTTTGCTAGAGCGGGGTTGCTAAGCAAAAGTGAATAAGTGATCAGCAGCAAGGGGCAGTGAGTACGAACCAGAGAGGCAGGGACAACACTTGGAGACTAGCATAGAAGCAGAGATGTTAGAGTATACACAGCAGACAGCCAAATAAATAAATCACACACACATCAGAAAATAGAGACGGCGATTTAACGTGGTTCACCCAACCAATCTGGGCTACATCCACCAAACAGAGGTATCGACTTTCTTATTATTCAACAGGAGATTGCAACAACAGATTTCCTCTTCCTCACACCTCACATTACATTTGCCTCTACAAGGTTACAATTTATAGATGTAGAGAAGAAATTGAATAATAAATTCTATCACAACAAAATAAGATAGAATATCTCCTCATCAGGATTCGATGCAATCAGTTTAGGAACAAATCCACCTTGACAACAACCTCCACCTTGACAACAACTAGCCTGATACCTCGTTCCTGTTTATTCTTTTCATTTTCTTTTCAAGCCAAGAGAAGTCAGACACCATCGTAGATTCTCTAATAAAATTGGTTTCGTGAACATGTCTGCACAGTTTTCCTTTGTATGCACTTTTTCAAGAGAGACTCCCCGTTCAGTGATAACCTGTCTTACAAAATGGTACTTTATAGGTATATTCTTTGATTTATTATGATAGGCCGGATTTTTATCCAAATGAATTACACTTTGACTATCACAAAATAACTTTATGTTGTCTTGCAACCTACCAAACTCACCAAAAAAACCTTTCAACCAAACTGCTTCTTTGCAAGCATGTGAAGCAGCTATGTATTTTTCTTCTGTAGTGGATAAAGCAACAATATTTTGTAGCTTTGACATCCAGCTAATAGCTTCCCCTGCAAGAGTAAAGACATATCCTGACGTTGACCTTCTCTTATCCAAATCACCTGCAAAATCGGAATCAACATATTTGCAAACAAATTCACTACTTCTGTTATAAGTGATACAATAATCACTTGTGCGTCTCAAATACCGAAGCACCCATTTCACTACTGCCCAATGTTCTTTCCCTGGATTTGCCATATACCTACTGGCAACCCCAACTACATGTGAAATATCTGGTCGTGTACAAACCATCACATACATCAAACAACCTACTACATTTGCATATGGAATTCGAGACATATATTCCTTTTCTTCATTTGTGTTAGGACATAAACTTGAAGAAAGCTTAAAATGGGAAGCTAAAGGGACTGGAACTGGCTTCACATTGCTCATACCAAACCTTAAGAGTATTTTCTCAATATACTTCTTTTATGATAACCACAGCTTACCATTGCTCCTGTCTCTGAAAATCTCCATGCCCAAAATCTGTCTTGCTGCTCCTAGATCTTTCATATCAAACGTCCTAGCCATCTGAGCCTTTAACCTGTTGATCTCACTTATGCTTTTTCTTGCTAAAAGCATATCGTCAACATATAATACTAAGATAATGAACATGTCATTATTTAATTTCTTAAAGTAAACACAATGATCGTATTCACTTCTTATATAATTTTGGCTCATCATGAAAGAATCAAATTTCTTGTACCATTGTCTCGGTGACTGCTTCAGACCATACAATGATTTCTTGAGCCTGCAGACAAATTTCTTGTCATGATTTTGAACAAACCCTTCAAGTTGTTCCATATAAATCTCTTCATCTAAATCTCCATGTAAGAATGCAGTCTTAACATCTAGTTGTTGTAATTCTAAATCAAGTAATGCAACTAATGCTAACACAACCCGAATTGAAACAATTTTAACAACCGGTGAAAATATCTCATGAAATTCAATTCCTACTTTCTGAGAAAAAACTTTTGTGACCAGCCTTGCTTTGTACCTATCTTATTTATCATCAACACCCCTTTTCAATTTGTAAACCCATTTACATCCCACATTTTTTCTATCATTGGGAAGTTCTATGAGGTCCCATGTGGCATTTTTGTATAATGCCATTATTTCATCCTTCATAGCTTCTTTCCACTTATCACTGTTAGAACCTTCTACAGCTTCCTGATAGCATAAAGGTTCATCATCATTAGCGGTTAAAGCAAATGAAGTAACATAATCATCATACCTTTTAGGACGATATCTAATTCTCGTGGACCTTCTTAAAGATGTTTCTGGTTCTTCCACAATTTGTTGATTATTATCTGTAGGAACTTCTTCATGATCTTCATCTGAAACTTGTTCATCTTTACTATCATCAGTGTTTGAACTGGTTTCAAACTGAATATGTTGAATTTTAGGTACATTTTCTTGTTTCAATTTAATATCTACATCTGGATTATCGAGTGAAGATTCATTGAATTCAACATCTCTGTTAATGATGATCTTGTGAGTAGTAGGATCCCACAACCTGTATCCATTGATCCCAACACCATATCCAACAAAGATATATTTTTTTGATTTAGGATCTAATTTAGAACATTGATGTTTTGGAATTAGAGCATATGCATCACAACCAAAAAATTTCAGTTTAGAATAATCACAAGGATGACCTTTCCATACCTCTTGAGGAATTTTTCATCCTATTGCAGTTGATGGTGATCGATTTATCAAATAACAAGCCGTAGATACTGCTTTTGTCCATAATTCCTTTTGCAAATTGGCGTTACTTAGCATACTTCTTGCTCTTTCTAAGAGAGTCATGTTCATGTGTTCAGCAACTCCATTTTGCTGAGGAGTATAAGCAGTAGTTCTATGTCTTTCGATCCCAACTTCCTTGCAATAATTATCAAATTCCTTTGAAGTAAACTCACCACCATTGTCAGTTCTTAAACATTTAATGGTTCTTCTAGTGATATTTTCTACTAATTCTCTAAACTGCTTGAAAACTGTGAATACATCAGACTTTCTTTTCAACATGTAGACCCATACTTTCCTAGAGAAATCATCTATAAAAGATACAAAATATGATGATCCTCCATATGAGGTAGTAGGATATGGACCCCAAACATCAGATTCGATATAGTCAAGGATTCCCTTACTAGTATGTTTTCCAGTTTTAAATTTCTACTTGCTTTGTTTCCCATATATACAATGTTTGCAGAAATCTAACTTAAAAGACTTTAAACTAGGAATTAACTTACAATCAGATAAAAATTTTAATCCTCTTTCACTCATATGGCCCAACCGTTGATGCCATAGTCGAATAGAATCACTATTGTTTTCAGATACAATTGAAGAATGGTCTGACTTTGTTCTTCCTTCTAACTGAAAAAGATTTCCAACCTTCTTTGCTTTCATTACTAGTAGGATTCCTTTATAAATTTTCATTACTCCACCTTGAATAAAAGTTTTATATCCATTTGTGTCTAGCACTCCTAGAGAAATAAGATTTTTTCTGAGTTCAGGCACATGTCTTACATCAGTTAAGATTTTAATTGTCCCATCAAACATTTTAATCTGGATGCTTCCAATTCCCACAAAATTACATGAGACATCATTTCCCATGTAAACTACTCCATCATTGATTGATTTATAAGTTTTAAACCACTCTTTATGAATGCACATGTGATTGGATGCACTAGAATCTAACAACCAATGTTGATCATGATTTAACAAATTAACTAATAAAACTTCATCACTTATACCTGAACCGAATTCCGAACCTGTATCTGTCGTGTTTGCTTCTTTATTTTCTGTTGAAGAGTCATATTTGGATGTTTGTTGTCTCTTCCAATAGTCCTTCTTCAAATTTCCCGATTTGCCACAAAACTAGCATTTTAGCTTACTCTTCTTCCCTTTCGATTTTGACCGAGAGTTGTTCTACTTATTGAACCATCTTTCTTTAGATCGACCTCTAACCATCATTTCTTCTGATGTACAGGTTTCTTGATTTGACCTTTTTCTGGTTTCTTCAGACAGCATAGCTCCAACAACATCATCAAATTCGAGGGTTTCTGATGAACTAAGACTTATAGAAGTAACAAAATGATCCCATGACTCAGGCAACGAGCATAATAAAGTTACAGATTTATCTTCTTAATCAAATTTTACTTCTATGCTATCTAACTACACCAAGAGAGTATTTAAGGTATTCAAATGATCAGTTATTGTCATACCTTCCTTCATGCGCAAGTTGTACAACTGTCTCTTTAGAAGAATCCTATTTGTTAAGGTTTTAGTCATGTACAGCTTTTCTAGCTTTTCCATAGACCAGCAGCAATTTTCTCTGACGCGATGTTAAATAAAACATCATCCGCCAAACACAATCGTATGCCGCTTAGTGCTCTGTCATTGATGTCACTCCATTCGTCATCTGTTATGGCATAAGGTTGTTTGGGTTTGCAAAAAGTGCCTTCGCCACACCTTGTTGTACGAGAAAATTGTGCATCTTAACTTTCCAAATTTTGAAGTTATTTCTCCCATTAAACTTCTCGATATCAACCCGAGAACTTTGAGTTTTTGACAGTTTAATTTGCCTTTTTCTCTATGGATCCTTAATTGCCTTTTTAATCAAATTAACAATTTGATCAAATTCCACAAATTGTAAATTGCAAATACCAGCGACTAGCAACGAATGGAATGGCATTTCAATGCAGCTAGCAACTATCAGGACACAACTCAACTTATAAGCAACAATAAATCACCTCATTCTTAAATTAATAGCACAGACTTCCTTTGTGTTACAGCCCAATTTGCAGCGTTTTTCTTTTGAACTTGGATTTATCTTTGATGTGGTCCACAAGACTTACAACCAGAGAAAGATCGATGCATTATTAGAGCCGCAAATTGGTCTCTGCTTACACACAGGCTCCATTAATCAACAACAAAAGCACCAGCTCATGGCGCTCTTCCCACTTGGAATCATAGAACCAAAAGCCACCGCAGAAAGGAACCTTTGCTTCCCAAGACGATTTTATCCGTTGTAGAAAACACCAGCCTAAGTCTCCCACGCATACGCAGATTACGCACAAGCTGCATAGCGTTCCTCGCTAAACAGATTTGCACCAGCCTCATAGTGCTCTGATACCAATTGTTAGAGTATACACAGCAGATAGCTAAATAAATAAATCACACACAGAGCAGAAAATAGAGACAGCGATCTAACATGGTTCACCCAACCAATCTGGGCTACATCCAAAAAACAGAGGTATCAGATTTCTTATTATTCAACAGAAGATTACAACAACAGATTTCCTCTTCCTCACACCTCACATTACATTTGCCTCTACAGGCTTACAATTTATAGATGTAGAGAAGAAACTGAATAATAAATTCTATCACAACGAAATAGGATAGAATATCTCTTCATCAGGATTCGATGCAATCAGTTTAGGAACAAACCCTATTGTTGGCATTATTCATGAGATTTTAGCCAAATTAATATATACAAAATCTCAACAAGGGAGAGCCAGAGCAGCACTCAGTCCAGGCTATGCAGAGCCTAGCAGAGGCATCATAGAGCCTAGAGAAACTGCATCATCCATGCAGAGGGCAGAGGGAGTGACGCAGAGGCTTCCAAAGGCTGCGTAGTGCCTCAGAGGGCTGATGCAAAGGGTCCTAGGGCTGACCTAGGTCAATAGGAGGCTGACACAGAGGCCAGAAGGGCCAGCGTTGAGCTTCAGATGTGCAAAGAGGGTTTCGTGGGACAGGTTTTTTTAATACCTGTTTCTGGATATAGAGGTAGTGTTGCCATATATTTTTCTCTGTCAGGTGAGCTGGTTTAGGCACCTTGTTGTACTCTGTAAACTGCATAATAATATAACCCTCTGAATAGCTGCACCAATTTTCCCGCATTGGGTTTTTCTGGGGACATTTGTCCAAAAATAATGGTGTCACTTGTGTGTTTGTTTTCTTTCAATTGATGATTTGTAGATGTTGGAATTGTATTGTGTTTATTTTGTTATTTATATGTTTTAAATAACTTGTTTGAATTTAACAAGTAAAAGAAATAAACTAGAAGAATACATATTAAATTTCTAACAAGTAATACTTATAAATTCCAACACTTCTTCCCACACCTCGTCCGCTTTATCTTGACATATTCTATGATTTTACCATTTTTTCCATCTTATGAAAATTCATCTTTGGATGTTTCCACTTTCGATCATTCAGAGAACACACAGGATGTCAGTTTGTTGATTGCAAAGAAGACAAATATTTCTTCCCGAATCCACTTGATCTCTCATCTTTCATTTTCAGAAACTCAGAGGGTGAAAATTTTTATTTTTAATCAACCCCTCTCTACGATTCGTCAGATCATGAGGATGTCGTTAATCATCTAGAACTTTCTGATTATCGCTATCGTGATATTTTCACTCATCCATTTGATCATGACTCTGATTCACCTAATGTTGAACATTCTAAGCCACCAGTCTTTGATGATTCATCTTCTGATGAAGTGGGAACTCCTCAAGTTTTCAAGCCACTTCAACCCAAGCTGATGGTTATGTCATGTTCTTGTAGCCTTGAAGTCAGTTCCACTTCCAACCAGAAATCTGTTGAATCTCCCCAGCCTCCTCATCACTCTCCTCTTCACATTGAAAATCAATCTAGTTCACAATTTTCTCATCCTCCACCAGAATCACAGGATGTTATCACTCATGCATTGGAGGTGTCAGACGTAGCAAGCACTGTTGCAAAACAAAAAATTTCTTCTTTGTTCATGTTTCTTTTTTGTCATGTTCGAAGGAGTGTACATTCTTTTCGTCCATGCGCAATGTGACACAACACCATGATACGTCTGCAGAGTGTCTTTAATGTGCTTTCAATATTTTCTTTTCTATGGATGCATTCAAACTTCGAACGTTTTGGTTTGCATTGATTTATCTTTCTTGTTTGTTGGTATGCTTGCATATCTTTCTTGTCAACCATGCCATC
This sequence comes from Pinus tabuliformis, assembly GCA_031772625.1. Lineage (NCBI taxonomy): Eukaryota > Viridiplantae > Streptophyta > Pinopsida > Pinales > Pinaceae > Pinus > Pinus tabuliformis. Next base: position 737,496,836 of record CM062804.1, read on the forward strand.
ACCTACATGGGTCAACCAATGCATCGATGGATTCATTGGAAATATCACTTCACATGAGTTGGCCTATGCTCTGCTTAGCTTAGGAGTAGGAGTATTTCTTGCTTTCGTGTTTTGTTTTTGCTTACTAGGTTTTGTTTTCATCTTACTTCTTTCCTTTGCTTGTTTTTTTCTATGCACTCATAGGATTAGTTTCTGCATGAAACCATGTCTGGATTCTTGAGACAAGCAGGGTGAAATCAAAGAGTACTTGTATATCTATCAACATTTTTTTATCTGTCTATTCCCTCTTGTGTTTCTCTCAGCTGATGATACCCTGATCGAAAATACGTTCCTTTTAGAGTGAGTCTTGGTGAAATCACAACGCTTGCACTTTTAACTAGTACTGCCTAATCTAATCGGTTTTCTATATTCGGTTAACCCTTGTCAACTCAATCAAGTAGAGTAAGGTGAAGGTGGAAAACCTTAACAGGTATGTCAAAGGTATATATATATAAATCCTTCTTTGAAGGCGCAATCTCTTATAGTCTCAATAAGTCGGGATCCCTCTTCCGCCTCATGAAATAAATAAGTGCCTATGCACAGTTTTTTTTTAAATGAAAAATGAAGTGAAAAAAATAAAAATAAAGGCGAAACAAGAGAAAGTCTTCCTGTGCAGAAAGGTGAAGCAAGTAACTCCGCTGGGTAATGTCCAGGCTCGTTGGCAGGGGAGAAATTCTTGTGTCCCTAAAGTGACTCTGTTGGGGTACTATCCAGGCCTACTGGTAGCAGAGAAACACCAGAGATGAAACTAAAACTATGAAAGTATATATTACTTGTGCATCAATATACTCCTCATCCCCAATCGAAACAACTCTGTTTACTTGGCTTGCTATTTGTGTTGCCGATAAAGAGAAAGGTAGGGACTACATCTTTAACTTAAGCTAGTGGAGAATCTATGATGATCAAAGAATCGAACAATACTTCAGGAAGAATTAGTCTTGCTTTACACGAGACATGGTCCATATAGAATGCTGGAGTTGTACTAGTTTGTAGCCAATGTTGTAGCGGCTACAGCCACCCTCCAAATTTTTTCCATGCTTCGTTTTGGGTTCTCCCTCCTAAATCATAGCAAATCATCTCACACTGACCTAGGTACTTGTCCTTTGATTGATATTTATCTTTTTCATTATGGCTTGTGATCTCTTACTTGATTTACTGTCTAACACACAAGCCAATATCTTAAATTGGTTTCAACCCGGTTCCAGGCTTGACTTAGTTAAGTGTGCAATCCTTGAGGCAACTAGCCTTGCTCTCGGGAATTGTGCAGTCCAAGCTAATAGTGAGTCTTTAGCTCGAGAATTGCACAAAGCCTTATGAAAACAAATATTTAGTTAGGAAACTGCGTAGAGCATGAGAGGCATCCCGGAGCCACTTAGCCTAAAACTTGCGTAGAATCTTCTTGCTCATAATTTGTCCAGTGCATGAGCGAGTAAGTTGCCCAGTCCTTCCCAAAACTACGCAATCTCTCCGGGAAATGCATGGCAATTTTTTTCAAAAAAAGAAAAAAAAAAAAGGAAAAGAGAAAAAACATCCCTAGAAAATAGGGATCTATTTTTAGTAGCCCGAAGATAGACACTTGAGTTATTTTGGAAAGTGTCATTTTTTCCTTGATTTTTGGCCTTCGTGTCATAAACCCTAAATTGACCAAATCTATTTGATCAACGTAGCTAGATCTCATTTTCACATTCAATCTTGGATCTCTAGCATTCCTGAGGATATCATGGAACCTTCGGTGTGATCATCGTTTCTCTTCCGGGTAAGTCTTGCTTTTCTAGTTTTTGTTGTTTTTCTATTGCTTTTGTTTGTTTAGCATGTGAGAGTGTTATTTCACTCATTTTTTTGAACGATCGCTGAAGTTTCAACTTGTTTTATCTTGTATAAGTGTTTTTTTTTTAAGTTTTGCATTGCCTTTCTCAAGTGTTGCATGCATCACCCAGTTTTTGCACTGCCGATCGTCGTTGCAGTGACTCTCTCCACATGCTTCGTTTTCCTTTAGTTTGATTGATTCTTGCACTCATTTCACTCGCATGCATTATCATTCACTTCTATATGTACTCACCATCATTCAATCCTTCAAATGTGTTCAATTTCTCACTTCCCTTGGGCAGATATGGGGTTCCTTGCTTAGATCTTGTCTTCCCGAGCATTCACTGCACATTTCTGGAACTTAGGGCCTTGGCCTTGTCTTCTTGAATTTCGCAAAGGTTTCCCAAGCCTAGATCCAACTGTGCATTATGCGCTTCCAGGAGCCAGACCCAAGCCTTGGCAAATGACACTGTGCAATGCACAATCCCTCCTGACCTATGCCCAAACTAAACTACACATTGCGTAGTTTGATTCAGCAAGACCTGCCCCCTAACTACTGGGACTACGCAATGTGCAGTTCCAACTGGCAGATAGTCACCTCTGAGAGCCAATATTGCACAATTCTTCCCAGCAATTTCCTAGTTTGTTGCTTGGTTTTTTCTCGAAGTGTTTTTAGTTTCAAGCTAACATTTTCATTCCATGAGTGTCTACTCCGTCTCCAGGTACAACATTTGGTGAGAAACTCTCCAATAGTTACAGGTAACATGGCTTCCAAGAGAGCTGCATCAAAAGATATTGTCGAGAGTAGCACTGGGGAAGCAATTGAGCATTCGGGAAGCAATTTTCCAGTTTATGCAGACACTCAGTTGTTCATTGAGAAGGGCATGAAGTTAACATGGAAAGAAATCAAGGATATATTTGCAGGGGACTTCAAGGAAGATCTAGGATTGATGGGTTTATATTAGTGTCCACTGGTCAGGATTACATAAGGTTGCATGCAGGTACCCCACCTTCCCATGTGCGGAAATCATCCACTGGATTGTCTCACACATAGATCCAAAGACTATGACATTGAGCAGTGCCAGTGGGATACAACTTGCCAACTTCAAGGTAGAGAAATATCAGCAGATGTATCATTTACCTTAGCTGGTGAACCGCATGGATTCACTTTTCTATGCCACCCATAGTTTTGTGAACACCTAAGATATTTTAAGGCATTAGGTGAAAGAGTCATCAAAATTCAAAGAGACACCCACTCATGTTTACAAGACAAATTCATTCAAGAAGGCCTACCAGTTCTTGATCATCTTTGCATGTCGATTATACGGTCAAGAGAGCACATAGACCTTTCTAGAAAATTGGGTTGTGGCTGACCAATTGGCGAATGATGGAATACCATTCAACTGGTCAAATCTGCTGGCTCTTCAGTTGAAATCCATGTGACTAATGCCTGAAACAAGCCCAAGGATGAGCAGGCGAGATTGTATATGTCCGCGTATCTACTTGATGCAATCTCTGCGCAAAATTTGTTTCCTAGCATGGGTTGGACATGGACACCAAAAGAGATTACCATCAACATTTATTGCAAGTTTCTTTTCGAACGCAGCTACTATGGAGTTATGGTGAGGCTAGCTGACCATTTCATCATCTCGGTGTACAAGTTGATATTTGAGTTTGACCCACCTTACATGTCCCAAGATGTGGTGGAGACGATACTTAACATTAAAGATTGGTATGCCTGATGAGCCTCACAAATGGGTAATTATATGGGCTCATTTTACCTCATAACCTAGTCAAATCAACCATTCTCTTAGCTTATTGTATGATTTTCTGATTATATTTATGCTTATAGGGTGAGTTGAGTTAGTTATTATGCCATGTGGTCTAACATGTATTTAATGCAGATTATTGATGGATTTCGAGGTCAAAGTCAAGGATCTAGTGGTCAAAATAAAGAAATAACTCGAAGTATACATAGGAGAGGACTTATAGGAGGGAATCCCCCTCATTTATTTCTCCTCACTTCGAATTCCCCTTCATTCAGCTCGAAGTACAAGCAGCCAAATCATGCACTAGAACTGCTTGAGCAATGACTTGCTCCTCAGTAACAACTCCGACTTTAGAAACATCTTTAGTGATCCTTGGCAACAAAGATTTTACAAACCACTCAGCCAAGATTTGATCCGGAATAAATACCTTCACTAAATGTCTTCGACGTCTCCACTCATGAATATGATCTGAAATGTACGTGGATGTCGATTGTTTTAGCGAAGTTAATAATTCCGTGCCATTGTCATATCGGACTGGCAACTGGAAATGAGTTAAAAACGAGGTAGCTAACTGGCTAAAATTATAAAAAGTGCCTCGCGGTAACTCAATGTACCACTTGGTCGCGAGACCAATTAGAGTGCGCTGGAAAATTCTAAGACGGATCGAATCATCTGTGATGGAGTTAGACGCACACCAGAGGTGGTAAGTCATCACATGGTTCGACGGGTCCTCTCCAGATTTACCTTCGAACTTGGGAATGTCACTGGGCAACTTGTTTGGCATTGGCGGCCAAAACGGAAGATAATTAATTGGATCGTTTGTTAGGCGCGACAAGTCTGGTAAGTCAAGTTGCGATAAATGGTAGGTGCCGATTAGGATCCCTAAAACTCTGGGTCATGAGACCAGCCCCAGGAGGAGGATATCCAGGATAACTAGGAATAGGAATCGCGTTTGGGCTATTGTATCCTCTTGGAAAACCAGGATTAACCGGATCGTACTGGGGTTGTTGAGGTTGTTGATAAGTGTACCCAGGATACGGTTGATACTGATAAACTGGCTGCTGGATAGCAGGACCGAATTGGTATTGTCCTTGGTACGGTTGATAAGTGAATTGTGTTTGACTTGTGACAACCGTACTTAAACCAGGTTGTCCTACAGGCATCTGAACTGTAGTTTGAATCGTAGATCCAGACGGTGGTAAAGATGTCTGAGGAGTAGATACAAGAACAGTAGAAATCGGAGTTGTCGATACTCCAGAAGTAGGTGGGGTAGATTGAATAGATGTTGTGGCAGTTGCAGCAGTCGTTTGAGATGGAGTACTAAGCGCAATAGGCCCAGACTGAGAAACTACCGAAGGTACAGAAGTTTGAATATTAGACTGGACTGGTTGCTGGGGCGAACCAGAAACTAAGGGTTGTCCAGTTTGAGATGACAATTGTACATTTGGCTGCAACACCTGTTGAGTTTGCGATGGATCCCACACTATGTTCATTCTGGGGTACTAACCCATAACAGGTTGAGAATACTGGGGACCATAACCGGGTTGAGGGTAGGTTTGATAATTGAAAGGTACATTTCTCATCCCTTGAACATAAGATTGACCTTGGGGTGGTTGGAAACCTTGGTTCGAGTATTGACCTTGGGGTAGATACCCCTGAGACATGTACTGATACTGAGGTTGACCTTGAGGTATAAATTGATACTGGGGTTGACCTTGGGGTACATATTGAGTCTGGGGTTGACCTTGGGGTACATATTGAGTCTGGGGTTGACCTTGAGGAATGTATTGTACCGTAGGCACGTACTGTCCTTGAGGTTGCCCCCCAGAGGCAAATTGTGTACCTTGAGGTTGCCCCCCAGGCATTAATTGAGGTTGCCCCCCAGGCATTAATTGAGGTTGCCCCCCAGGCGATAACTGGCCACCTTGAGGTTGAGAATTGGGAATAGAACCTGACATCATAAGAATGTCTTCTACGCTCAACGGCTTTGCACCATTGCTTCCAGTGAATAACCCTTGTTCAATGGGTTGAGGAGATGCTCCCGAAAAAGTACCAGAAAGTGATTGATACCCAGAGGGAACAGAAGGACCGCCATACAAAAAGATTCAGGCGATTGAGTAAACATGGACGACTGACCTGACATATTTACGTGAGTATAAAAACCCCTAGGTTGATAAGGAGCACGAGGTGGTGAAAAACTTAACACTGGGTTTTCCAAATAATTAGTTAAAGAAAGATACCAAGTAGTACTTCTAGGTGGACTGTAAAAAATTGATTCACGCTCCCTTAGATCAATAACAGGTTGATTTTCAGGGATAGGGATGCCTACTTCTTCTTCCGGAGCAAGTTCTTCAATAGCTATCAAACCAGAAGGAAGATTTTCGGTGATTACTCTTTCTACCCTAGGTGAATTAGGAGCACTAGAAGTTGGAGAGACAAAGCCCGATATTGGAGTAACAGGTTCAGATATCTCAGGTTCTTCGCCTATATCACTAGTAGATGAAAAGCTACCAGCAAGTTCGGAAACCAAAATAGCTTCAGGATTATAACCTGTTTCTAGAGTTTGGTAATCAGGATGAACAACCAATGAAGACTCTCCTTCTTCAGGTGACCCAACTTTACTGCCACTAGGAGTTACGAGGACTTTCAAGCCTTCAAGATGGCTCGAGACTTCTTCAGGAGGTTGGCCCCGAAGTCTACAGGACTTCCTCAGTAAATCAACCACGGCTACAAACTCAGGAGACTGGCCCCGAAGTCTACGGGACTGTCTCGGTAATTCAGCCACAGTTAAAAACTTTTAACTATTTCACACGCAAACAAAGTAAAATCTCAATGAAAAACACCTAAAGCCTCTAAAGAATCAAACAAATTTGAATCACACGCCTAAAGAATCTAGAGATCAAACACACACAAACAGTAACTTTCCGGACCGAAAACACTAGTTGGTGATGAAATCCAACGTCGCAGAATTCAGTACAGAAATGGCGGTTGGAACAGTTACCCCAGCAACTTGCTTAATGAATAGACTAGACCAAGTTCCTCCACTTTAACCGTCTCGAGTGAAGTGAACCCCCCAGAAAATCCAAGTGAGTCTAGCCGACGTCTGCTCCAGGTACAGTGGGATCTTCCCACCACTGTCACCTTAGGAAGAATCCTAAAGAATATGGTCACTAAGGCTACCAACTGAGACAAATACACCTGGGGGAACAGTCTACGATCCGATATGCACGCAAGGGCAGAGTAGCAAGCTCAATCCCCTTGAAGGCTCCTTGACATAATCCAAGGTTTACCAACAAGTGACCCCAGGCTCCTCGACAATGGTTAATCTGAGGTTTACCGTTTTTAATACGTGAATATCTGGCGTCATTCCCAATGAGGAAGGATTGATTCCCACACTGGTTCGGACACGATCTCGTGCTTCTCCTTTAAGAGGAGCTTTCCCAGAGCATAAATGCAACAATTGGATTTCTTCCTACCACAAGATACAGCTACTTGTTTGTTTTTACTGTCTTGGAGAGTTAATTACTCTCCTACTCCAAGACACTAGCCTAAGCTAAGTTGGTGTATCAGAGCCCTAGAAATAAAATGTTACTAAGTGAATTTTACTTTAAGCGTTAATTTTAGTGGTTGTTGTTTAAGTCAAGAGGTGGTGGAGATGAAACTCGTGGTGTAAAGACTCAACTCGAAATCACTAAAAAGATGCACCTAAGATGATTTAAACAATCTTTTCTCTTCGATGAACTTCTAAACTAAGAAAGAGTTTGAGAATGCAAACACTTTGTAAACACAAATCTTTCTCGATTAAACAAATTAAAAGAAGAGCTTTTCCCTTTCCAAAGCACTCAAAAACGAGACAACTAGTTATTTCACACAAATTTCCCTTTTCTTTTCAAAGCACTCAATCACTACAAAAACAAACTTTTCCAAAAGAAATTTTTTTTTATATTTTGTAAATAAAACACTCAAAACTAATGAAAACGACTAACTTTGAGAGCTACAAACTATAAAAAACTACTTGAAGTCAAAGCCTACTAAAATTCTTTTTGAGGATGTTTTACTTAGCTAAATGTGAGCTAAGGACTAATTTATGCAGAATCACAATTAGTCAAAAAACAACCAATCTTTCGTTTTCTTTTGTAAAAATGAAAATTCCAAACTTTCAACTACAAGCTTTTCAAAATTTTGAAATGAGAAAACTCAAAGCGAATTCCTCAACAAGGGGAGATTTCATAAATGGTCAGACTCACAAGAAGACCAGTAGACACCAAGGTATCTGAGGTCCCTAGGGCTTCTAAGCTCAGAGCCACTACACAACCAAAAACGAAAAACAAACCCAACAAGAAAAATTCCTAGGAATTCCACCTAAAACCCTAATGCTAATGAAATCAAACCAAGGAAAGTTTTTGACAGGGAACAAGTAGGTCTGGGCAATGGCTAAAACCTATAAACAAATTCTAAACTGATAAAAAGAGGAAAATTTAAAATTTTTCAAGTTTTTGACAGGGTATGCAGGCAACCTGTTTACACAGGTGCGTCTACGCTCTGTGCACAAAGGAAAAGTGCGTACAGGTACTCACTATGCCTAACTCAGAGGGTGCGTACCTCTCCCAAAACTATGAAAAATGAAAACTAACTCAAAATTAACTAAATTCACCCAATCCCACAATCATCAAGTCAAAAACAGAAACAGGAAAAACAGTTTCTCAGGTCAAAGTATAGACAAAGAAAACAATCAAGTCCCCAGTGGAGTCGCCATTTTGTCGCGCGGAATGGGTCGATCTTGCGGACAAGATGGACCTTCCTAGAATCTAAAGAAGACCTAACGACAAGCAGACCAACCAGACACTATCTTTCTCTAAATATGCTTTAATTAACAATAGCAAACAGAGGTTTTTAGGGCCTACCTTTGGTCCAACGCAAGCTTGTGGATGCCCTCGCTCCTTTGATCAAATGAGCTCCTTTTCGCGAATCTGCAAACACAAACAAGGCAAACACATTAAATATCACCTGAAAAACCAATTGCATATTTAACATGAAAGTCAAGGAGTCCATGAAACAAATAACATAAGATACTTGTTGAGAAAAATGAGTTTGATTGTATTAATTCAAAAGAAGAAGAACCTTACAACCTTTGCCTTGACGCTGTACAAGCTCCTCCCAGGGTCCAACAAGATGTCTCCTCTACTTTGACAAGTTTCACTCACTCTCCAATGGAACCAAGAGGTATGTGATCTCTCCTCTCAAGCTCAACCAAAGAGTCTCAATTTCACCAGCATTTACCCTCAAAATGTTCAGCTTCTAACCTCTCTAGTCCTCACCCCAATGCCTGTATTTATAGTGCAATGGAGGGAAGTTACTAGGTCCTCCTTCAAAGGGATAAAGACCTCCTTCAAAGGGATAGCTCCTTTAGTCAAGGGATTAGCTCCTTCTCTTTTGGGATGCATGAACCACCTCAGAGCAAACAATCCACGTCAAAATTCCTTCTAGAAAACTCTAGAATTAACCCAAAGTGATTTTTTTAAGATAAAAATTGCGCCTTTTGACTTTCACAGGGGTCCGCACCTGCACCGTTAGGAACAGAGCGGGCAGGTATGCAGCTTTTGTACAGAGAAGGTGCGGGACCGCAGGTGACCATGAGAGAAAGTGCGGAACCATAGTTACTTTGATTTTTAATGTCTTTCTCCCACTTCCAAAGCTTGATTTGAAGAGCTGAGGTCCTAGACTTGCTTAGGAGGACAGTACAAGTGATGATAGACCCATACTGACTACAAATAATCATGGTGACAATATTTTTGTGTAACAAGAACACAGCCGAGCAAGTGGAAGATGATTGATAGTTATCTCGAGTTTTGGGAGCCAAGCCTCCCTGATTTTAAGGAAGCTATTGGTAGCTTCAGATGTATAAGTAGAGAGGCCTAGGGCCTCACTAGGGTCGACTTTTTTTTTCTTGTGTAAACTCTGCTCAAATTTTGAGCTTACTATTTTATGACAGTTTTATGTAATCTTGCTATTTTTTTATAATGAAGATGGAATCCTTTTTGAGCTAGCACTGAGTTACCTCAGAGGGCTGAAGCTCTTGGGTTAGGGCCCAATCCAAGCAGCCAAGCTTCTCTTTACTTGTATTTTTATTCTTTACTTCAGTTTGTAGATTAGTTTGTTGTTAGATGTATTTCTCTTATGGTTAAGAATAGGTTGCTTTTGATGATTTAGTAGCTTGCTTCCATTTGTGCTTTCTGTAGTAGGTTAAGCAGTGATTAGAGAAGATTCAAAAGGCTAGCAATAGTGCCTTGGCCTCTCTTCCTCCCTCTGGGACCATGATTTGAGGCAAAGACTCTCTTGCTGCCCCAAAAACACAGATTTTCCTCATTCCTAGGACTTCTAGTGTTTGCAGCTCTCTAGTAGGTTAATAGTCCAGTTTTGCTTTGCTTTAGATCTTCTTTATCATGTTCACTTCCTAATTTTCAATATTCCTTTTGCATGCTTTCCTTTCTTTCAGCATTTCCCAACATTTACTTCTATACATCATAGTTTAGGCCATTTTAATGCAAAACTCTGTTTTCCCTAGGATGCACTCATTTCATTGGTTGCTTGATTTTCGTGGTTGACTATCAGTTTCTATGCAGCAGATCTCTTCTAGTAGTAGGCCAGCTTACCAGCAATCAGACCCTCCATCTGATCCATGCCCTATAGATCTCCCAAAACTCACCTCAATTCTTCCCTAGTTTCCTTCATTTTTCATAGAACTTCTTCTTCTCTCCTTCAGCAAACCCAATCATCTTTCTCTCTCCTGGTGATTCAGGGTAGACCTTATGCACCCTAACACCTCATTCCAACCTTCATCCACCTTTTCCACCCACTCTCACACCCTCAAAACAGTGAAAATTACTCTCGGCCTCCTCCTGTAGGCCTCCTGTAGTTTCCTTGTTTTCCTCTTGTAGTTTTCATGTGTCCTCCTGTAGTTTTTCCTGTAGGCTTTCTTTTGAAGGATGAGTGTGGTAAAAGCCTCTAGAAGGCCACCTAAGGCCTCCTAGGACCCATCCACACCATCCTACATGCTCCCAAGCTCCAAAACCGCCCTCTAACGCCACCTGTTCGCTGCCACACTCACACACAATAAATTAGATGCACGTTAAATTCACATAAAAATCCAAAAATATGTTTTTTGCTTATTTACTTCCAGAAATAACATGGTTACATGTTGTTTACTTCCTTGAATAGGTAATGGCATTTATTTCATGGTTTTCATAGTGTTTTTGGCAAAAGTAGAAGTAGCTTATTAATTAGGGTTTACTAGGTTTTGCTTTACATTCTAGTCTTTCTCCTTTCTGTAGTCAGAATAGCATGCATAGAGTTATCTTTCTTTCCTTTCATCACACATAGAGCTTCTTCTGAAATCTATAGAAGTTGGCTTCAGCTCCTAGTGATCTCGCGCTAGTTGACCAAGTGACAAACTGCAGTGAGAACTAGTACTTATGCATATAGCACCGACGCTTCCAAGTTTGTTACGAACTACTGGGTTGATAAAAGTAAAGTTGGTAGCCCAGGAGTTGCAGCATTCTTGCTGCAATACTGGCACTCACCACTTTTTGGCACCGTTTTCGAGGAAGCGTCAGAGTATTCTGTGATTACTACTTTCTTCTATTTCCTATTGCAACATTCTGCTAATAGTTTATTTCGGCAAAATTAGACTAGTCATTTCTTTTCTTTCAATTCTACATTTCCTTGTTTTCCTTTTCAATTCTACAAATTTCCATTCAGCAAGTTCATTTCAGCTAGTTGCAAATTTTTTTGTTCAATCACAGTTTCAATTTCTACAGGTACTTTCAGTGTGGGGAAAAAGAAATAAAAAACCAACCAAAAGTATTTCCTTTCATGCCTCGTAGGAGTAGAGATAACTTAGGAAAATTTTTGCCCAACACCCCCACTACTTCACACAACCAACCTTCTCTCTTCTTCAGTGGCTGCAATCAAGAAGAACCCTTAGGTGAACATCCAGACATATTTGAAGAACCTATAGGGGAAGAAGAAGAAGAAAACATTCCTCTGGAGCCAATGGCTAAAAACAGAAATGCTAGGGGAAATGGAGAGAGAATAGAGGGTACCTTCCCCATTCAGGAGACCAATGGGGACACCAAAATGAAGAATATAAGTCCTTCAGCCCTACCTCACTTCCATGGTCTGACTACAGAAGATCTTGACACCTTCTTGTTCGAGTTTGTTGTCATCTGTCAAACTTATGACTATGCAGAAGACGAGAAAAAGTTGAAATTGTTCCCTTCTACTCTCAAGGATGCAGCACTGCGCTCGTTCATGGGATTACCTGGCAATAGCATCACAACTTGGGCTCAGATGCAGCAGGCCTTTAATAACAAGTATCGAGACTATTGTAGGTCAAAAGATACTAAAAAATAAATCTTCCGAACAACCATAGGAAGTGATGAGTCCCTAGAAGACTATGAAGAGAGGTTCCAGCTCAGTTACAAAAGGGTCAGGGGTACACTTGACCCTGAGTCTCTGAAGTTGGTCCTGCTCAAGGGGATTCGAGAAGACCTTTTATACACCCTCCATCCACTGGCTGGGGGAGACATCTACCAACTATCCTATGAAGACATAAAGACTGTTTTTAGAAACCATTCTAGAGCAGCTAGAAAGAAAGGTGGGGGGAGTCAACCCATAACTAGTACCTCTTCTTCCAATTCATTCATTAAAGGTGAAATTTGAAACACGTTGGAAGACTTCAAGAATGATATGCTATAGACTCTTGCCATGCAAATGGATACCTTACATATAAAAATAAAACAAGAGGAAGCAGAGAGGGCTTTGGCCATTTTTTGCCCTAGATGCATCAGGAAGCATCCTAGGAATGAATGCCCATTGAACTCTATAGAGGGTTGTTCAGTCTGTGAATAATATCATTCTACAGATAAGTGCCCTTCCTTGCCCGAAATTAAAGATGTATACCAAGGGGCTGAAGGAGTCACTGAATAGATCTATTACATAAACCAAAGGAGATCGCATGGACCTAGACCATACCAGCAGGGGATGCAAGGGACATCTCAGGCATACTACAACCCCAACCAAGTCACCTCCATACCTTCTTGGGGCCCTCCTGCTCATCCTTCCTGGTCCACACCTCCTCCTTGGTCCTTCACATCTCAATATCATGCCCAACCAGCCACCCATTCATTTCAATCCTATGCTCAGCTACAACCTCAATGGAATGCATCTCATCAGGGGTGGAGGCCCCAATACAACTCTCTTCCCACTCTTCTGCCTCCACCACCTGCCCAACCACAACCATTACCTTCTACTCCACCAAGGCAACCCCAAATGCCTACCCATCCAAATCTAAACCCGAACAACAGACAAGCTCAGCAAGTGTATAGTGGGGAACCATCATACCCAACTTATGTTGTGGAGATTCAAGAAATTAACTTGCGATCTGGGAAAGTTCTCCCAAATAGCTAGCCTCCACCTAGGGAGGTTGAGGAAGATAAAGAGGAAAGCAAACCTAAAGAAAATCCACCCTTTCCTGAGAGACTATCCATGACAATCCAGCCTACCCGAGAAGAGATTGAACTCCTGGGAGAATTGAAACATTTATGTGTGAAGATACCACTTCTCCAAGCCATAAAAGATGTGCCTATCTACAATAGGTTGATCAAAGAGAAGTGCTTTATGCATCCAGGAAGATGCAAGAGAGATGCCCCAACCATCAATGTCATAAGACAACTATCTGACCTGATGTTAGGGTAGATAATCTGTCAAAATATCTGGACCCTAGAAGCCCAGTATTCGATGTCCACATCAATGGCACAATGGTCCCACATACCTTGATTGATCTGGGAGCTACCATTAATGTGATGACAAAGGACACAATGCTCAAACTTAACCTCCAAGGCTCCTTGAGGAAGACCACGATAGTGCTACAGCTAGCAAACTGCTCCACAGTGACCCCTGAGGGGATTGTGGAAGATGTGATGGTCTCCATTGATTCTTGGGAGTACCCTACTGATTTCTTAGTTCTCCAGCCAAAGGAAAAGCTCATTGGGTATCCTCTCATTCTGGGAAGACCCTGGTTGGCTACAGCCGATGCCTACATCAACTGCCGAGCTGGGAACATGACCATAAAGAATGGGCACATGTCCAAGTAATTAATCCTATATCCTCCTGCCCAACCCTTGCTAGAACATGATCTACCTCTCTGGTTGGAGGAGGAGGATGAGGATGAAGTTTATTCTGCACCACTTTGTATATTAGAAATCACCATGGGGGGGAAACCGCAAGATGAGGATGATATGATTGAAAATTTGATTCAGAATCCACCTCCCAGTGTATCACCATTAGAAGACATAGTAAGAGAAACCCAAAACAACCCCTCAACTGATCTCTGTGTGGCTGACCCCACTTCTCTCCATGTTAAAAATATAGAGTTTGGCCCAGAAAGAACATTGAAAATCAATCCATCCCTATCTACTTCCTAGGAGAAGGAGTTATGCAGCATACTGAGAAAACATCTAGATGCCTTTGCCTAGAGTTATAAGGAGATGAAGGGGTTGAACCCTTCAGTATGTACTCATCTTATATACATCAAGGAAGATTTCAAGCCAGTGAGGTAGCCTCAAAGGAGGATGAACCCAGCACTTAAAGATATTGTTAAGGAAGAACTGCAGAAACTGCTTGATGCAGGATTCATCTATCCCATCTCTGACAATGAATGGGTCTCTCCTTTGGTGCTAGTGCCAAAGAAAAATTGTAAGTGGAGAATCTACAAAGCCACTAAAAAGGACCATTTTCCTTCCTTTACCTTTCATAGATCAAGTGTTAGACGGTCTGGCAGGGAAAGAGTTTTTGTCCTTCCTAGATGGGTTTAGCGGGTACAATCATATTCAAATCAGCTCGGAAGACCAAAATAAGACCACTTTCACTTGTCCTTAGGGTACCTTTGCATACCGGGTCCTTCCTTTTAGTTTGTGCAACGCTCTAGCCATTTTCCAAAGAGCGGTATTGAGTATATTTTCTAAACTGGTTCATGATGCAGTAGAAAAATACATGGATGATTTTACTCCTTATGGCTATGACTTTCAGGAAGCTTTATCTAACCTAGGAAAAGTTCTAGATAAGTGTATTGAGATGAACCTGTCCCTCAGTCTGGAAAAATGTGAATTTTTTATGACTGAAGGGACCATGCTAGGTCATGCAATATCTCAACAAGGACTACAGGTGGACCCCAACAAAATTGCCATCATCCAAAGGGTCCCACCTCCTCAAAAGGTGAGAGATGTTAGAAACTTCCTAGGCTTATTTGGATATTACAAGAGATTCATTAAAGACTTCAGCAAGTTAGCCTCTCCTTTGTTTGGCCTCCTAGGCAAAGATGTTGAGTTCATATGGTCGGAAAACTGTCAAGAAGCCCTAGATACCTTGAAGAGCAAGCTAGTGACTGCCCCAATTCTCAGAGGCCCAAACTGGGCCCTACCCTTTCACATTCACACAGATGCCTTGAACAAAGCAATAGGAGTAGCCTTAGGACAAATTGATGAAAAGTTACCTTATGCCATATACTTTATAAGCAAAAAATTGTCAAAGGCAGAGTTAAACTATACAGTGACCGAGAAGGAACTCCTAGTTGTTGTGCATTCCTTAAACAAATTCAGAGATTATATCACAGGCTATCAAACCTTTGTGCACACTAATCATGCTGCAATTAGATATTTAATGAACAAACCAAATGTAAATGCTCGCATTATTAGATGGTTGCTTTTACTGTAGCAGTTTGATCTGACCATTATTGATAAGCTTGGTAAGGAGAATGTTGTTGATGACTTTTTGTCTAGAGTAAATTTTCCTGCAGGTGAAGAAGGAATGGTGGATGACCAAATGCCAGATGAACACCTATTTGCTATATCAGTACTCTCTCCATGGTTTACTAATATAGCAAACTACTTGGTTTCAACACAGTTCCCACCACACCTATCCTCAAAAGAGAAGAGCAAGATAGTAAGGAAAAGCGCCCCTTTCACCTGGATTGGAGGCAATCTCTTCAAATTTGGCCCAAATCAAATCTTGATAAGATGTGTCATGGAGGAGGAAGTCTTTGACATCCTCCTGACCTATCATGATGGGCCTTGTGGAGGTCATTTTGCAACAGAAAAAACCGCCTTCAAGAGATTGCAAGAAGGCTACTACTGGCCCACTCTTCATCAGGATGTGAGGAGATACACGAGCCAGTGTGATCGGTGTCAAAGGATGGGGAAACCCACTCCAAAGGATGAAATGCCCATGCAACCTCAAGTTACCTTTGAACCATTTGAGAAGTCGGGCATGGACTTTGTGGGGCCTATCAACCCCCCTTCAAAGAAGAAGCAGTACATCATTGTGTGCACCGACTACCTAACAAAGTGGGCGGAGACAAAAGCAATCAAAGAAGCGACAGAGGAAAAAGTAGCTGAGTTTTTGAGGGAAAACATATTCTACAAGTTCAGGTATCCGAGAGAGTTGGTCACAGACCAAGGTAGTCAGTTCACTTCCAACCTGATTGAAGACCTACTCACACATCATAAGATCAAGCACAGGACTTCCACCCCTTACCATCCACAAGCCAATGGGCAAGTGGAGGTCACTAACAAAGCATTGGAAGGGATCCTAACCAAGGTAGTGAGTAGCAACAGAAAATACTGGGCAGACAGATTAGTTGAGGCCACTTAGGCCTACAACACAACATGGAAGACCACCACTGGGTTCACACCCTATGAACTGGTCTATGGGAAGAAGGCTTTGTTATCAATAGAGTTTGAATTCAATACCCTAAGGATGGCAGCTCAGCTAGACCTAGACCTCAGCCATGCACAGAAGGAGAGATTACTTCAGCTCAATGGATTGGATGAATACAGATTGCAAGCCCTTCTCCATACAGAGATAGTTCAGCTTCATATAAATATATGGCATGACAGAAATATCAGGGAGAAGTAATTCCAAGAGGGAGATTGGGCACTACTCTATGATTCAAGATACAAGGATTTCAAAGGCAAGCTGAGGACAAGATGGCTGGGACCCTACACTGTGGAGAAATGCAATGACAATGGTTCAGTTCTGATCAGAACCATTGATGATGAAGCCATCCCCATGCTTGTCAATGGACATCGGTTGAAATTCTACAAGAAACCCCTTTCCAAGCAAGAGTTTATTGAAGATTTGAATAAAACAGTGATGGTAGTGGAGCATGTCTTAGCTTCCACTTCACCCACTCATTGAAGAAAAAAGAGAAAAAATAAGGACTCAAGTGAAAACCTCCATGAGGCACTTGAGTCCCATCATTGGGTTGAAAACCTCTTCTGAGGCGACCCAGTGATGTCAAAAAAAAAGAGAAAAGAATAAGATCCCTGGGTGAAAACCTCCCTTGGAGGTGCCCAGGTAAGGTGAAAACCTCTCTGACGCACCCTAGTTGTTTTCAAAAAAAAAAAGAGAAAGAAAAAATGAATTTTTACTGCATTGCAGGTTTGCAGGAGGACTACAGGGAGCAGAAGAAGGTGCCAAGGGGACCCTGACATTCATACCAGTATCCATCTCATCTTCTCCACACCTTCCTCCATCATTCTTAGCATCTCTTTCACCCCATTGTACCTCTTCTTCCAAAGTTGTGTTTTCTACAAGAGGCTCTGTTTTTTCTACAGGGGGCTCCTATAGGAATTACAGAGAGCAAAAAGTGTCTATAGGAGGCAATTTGAGGGACAAGAAAAGCTTCATGAGGAACCTATAATCCCTCTTACCATATTCAAACGTCCTTGCCATCATTTCCAAAGTTGCATCACACTCCAAGCATCATTATTATTTTTTTTCCTTTCCAAGAAAAAACACAGAAAAATAGTTTTTCAGTTTTGAAAAAAAACAAAAATAAAAGGAGGAAAAGGCACCATTAACTTTACCTGAAGCTTACCTACTATCCCTCCATCATTCATCTCCACCTCTGGCATCATTCTCGAGCTCCAAGCACAGGGAAATAGCTGAAGTTTCAAGGGGAGAAGCAGTGACAGGAGCTCCTGTAGGAATTCTTGTAGTCTTTGACCCCATAGAAGTCCAGCACCAACAGTAAGGGATGTTATAGACATTTTTGTGCCTTACAGCATTGAGCATGAAATGTCCATAATCTAAGGGATCCAAAGTCCCTAAACATGTTGTTCCTACCCCTAGAGGAACAAGGCTAACAAACCACAGCAATTCACAAAAGTTCTCCACCTGAAACTGCTCAAAAACAAGTCAATTCAGGATCATGTCAACTGCTCCACTGACCATCTGCGCTGAATGTCAAGGGCTCCACTGGATACATGCGCTGAATGTCAACTCCAACACTGGCTACCTGCGCTAAGCAAGATTGGACAAGTGGCATACTCATTCCTCAAGGTGTCAGAACCCATGAAGCTTCCAAAATGACACTTGCCTCAGGGAATTCGACTGGTGATGAGTAAGAGGTTCCAAATCTCCAAGTGGAAGCAAGAACCTCCAAGTGGACTCAAGAACTGACAGAGGGAGAGGACACTAGTCAGATCTCAAGCTGACTCATCCTCTCTCCAAACATCTATATATGGATCTCTCCTCCATGAGATCTAGGGGGCTGGAATTTCATTATTGCAAAGAATTGTTGTTGGTTTGAGACTGGAATCATTGGGTGCTTAATGCTTTGAAGGGGCTGAAGATAGGAATTCCATTTGCTGGGAAGGAGATGCTGGATTGGAGCCCTCTGGGTTGTATCTCTTCCTGAACCTTGTTATTCATCAATAAAGCTATCTTGGTTTCTCCTATATACTGATGTATTTTGATGTATGAATGTATTAGTGTATTTGGTTTATTTCTAATCCTAAACTAGTTATGAATGTGAACATTTGTCTTTGTGTAGTGTTCTTCTCTTGTCTCAAGTAGCTGTTCTCTTGTCGCAAGTAGTTTTTCTCTTATGATCTTGCTGGAAGTTGTAGCTGGATAAGCAAGAAGGCAAGTAGTTGTGAACACCCAAAGAGAAGGGAGATTGGATCGAGGGACAAACGGAAGACACCGGTAAGTCTATTGATCTCTCTTCTTTCACATTTCATAAAGGAAGAAACCAGTATAGCTGTATTCGTTTGTTGCTAAGGCACTGTCACACCTTAGGTGGATAGGATCGTCCTGCATAGGCATTTTTCCCCACAACAAATTGGCGACTCCGCTGGGATTTGTTTAGTCATTTTATTTGTGTTTCTATCATTTGTTTACTTCATAGACTTGACAGCAACAATCGAACTGCATCTTTCCCGGATGCAATGTAGAAAGTTGCTGCTTTGATCCAGTTGCTGGACTTGTCTATGATCTGAACAATGGGTTCACAAATGATTTGATGATCCTTGTGATAGATATTAGTAGCTTTCAAAGCATCCCTTTGATTATACCTTGCTTGTGTTTCTGATTTGGCCTGAAACTGTTGATTTTTGAGCAATTTGTGACCCAGAACCCAGGAGAAACGAGAGTTTCTCCTTCAGCGCAACTGCTGTGAAGGCAGTCTGCATTTCAACGCAGGTCCCGTGAAGGCTACCTGCGCTGAATGTCAAATCCTTAGTGTTGAGGTTGCGCTGAACCATTTTGGCCTTGTGCAGCTGGGGTTCTCTGCTCTCTGTTGCCCTGTTTTGATCTCTGTTTTTGCAGCCTTTAACCAGCATAGGTACCAGTCAGATAACTCCTTTTCTTTGCTTAGATTCCGCCTCCTTTTGTACAAAAAGACTGTGAGTGTTTTTATGTGTTTGTGGCGTCATTTATAGTTTTCCTTTGCATGAGTAAAATAGTCATCCTGTAGCGTTTGATTCAGATCTGATTAATTGTGGTCTTAGAAGAGAGTTCATTGGCTGTTTACAGATTGATTATACATTTACTTTTGCTTATTGGTTTGAATTTGTCTCTTTTAAGTGTCAAAACAAGTCTTTATTTCGAAAATCGTTAAGTGTTGTAATCTCTTCTACCCTCTCTGATTTCGAAAAAGTGAACTTGTTTGTATTGATCATTTAAAAGCAAATTCAAAGTTTTACAAAAAGCTTTCTTTGTAGGCATCAATACTAAGAAAGCGGAAAACAAACACCTGCATTGTGCATTTTACATTTGATAGTTTGCATGTTGGATTTAGGAAAAGTGGGGAAAAATGCCTATGCAGGACGATCCTATCCACCTAAGGTGTGACAGTGCCTTAGCAACAAACGAATACAGCTATACTGGTTTCTTCCTTTATGAAATGTGAAAGAAGAGAGATCAATAGACTTACCGATGTCTTCCGTTTGTCCCTCGATCCAATCTCCCTTCTCTTTGGGTGTTCACAGCTACTTGCCTTCTTGCTTATCCAGCTACAACTTCCTGCAAGATCACAAGAGAATAACTACGTGCGACAAGAGAACAGCTACTTGAGACAAGAGAAGAACACTACACAAAGACAGATGTTCACATTCATAACTAGTTTAGGATTAGAAATAAACCAAATACACTAATACATTCATACATCAAAATACATCAGTATATAGGAGAAACCAAGATAGCTTTATTGATGAATAACAAGGTTCAGGAAGAGATACAACCCAGAGGGCTCCAATCCAGCATCTCCTTCCCAGCAAATGGAATTCCTATCTTCAGCCCCTTCAAAGCATTAAGCACCCAATGATTCCAGTCTCAAACCAACAGCAATTCTTTGCAATAATGAAATTCCAGCCCCCTAGATCTCATGGAGGAGAGATCCATATATAGATGTTTGGAGAGAGGATGAGTCAGCTTGAGATCTGACTAGTGTCCTCTCCCTCTGTCAGTTCTTGAGTCCACTTGGAGGTTCTTGCTTCCACTTGGAGATTTGGAACCTCTTACTCATCACCAGTCGAATTCCCTGAGGCAAGTGTCATTTTGGAAGCTTCCTGGGTTCTGACACCTTGAGGAATGAGTCTGCCACTTGTCCAATCTCGCTCAGCGCAGGTAGCCAGTGTTGGAGTTGACATTCAGCGCAAGTAGCCAGTGGAGCCCTTGACATTCAGTGCAGATGGTCAGTGGAGCAGCTGACATGATCCTGAATTGACTTGTTTTTGAGCAGTTTCAGGTGGAGAAATTTTGTGAATTGTTGTGGTTTGTTAGCCTTGTTCCTCTAGGGGTAGGAACAACATGTTTAGGGACTTTGGATCCCTTAGATTATGGACATTTCATGCTCAATGCTGTAAGGCACAAAAATGTCTATAACAAGGGACAACACATCTGAAGGTTGAAAATGCACATGCAGCTCAGGTCCAGCAAAAGAAGAACCTACAAGAACACACAACAACACATTAGCAAGCAGAGACAGCATGCATGAAGGAAAATGAAGGCATGCAGCAGAGAAAACCACAAC
This sequence comes from Pinus tabuliformis, assembly GCA_031772625.1. Classification (NCBI taxonomy): domain Eukaryota; kingdom Viridiplantae; phylum Streptophyta; class Pinopsida; order Pinales; family Pinaceae; genus Pinus; species Pinus tabuliformis. Next base: position 737,517,824 of record CM062804.1, read on the forward strand.
ACCTCACAATCGATGGTAGCAAATACACTTAGATTACAGGTAAGTAGCTAAGTCACTCCTCTATCTACATTTGTGTAATTAGGAATCATACGAAGGCAACGAGATGGTTGAAATCGAAATAGGGAAAGGTGGCCAGTTAACTTGGCCGCCTTCATTTAGTTGACTCCACTTAACCGAGATATCACCCACACGTGCGTACAATCAACTCAAGCAAAAGACGCAAAGGATAGGTAGTGGGAGGAAGAGTTAACTCCAATGCAGTAATGAGGGGATGAGTACTAGGGGGGTCATGATGACCAAGCAGGTGGGGCCTAACGGTCCTAATCTGCGCAATGTACACCTTGCCAGCTCAGCACTCATAACCGAAAACAGCCATAAAAGGTAATGAGCACTCCTCCCCGTGCATTCTCACCACCTTTTCTTCAGTTTATCCTCGTAACTCAGCCACACAGCAATCTTCTTATGCCCCCATAGCCTCATATCCACCATCCTCCATCGATTTCCTCCATATTTTTGTTCTCAGCATATTCTACAGGTTTTCTACAAGAACACCCGTAGGAAATCTACAAGAGGGACAACGGGCTTCTACAGGAGGGGAAGTGAGTCATTTTGAAGGGAGGAAATGTGATTTTTGGCACAAATTTCAATCTGAAGAGATAGGGTTCATGAATGCCCTCTATTGAATATCAAAATGTGAAAGAGTTGGTCTCAAATTGAAGATGAAATGAGTCTTTAAGAGGGTAGAAATACATTAAAAAAAAAAATGTTTTAAAAAAAAAAACACAGTCCCCTCTGTTTTTCTATTTCACTCAAAATTCTTTGTCTCCACCTCCATATCTGAAGAAGTACAGGTAGTATGACAGGGGATTTTATGAGAAAAGAGCCCACTAACTCCACTAGACTCCATGCACATCCTCAAGTGGTGGAAAGATTTACAAGGGCAAATTGGATTAATTTCTTTGAGAAGTTTAGAGGGTTTGATGATGAAATTGCCCATGAATTTGCTCTCTCTCTAGTCCCTCACACAAGAACTCATGCTACTATAACCATTAGAGGCCTCTCCATTGAAATAACCCCTGAATTCATTAGTAGGGTCACTACCCTTCCTCTTGGGTTGCCTTGGAGTAAAGATGAGAAAATAATTGGCCAGGCTGCCAAGAGGAAATTTTTCCAAGATAATGAAACCCCTGTTGAAGACAAAAATGGAATTAGGAGGGCTAGTGTACCATATCCCTGGGATGAGGTTAGCTACCAAGTGATAAAATACATTTCTTGTGAGGGGAGGCACAACATTGTTTATGGATATCATTTCAGAATCCTCCAAGAATTGAGATATGGCATGGATACCCCAGCACATCAAAAGCTCAGTATCCCTTACTTTCTCCTTCAGCCCTTCATTGACTCTAGCACCAAGGTACAAGAAGGAAATTCATAGCAGCTAGCTCACCATGGCCTAATCAAGATCCTAGTAGAAGAAGCCCTCCATACCCTTACAATCCCTATAGCATGGGAAGTTTTCAGAAATATGACAGCTGAGGATGACATCAAGGCATTAACCTATGATGTTAGTCCTGTTGTCAGTGAGGAGGGAGAACAGCAAGGAGGAGAAGATGAAGCCAGTGGTGACATAGTAGAGCAAGAGAGGAAGGAGGAAAGAAAAGAAATAGAGGAGGGGAGAGTTGAAGAGACAGAACAGGAGGTAGAAAAAGAGACAGAGCAGGAGGAGGAAAAAGAGACAGAAGAGGGAGAAAAGGAGGCAGAGAGGGTAGAGCAAAGAGAAGAGTCCCTTGAAACTTTGGAAAGAGAAGCAACAGCTGCCCTCAGTACACCAATCAAGCAGAAGCAGAAGAGGAAAAGAAAAACCTCCATGTATTTCAGGGCAAGGAAGAGTACCAGAATTAAAATAGGAAAACCTCAGCCCTCATCAAAGACTCCCATTAACATTGAAGATTCACCATCTGCCAAGGTGAAAGAATCTCCTTCCAAGACACCCATAACCTATGAAAGGAGGACTACAAGATCTTCTACATGGAAGGGAAAGGCAATTCTACAGGACCCCAAACCAGACCTACAGGAGGCTAAAACAGTCCTACAGGAGACACTGTGAAAACTGCAGGAGACACAAAAACTTGAGAAAAATATAGGATGACAGCCAGAGGTGAAAGAGGAAGCAAAAGAGCTACAAGAACCTGACCCCCAGCCTAATCTTAACTCCTATTATAGACTACTTGAGGGAGGCAAGATAATCCCACAGAAATTTGCAATTCCATTGTTTTTCGAATTGGAAAAAGAGAGAGTGAGAACACATAGGTGGATGCAGATAGCCAAGTCCAAAGGAGTTGAGGATATTGGCCACATGGAAGACAAACTCAGGGAAATGGGCAGGGAATTGAGTGCTCTCAGAGATAGAGAATCCATTACAAGAAGCCACCTTGAGAATGAGAATGAATTACTAAGGAGGCAGTTGCAGGAGAAAGAGACTCATTTGGAATACATGGCCAGCTTATCCATAGAAGCATTACAATGTAGAACACCAACCAAATCTTATGGCCTCTATCTGAAAGATCAATGGCTTCAATTCCAAATAAAAACTTTGGCACAAAGAAGCATAATGCCTTTCCAAGACTACAGGCAATTCATGGATTTTTGTGACCAAAGCACCTCTGAGGACAAAGCAAAGATGGCAAAGTTCTATCTACACAACATGGCCCTCACAGACCTGAATGTATGGGACCCTAATTCCAAGCTAGGGGATCTGCAATTAATGGCCATGGCATCATGGATGAACCATGAATAATTGAGGGCAGCAGAAATGAAAAGATTGTTAATAAAAGAGAAGAATGAACCATTGATGATAAGAGTTAAGCCATCAGATCCTATGGCACTCATCAGCACACACAACCTACTTGCCAATGACCCTCAAATTGCCCCTAAATATCTAGCCAATCAGGAACAAGCCATTGCACACTTTGAAGATATTCTTAGGCTACTTGGGGATGACTGTGTGCATGCATGCATGAGAAGATGGAACACCCTACCCCATAGCTTGTAGATTAGAGAATACCATTCCCCCATGAGGTTGAAGGAGGCATTGAAAAGAGTTCCAATGTACAAGCACTCCATGCAAAGGCTGAAGGTCAACTGGATTGGCCTCAAACTGAGTCCTCCACTCATATTAGGCATGCTGGAAGGTAGAAGAGAAGAAGAAGAGAAGGAGCAGTGGAAGGACATAGACAGAAAGGCAGGATTTTATGGAGAACATGGGCAGACCACATCAGAAGCTTGGAATGCTAGGGAGGCCACCAGGGCCATGAAAGACCAAGAGATTGACTAGGTTGCTTAGAGGATGAGCTACACCTTCAGTAGGGGGTGATGATGAGCCTCATAAATGGGTAATTATATGGGCTCATTTTACCTCCTAACCTAGTGTTGTGCTCTACAACAACCCCCCATTTCATATCATCTTTATTTATAAATATTAACGTATGAAATGGGTCCCTTTAAAGTTTAATTGGTATCAATACTTTTATTGTTCAAAAGAGGTCCGATAATCAAATGAATTCATTTTATAAAACCCTTTTTGAAAAAAACCATTTAAAAAAAATAAGGCAAATCTTTGTCATTGCGATAAAGCGATCGCAAGATCGCATATCGCAATGACATAAGAAATATAAATAAGCGGCACATTGATTACCCCCGATGCGATATCGCAATCGGCGATCGGCAATACTCCATACACATCTTAAAAACGCACATAACATAAGCTCCGACGCGACTCGATATCGGCGATCGGCTATCGGCGATACTTCGTATGCGGTCAAAGCATCTTAAGTCATTTACTCTGATCTGATGCTATTGCGCAATCGGCAGTCGGCAACATCCAGGTACATTAATAAGGTGCCCAGGTATTACCCCCGATGAGATGCGATATCGGCGATCGGGGAATCGGCAATTCACTCTAAATGCACCTTGTTATATTTCTTCACACTAATCCGATGCGACGTCGCAATCGGCGTTCGGGAGGATCCTATGCTTATGATTATATAATACCTATTATCCTAAAGCGATGCGATATCGCTATCGGCGATCGGAATTTCAAGAGGCATAGCTTGAAGATCTAAAGTATTATTGATATCCAATAGATAGAGCGCGGATTTCGAAAAAGCCGTTAAATGGAGAGATAAGGTGATGTATTCGTATTTAAAAGTTTTGCCCCTTCGATTAACGATCACCTACGCTCAACCGCCAAAATATCCATTGCACGCTTAAGGGAGTCATTCAGCCGGATAACAATGTAATAAGCATTTAAGGAGTAGCAGGCCTTAAACGGCCATTTAATATATCTGTAATATCTTCTCATTGATTGGATCCGCAACCATTTTTGAGAGTTAATCTCTCAGCACGCTTCGATTGATATATCTCTCCCACCATGAGTCCTCATTATTATATTTCTATGTTACGGTTTTTCTTGCCTTTGTGCAGAATTCATCTTTCAAGAGAAGCCTGAGCAAGATGGGAAAGAAATCTAAGAAGACCGCGGGTTCCGCTGCTACAACAGTTACAGGACAAGCTGCCGCAGATAAAAAGAAGGGCTTAATATCAGATACTACATGCACGGGTCTTACCAGAGCTACATGGCAAGCCACGTACAATTTGATTGAAGCCGAACAACCAGAAAAGACAGTGACGAAAGCTACTGCAGATCCTACTCGCAAGTCTGATTGCACTCTCAAAGATTTAGCCGACTCTTTCCTTCACAGGATAGCGGCCAGAGAACAGATTCTCCCCTACACAGACGTTGTGCGATGGGCAATTGAGGAAATTCCAATCCTCGACAGAACTTTTAACACCAGAGATGGGAGGATTTTTGGATCGTTCAAGCCAGAGCATCTAAGGCAAATGTATCATTTGCCTGAGCCAGAGAAAGTGTATAACAAGACGTTCCTGGAGAAATTTGCAAGTGATAATGAAGTGGAATCCGAACCCATCCAGGATTGGAGGCAGAATCCAGCCAAACACAAGCACGAGTCTTCTGGTAAGTACTCAGTCGATTCTTTGGCTTCCCCCTATTATTATGCAGGGATAATGATGTGTAGGCTATGGGGATTACATGACTCTGCTAACTTTACCATAGAGATGGTTCCTCTAATGGAAGCAGCAGTAAACAGCATAATTATGGATTGGGCCACTATTCTCTCTGATAAGCTAGCCGTAGCTGTTCGTGATTTTAGAACTAATTTTGTTGTCACTGAAAGGAAAATTCCCCCGTTTTATTATAGTGCATATATTTTAGATACATTATGTTTCAATTCTGAGTTTCCCATCCTCGGTTGGAGGTGGACTGCCCAAGACCCCTCACCCATTCATATATACCACCAAAAATTGTGGAAATCTTCTTACAAACACCATTTGTACCAAATCTGCAATGGCTTTATGGTTCCCATTCATTATTCTATTTTTGATAAGCCCGTTCCCAGAATCTCCTATCTAGCTTCCTTTGACTTACCGGCGATAGCGAGTTGGTTTGGAGAAGAGAGATTTACCTACATTAGGGTTTTCGGCATCCAAGCCAATCCGCATGTTCTCCCTTTGTATATTCCAGATAAACTGCTAGCAAGAGAAATCTCCTATCAAATTATGGCAGAGAGTACTACACAGACTCTCAAGAAAAAAAAGAAGAGGGGCTAGCCCCCTTTACCCTTGAGAATTGGTGTCTATACTCTGCATGATCTCAAACATGCAGAAAAGGAAGCCACAAAGATTCAGTCCTTAACCCTGGCCACTATCCCAAATAGGCTATATTATCCAAAGAAAAATGCCTATACTGCATTGGAACAGGCCAAATTAACAAAATTTGACCATCAAGAAGATTGGTTTGACGACCTATTCGATTCAATCGAAACAATAGGTCAAGCTAAAGAACTTGCTCGATTGAAATATAATGATGAAGGGTTAACTGAGTTCAATAAACTTAGAGAGCAGAGGTTGCAAACTCTGCCTCTAGATTTACTGGCAACAACCCCAGCGTCGTCTTCAAGCGAGCCTGGTCGGCAACAGTCAAGCCAGCCTCCTGTTATAACAAAAGATCAGAAGAAGCAATAGGAGGAAAATCAGAAAAAGAACAAGTGGAAAGGCAAAGGAAAGAACAAGCAGAGGAACAGCAGAAGAGGGAACAAGAGGAGAAACAGAGAAAAGAACTGGCAGATAGGCAGAAAAGGGAACAGGAAGAAAAACAGAGGGAAGAGCAAGAGGAAAAGCAGAGGAAAGAACAGGAAAAAGAGCGGAGCGAGTCCCAAGCCGAAAAGCAGAAACAGACCACCATTGATCCCAAATTGCTCCAACATTGGAAGCAATTTGACTCTATTATCAGTGGAATTGAATGTTCCAAAGATACGGACACCTCCAAAACAAATGACACACAGGACATCACTTCTCCTCAGGTTCTAAGTGGAACCAGCGGCCCACCCATTTCCAAGGATGTTGAGGTAATTCCTAAAGACCCTTCCGATCAAATCGTTCTCCAGGTGGAAGATATTCCTCCCTTGGATGTTTTCTACAGCCCAAGGCATAGAGCAGTTGTAAAGCGATCAAGGAAAAGACGAAGGACTGATCAACCTTCTATCTTTCCAGAGTAAACAGTCACGGGTAATGTAGTATGGAAGGAGGAATTGGACCCCTCCGATGACCTAACAAAGCTGTCACAGTATGCAGGTGCCTATTCTGCAGCGACTATCGACAAGGCATCAGAGGTAAGTCTTCTGCTGAAGACTAAGGACCAAGAAATTTTTTCACTACAGGCAGAATTGACTGAGACAAAGCAGAAGGCAGCGCAAGCAGAGGAGCAGTTGCTGGTACAACGGCAAATGAATGATCAATTAACCCAGCAATTGCAGGAAGAGAGGCAGAGGATCGACCAAAACGCGATCCAGAAACAAAAGGAATTATCGGAGGCATTGGCACAGTTGAGGACAGCAAATGAGCTGATGATGAAAACGAAGGACGAGAAAATAGCTCAATTGTCATCACGGCTCGAAATCATAAAGGGCACCCAAAAAGTGGAGGATTTCAGAGCAGAGGCATCGCAAATAAACAGTGTGTTAATATCGCAGATTAGGCTCCTATGTAATCAACTCACTGAGGCAGAACCATTGTGCGAGCTAACTACATCAGTATGTCAGCAGGTAGAAAAGGCCAGGAATGAGTTAGACCAAGCTGAAGAAACCATAATCGCATATCTTGATTGGCAAGATTCTGATGTGGGAAAAGCAGCGAATTTGCCTAGAATCCAAGAAACATACAAGGAAATACTCTTTACAGAATGGCACACTCAAGTAATGAAAGCAGAAAGGGCGGCTTCAAGATGTAAATTAACTGCCAGCAATATGATTGATCTGATCAACAACACCCTCTACTTGGCAAACATGATCTCCCAGTGTACACCTGGAAGCATAACAACAGCAAATATGATTGAGCAAACAAGTTATCCTGACTTAGAGGAGAAGGGGAGATTAATCGCTGGGGTTAACACTTTGACTTTCGATGCATATTGGCTCTTTCTGATCAAGCCACACACACAAAGGTCTGCCCTCAAGTGTTTAACTGATGCACTCGGGTGTATAATTCCCAATATTCAAGATGCCACATACGCTGCTCAGCTCAGTTCGCGCCTCAACAAACCGCCTGAAGTAGAACCAATGCTAGCGATAAGTCAGCTCAGGTTTAAAGGCAAAGAGCCTACCTAATGAATCATTGCCGCTGATTGCCAGATATCTCCAGGAAATAGGATCAATATTTATTGATGCCAATTATGTAGGATTTATGTTTATTAGATATTTAGATTAGCTTAGTATTTATAGACCCTTTCATTGTTTTGGAAAGGGTCGTAAAATTTTGTAATAGACTTAAAGACTGAAGTTTGCACTACTGTGCTTCAGCCTATATTCTTTTATGAAACTCGACCAATCGTTCTTAATTTGACAAGGAATTTTCTTTATGCAATTGCGCACTACTGTCTTTTGTTGGGGATGTTTTCTGAGTCGAAGGAAGAACTGCGACATAGCGATTGATATATGGGAGTGTTAAGCAGCTTATATGGTACTTTTATCTGCATCTGTATTCATTCTTTTTATATGAATTGTTGTGTAATTATTCTTGCTATTGTTGAATACATGTATGTGCTATAACAGCAAATCTCTATCTCATTCCACTATTGGATGTTTTGTGATATTCCTTTTTCTTTAATCATGCATGTAACAATGATATAAATGATAAAGTGTGGTAATTTCGCTGTTATCGCTTTGCGTAACTATTTATGCACAACAGTCTTGAATGATTTAATATCTATGTTTTAGAGATGGAGTCATCTATATGCCTGTCTTAAAGCACAGATCATCAAACGCTACACTTTAGAACTCAATAAGTTCCCGGGATAGATCATAGTTATTATATTCTTGCTGATAGTTTTAGTTATTCGCTCGTCACTAGCGTAGTTTATAATCACCCATCCATCCCATTTACCCACTTCTGGGGGAAACTGGTCCCATTATCCCCAGTCGGAGCCACTATTCCAAACGGAAAAGGAGCTGTACTAAGGTCCGGACCGGGTGGTTATCCCCGATGTTGTTGCAGCGATTTTCGAGGCATCAACATTTTTGGCGCTAGAAGGAGGGCCATCAACTGTGAATGGCATATAAGCCAAAACCTATAAGCCATTCTAAGAGTAATTCTCCCTCGAAATCCCCTCGATCTTCCCATTTGCATACTGGTTCGCCGGTGTCCAAACAAGGAGAAAGGGAATCAACTACCACTGCTCAAACCCATCATACCCCAGAACAATTAAGTCTTGAATCACCTGAAGTCCAGTCTCTAATCCATAAACTTCAGAGCTTCTCGATTTCACCACAGAAATCTGAGGTATCACAAAGCAGTGCGACTTCGCAGTTCAATTTAACTCATCCTCTCACCAGACTTCAGAGCGAAAAACTCGGTATTGAACCCACTGAGTTCCCTTTACCCAAAAGGAAAAAGGCGAAGAAAATTACTGAAGGATCTGATAGTGAAGAGCTTTCATCCACGTCCTCCATTGCATCTTCCCCTCTGCAAAGTCAACCATCCACTCCCCCATTACATATTGTCGTTCACCAGGGATTAGAAGCCTCAACTTCCCAACCTGTTCACTCCTCATCATTAATTCCTTCCCATACATCTGGAATTCCAACAGTAGTATCAACCACTGTTGCTATTATAATGGAAAACCCATGGACTAGGCCAGGTGCAGTCAACGTGCCTGCACCATTGCATCCTCTACCAGATGCCCCTGAAAAATGGCTACCTAAATTTAACCCAAATGATGGGACCCAAGCTGAAGAACACATTAATAATTTTATGTTAGCAGTTAACTTGAAAGGAGTGACAGAACAAGATGTTGTTGTAAGACTCTTCCCTTACACCTTGCAAGGATCAGCAGGATCCTGGTATTTTTCCTTACCCTCTGGTTCAATTACCAGTTGGAACACTTGCCAAGAGCAGTTTCTTACCAAATATGGAGATGATAGGTCCTTAGCTACTTTAATAAACGACCTCTCCAATCTGAGAATAGAGCATAGGGAACCAATAAAGGAATTTAACGCTAGATTTAATAAACTCCTGAATAAAATCCCGACAGCCTCCAAACCAAGTGAACAAATTCGAAGCAAATGGTATATTACCGCCCTACCTGCCAACATAGCCATTTTTGTGGACAGGGCTGGGAAACCTACCTTAGCTGAAAACATGAGAGAAGCACTTGCTGTGGAAAAGCGCATCAATGCTCTAGAGAAGAAAGCTGCTTTGGAAGACAGAAAAGCCAAAAAAGTCTCATTTAAAGAGGATTCCAAGAAGAAAACCCCAAAAGACCCATACGACATGGAGGGTTTTCAAAAGGTCCTGAAAACTTTGTCTAACGAAATGGTTGAAATAAAGAAGCAGGTGGCCGAAACCTCAAACAAAAGACCATTTAGGACTTATAAGAAAACTGAAACAAAGCCACTGAATGTCATATCTAACGCAGATTTAGATCAAGAAGAAGAGGAAGAGGAAATAACCTCACAAACTGATGATGAAGAAGAAGTAGTTGAATGCCACGGAATGTGGGATTTTATACTCCCCAACTCTGATACCGATAACGAAGAAGAAGCCTTCCCGGTTACTACAAGAAGTAAAAGTACTTCTGAACCCGCCCAGGCAACTTCAAAGAAAAGGAGTGCAGGTGCTACCACAACAAAGGAAAAAGTTCCCCCAAAGAAATCGCCTGTAGTAGTTCCCCAAAACCAGCCTTCAACTTCTAATTCTCCTTCAACATCCAAAACATTAGTGGTATCCGATTCAATGGAATATAACATTGTTGATGACATGAAGAAAACTAAAGCAAACATAACTATGTTTGAACTTAGTAAATTAAAGCATCAGCAAAAATTACTTCTTAAAGAATTGAATGTTGTTCCCTCTACACCCCTTCCCAGTGCAAAAGCTGCTAATGATTCAGGCTAACCTCCTCCAGGTATGGTTGAAGCTACCGATTCAGTTCTAATTGGAGATAGATCGAATTCTCATACTCCACCCTTCCTGCTGACCTATGAGATTTATAACAGAAACCTGCACAACTGTTTAATTGACTCAGGGGCATCATCTAACATAATGCCAGCTTCATTTTTCTCTAAACTGAACATTGAACCCCAGAAATCCGCTATTCATATTGTGCAGTTGGACAGGACCAAAGTGCAGGTTGTGGGAGAAATTAATTCCGTAACTATCAGGTTGTCTGCCGATCCCAGAATCGTACAGAGAATTGACATCTTAATAGCTGACATACCTGAATTTTACGGTTTAATTCTGAGTATGGATTGGTCCGAGAAATTGCATGGGTATATTTCTACAGATTGGTCACATATGTGGCTTCCCTACAAGGGGAAGCCAAATCAAATAAGGATCGATCGAGAGAAGCACATGACCCACACAGTTACTGAATTTGAGCAGGAAAACCAACCTGTAGCATTCAACAACAACATTTTGGGGAATTATTCGTCAGAGTCATTTTTTGGCAACTTTCTTGCCCAACCATCTCCTTTTTCAGTCAATCATTTTACATCTCAGATTGAAAATTTTTCACAAACTGATAAGTCTAGATGTTTTAATGATGCTGAGGAAAATGTAAATACTTTTGTTAATACTTCTTTATTTTGGTCTTTATATTTTGATGGCTCTAAGTCCAGCGAGGGCTCAGGAGCAGGTTGCATTTTGGTTAGTCCACAAGGAGAAAAGACAATGTTGTCTTGTAGGTTAGAATTTGAATGCACTAACAACACAGCCGAATATGAAGCTTTAGTGCAGGGATTATATAAAGAAATCAGCCTAAAAGTGCAATATCTAAAAGTATTCGGCGATTCGGAAATTATTGTTAAACAGGTGAGAAATGCAATTCATTGTCTTTCAAATCACCTCAAGCATTATCAATCGCTAGTACAGGATCTTACCTCACACTTTTCAGCATTTAACATTTCCTCCATTCCTAGGTCTCAAAACTCAGCAGCCGACCTACTAGCCAATGTAGCTTCCAAGCTTCTACCTTCTGAAGACTACAGCCCTGATAGATTTTCTGTAGAATTACTTTTTAGGCCTTCAATTCCCGACAATGTCACTAATTGGAGAGTATTTAACCATGATGAAGATATTTTGCAATTTCTAACTTCTGAAAAGTCCTATGACGATCAAATTATTGAGGAAAATGACCATGATCTACAAATGAAAGAAACACCTCAGGAAAATTCAATTCCTAAACCAGTGGTAAAGCTCGAAGATCTTTATGATATCAAAGACAGGTTTAAACCTGTAATCAATGCAAAGCTCCAAAGTTCTACCCTTAGGTTTGAATTGATAAATCTAGGTACTGATCATGCTCCTCAAAACATTAATTTAGGATTAGGACTTTCCTTGGAAGAAAAGGAGGCATTTATTAAACTGTTAAGAAAAAACAAACAGGTCTTTGCTTGGAAGTATGATGATTTGAAGACATATGATACATCCATTATCCAACATACCATTCCTATGCTTCCTGATCAGAAACCGATTCAGCAGAAGTTAAGAAAAATACATCCAAATTTAGAGAGCCAGATAAAGTCGGAACTCAACAAGCTCTTGAAAGCCAAGATTATTTTTCCTGTCTGACACTCAAACTGGGTCTCTAATATGGTGCCAGTCAGAAAGAAAAATGGCGACATTCGAATCTATATTGATTTCAGAAATTTAAACAAAGCGAGCTTGAAAGATAACTTCCCATTACCTACTATGGAGCAAATACTCCAATCAGTAGCAGGCTCTGAATTGATGTCCTTTCTTGATGGATTTTCATGATATAACCAAGTTCTGGTTCATCCTGATGACCAACTTAAAACCACATTCAGAACAAAATGGGGAACATATGCGTATCAGAAAATGCCTTTCGGACTTATAAATGCAGGAGCGACATTCCAGAGAGCTATGGATATAGCCTTTAGAGGGTTGATTAATCGAACAGTAGTCGTCTATTTAGACGATATTACTGTATTCTCTAAGAAGAGGTATAATCATTTGCATGATCTAAATCAAATCTTTCAGCGCTGCAAAAGATATGGTATTTCTCTGAACCCTAAAAAGTCTTTCTTTGCTCTTGATCAAGGAAAACTCTTGGGATTTATTGTGTCCAAAGATGGCATTTATATCGATCCTGATCGGATCAAGGAAATCTCTGAAATCCCTTTCCCGCACAATAAAAAGTCGATGCAGTCATTTTTAGGCCAGATCAATTTTGTTAAACGATTTGTTCCAGATTTTTCTCAAATTATATTACCACTTCAGACAATGATCAAGAAGAATTCAGTCTTCAAGTGGGGATCAGCAGAAAAGCAAGCTTTTGATATAATCAAGCAATCAATAATCAATGCCCCAGCCTTGAATACTCCAAATTTTTCTAATCATTTTACATTGTATACCATTGCATCCGACGTGTCTTATGCTGCAGTTCTCACGCAGCTAAATGCTCACAATTTGGAAGCACCCATTTCATTCTTTAGCTCAAATCTTCAGGGTGCCGAATTGAATTACTCCGATGTAGAGAAACAAGCCTTTGCTGTATTTAAAGCAGTCAAACATTATAGACCCTTCCTTTTGAAAACCCACACAAAAGTGATAGTTCCTTTCCCGGCAGTTAGGCAACTATTAATCCAAAAAGAGCTGGGTGAAAAAAGGGCAAATTGGGTCACAGCACTTCAAGAGTATGACTTAGAAATTAAGCCAGCAAAGATTGTTAGGGGCCAAGGTTTTTGCAGGATATTGGCAGGAGCATCCAACATTCCAGAATCAAGTGATACAGATCGAACTCAAGAAATTAATCAGATAAGTGTTACTGATTCTGGATCTCAATATGCAGATTTAATTTTTTATTTAAAGAATGGTTATGCACCTCCAAATTTGTCTTACAAAAACAAAAGGGCCATTAGGTTAAAAGCGAAAAATTTTACAATTATTGATGATGTGCTTTTTAGACAGAATTATGATTCTATCTTGTTAAGATGCCTTGAGAAACTTGAAGCCCAAAAGGTTTTGCAGGAGTTACATGACGGACCAGCAGGAGGACATTTCGGAGCTGACACAACAGCTCACAAAATTATTCATGCTGGTTACTATTGGCCTACTTTGTTTAAAGATGCCCACGAGTATGTAAGGAAATGTCTCAATTGTCAAACTGCTAGTGGAAGACAACGTAAACCAGCTTTCCCTCTGCAACCAGTCAACATTGAACAACCATTTGAGCAATGGGGATTAGACATCATCGGGGAGATTACTCCACCATCTTCCAAACAGCATAAGTATATCCTTACTGCTACCGATTATTTTACTAAGTGGGTTGAGGCAATCCCTTTAAAGACAGCAAATTCTGAAGCAATCATTGAATTCATAGACCAATTCATCATTACCAGGTTTGGTGTCCCAAATGCTCTTGTTTTTGATAATGCTTCCTATTTCTCAGGCAATGCTATGTTTGATTTTGCCATTAAAAGAGGATTTAAGTTAAAATATTCTGCTAATTATTATCCCCAAGGTAATGGTTTAGCGGAGTCTACTAATAAGAATCTGATTAAAATCATCAAGCGAACTATCGAACAAAATCAGAGAAATTGGCACAAATCCTTAGTGTTTGCATTATGGGCTGATAGGATAACACAGAAAGCTTCTATTGGAACTTCTCCGTTTAATCTTGTATATGGAAAAGAAGCAATCCTACCCACAAATCTTGTTCTTCCTTCTTTAGCCCCAGTGCAGTTTATTGAGGAAACTCCTTCCTCTTCCATTCAGTTTAGACATGACCAGATTCTAAAATTAGAGGAGGAAAGAGAAAAAGCCAAGGTTATCCATGCCAAACATCAGCAAGTCATCAAAGCAGCTTTTGATTCAGTCTCATCCGGTTCAAAACAATTCCAAGTCGGTGATTTAGTTCTGAAATGGGACAAAGCCCATGAGGACAAGGGTAAACACTCCAAGTTCCAGAAGTTGTGGCTTGGACCATTTCAGATCTGTGAGAAGATAGGCCATTCAACCTTTATATTGCAAGATTTATCAGGTTTGAGAGACTCTCTCCCTGTTAATGGCCTTGTCTTGAAGAAATTCTTTAACTGAGGAGGTAACCCCTTCTCCTTTCATTTCAGTAGGATTTTATAGTTTGTAGGATTCTTAGGAAATAAGGTTGTGAGATGTCTCCCATTGACCTTTTGCTGTGTTTAAAAAGTTGTCCCACAGAACTAGTATGAACATTTGCTTTTAAAATGATAGAACTTTTAACCAAAAAGGATAATTTCTAGGGAATTAGATATCATTATATTTTGAAATCACAATTCAAGTTTTGTCAACTCCTCTCAAAGCATAGAAATATTGTAAATCATTTTCTATTTTCAAATTGGTCTCCAAAGGTTATCCATACAAAGATAGAAATCAATCCAATTTCAGCATCTTCAACTCTTACCCTGTCATCCATTTACTCGTAAGGAGAAATTTGTTCACCCCATTCCCTAAAGTTTATGATTATTCAGAGTGTAATTCTAAAATATAAGATATTAAAGATAAGAGGTCTTATTACAAGCCTGCTTACCATGATCATAGGGAAATAGTTTATCTGACATTACCAATACTGCAAACCAAAACAGGGTAATGGCTTGAAATTACAAGACAAGGGGTCTCATCACGAGCCAGCTTGTTCAGTTAGACTACTACCAAGTGAATGGCATTGTCAATAGCTGGCCACCAAACCAGGACAATGGCTTTTTATCTTATCAACAACAGAAAAGGAAATGAAGTACAAAATATGAAATCATATTTTGAATTCATTCTGTTAATCACACTCTTAATTGGATGGGACAATGGACAATCACATGGTTAAAAGGTATCCCTGTCGAAACTATAGATGTTTGCTGGCAGCAGAGGCTCTACCTATGACAGATGAGTTTACTATAAAGGCTGATTTGGAAAGGTATTCTATTTTATCATTATAAACCAATAAAGGCCTATTTTAAACTTAGAATGTATTTATCTTCTTAAAAAGGGAGGAAGTTAACAAAATAATTTTACCTTATTCAGAATACATAGAAATCTAGTTATATTAGAATTTTCCCCATTGATTGAAACTCTATTTTTGAAAAAGCTTAAATGTTTCTATTTTTGAAAGAGATAACTGGTTCTTCCAGCGAATCGCCAATTGTTGTGCTCTACAACAACCCCCCATTTCATATCATCTTTATTTATAAATATTAACGTATGAAATGGGTCCCTTTAAAGTTTAATTGGTATCAATACTTTTATTGTTCAAAAGAGGTCCGATAATCAAATGAATTCATTTTATAAAACCCTTTTTGAAAAAAACCATTTAAAAAAAAAAGGCAAATCTTTGTCATTGCGATAAAGCAATCGCAAGATCACATATCGCAATGACATAAGAAATATAAATAAGCGGCACATTGATTACCCCCGATGCGATATCGCAATCGGCGATCGGCAATACTCCATACACATCTTAAAAACGCACATAACATAAGCTCCGACGCGACTCGATATCGGCGATCGGCTATCGGCGATACTTCGTATGCGGTCAAAGCATCTTAAGTCATTTACTCCGATCCGATGCTATTGCGCAATCGGCAGTCGCCAACATCCAGGTACATTAATAAGGCGCCCAGGTCTTACCCCCGATGCGATGCGATATCGGCGATCGGGGAATCGGTAATTCACTCTAAATGCAGCTTGTTATATTTCTTCACACTAATCCGATGCGACGTCACAATCGGCGTTCAGGAGGATCCTATGCTTATGATTATATAATACCTATTCTCCTAAAGCGATGCGATATCGCTATCGGCGATCTGAATTTCAAGAGGTATAGCTTGAAGATCTAAAGTATTATTGATATCCGATCGATAGAGCGCGGATTTCGAAAAAGTCGTTAAATGGAGAGATAAGGTGATGTATTCGTATTTAAAAGTTTTGCCCCTTCGATTAACGATCACCTGTGCTCAACCGCCAAAATATCCATTGCACGCTTAAGGGAGTCATTCAGCCGGATAACGGTGTAATAAGCATTTAAGGAGTAGCAGGCCTTAAACGGCCATTTAATATATCTGTAATATCTTCTCATTGATTGGATCCGCAGCCATTTTTGAGAGTTAATCTCTCAGCACGCTTCGATTGATATATCTCTCCCACCATAAGTCCTCATTATTATATTTCTATGTTACGGTTTTTCTTGCCTTTGTGCAGAATTCATCTTTCAAGAGAAGCCTGAGCAAGATGGGAAAGAAATCTAAGAAGACCGCGGGTTCCGCTGCTACATCAGTTACAGGACAAGCTGCCGCAGATAAAAAGAAGGGCTTAATATCAGATACTACATGCACGGGTCTTACCAGAGCTACATGGCAAGGCACGTACAATTTGATTGAAGCCGAACAACCAGAAAAGACAGTGACGGAAGCTACTGCGGATCCTACTCGCAAGTCTGATTGCACTCTCAAAGATTTGGTCGACTCTTTCCTTCAAAGGATAGTGGCCAGAGAACAGATTCTCCCCTACACAGACGTTGTGCGATGGGCAATTGAGGAAATTCCAATCCTCGACAGAACTTTTAACACCAGAGATGGGAGGATTTTTGGATCGTTCAAGCCAGAGCATCTAAGGCAAATGTATCATTTGCCTGAGCCAGAGAAAGTGTATAACAAGACGTTCCTGGAGAAATTTGCAAGTGATAATGAAGTGGAATCCGAACCCATCCGGGATTGGAGGCAGAATCCAGCCAAACACAAGCACGAGTCTTCCGGTAAGTACTCAGTCGATTCTTTGGCTTCCCCCTATTTTTATGCGGGGATAATGATGTGTAGGCTATGGGGATTACATGACTCTGCTAACTTTACCATAGAGATGGTTCCTCTAATGGAAGCAACAGTAAACAGCATAATTATGGATTGGGCCACTATTCTCTCTGATAAGCTAGCCGTAGCTGTTCGTGATTTTAGAACTAATTCTGTTGTCACTGAAAAGAAAATTCCCCCGTTTTATTACAGTGCATATATTTTAGATACATTATGTTTCAATTCTGAGTTTCCCGTCCTCGGTTGGAGGTGGACTGCCCAAGACCCCTCACCCATTCATATATACCACCAGAAATTGTGGAAATCTTCTTACAAACACCATTTGTACCAAATCTGCAATGGCTTTATGGTTCCCATTCATTATTCTATTTTTGATAAGCCCATTCCTAGAATCTCCTATCTAGCTTCCTTTGATTTACCGGCGGTAGCGAGTTGGTTTGGAGAAGAGAGATTTACCTACATTAGGGTTTTCGGCAGCCAAGCCAATCCGCATGTTCTCCCTTTGTATATTCCAGATAAACTGCTAGCAAGAGAAATCTCCTATCAAATTATGGCAGAGAGTACTACACAGACTCTCAAGAAAGAAAAGAAGAGGGGCTGGTCCCCTTTTCCCTTGAGAATTGGTGTCTATACTCTGCATGATCTCAAACATGCAGAAAAGGAAGCCACAAATATTCAGTCCTTAACCCTGGCCACTATCCCAAATAGGCTATATGATCCAAAGAAAAATGCCTATACTGCATTGGAACAGGCCAAATTAACAAAATTTGACCATCAAGAAGATTGGTTTGACGACCTATTCGTTTCAATCGAAACAATAGGTCAAGCTAAAGAACTTGCTCGATTGAAATATAATGATGAAGGGTTAACTGAGTTCAATAAACTTAGAGAGCAGAGGTTGCAAACTCTGCCTCTAGATTTACTGGCAACAACCCCAGCGACGTCTTCAAGCGAGCCTGGTCGGCAACAGTCAAGCCAGCCTCCTGTTATAACAAAAGATCAGAAGAAGCAACAGGAGGAAAATCAGAAAAAGAACAAGTGGAAAGGCAAAGGAAAGAACAAGCAGAGGAACAGCAGAAGAGGGAACAAGAGGAGAAACAGAGAAAAGAACTGGTAGATAGGCAGAAAAGGGAACAAGAAGAAAAAAAGAGGGAAGAGCAAGAGGTAAAGCAGAGGAAAGAACAGGAAAAAGAGCGGAGCGAGTCCCAAGCCGAAAAGCAGAAACAGACCACCATTGATCCCGAATTGCTCCAACAGTGGAAGCAATTTGACTCTATTATCAGTGGAATTGAATGTTCCAAAGATACGGACACCTCCAAAACAAATGACACACAGGACATCACTTCTCCTCAGGTTCTAAGTGGAACCAGCGGCCCACCCATTTCCAAGGATGTTGAGGTAATTCCTAAAGACCCTTCCGATCAAATCGTTCTCCAGGTGGAAGATATTCCTCCCTTGGATGTTTTCTACAGCCCAAGGCATAAAGCAGTTGTAAAGCGATCAAGGAAAAGATGAAGGACTGATCAACCTTCTATCTTTCCAGAGCAAACAGTCACGGGTAATGTAGTATGGAAGGAGGAATTGGACCCCTCCGATGACCTAACAAAGCTGTCACAGTATGCAGGTGCCTATTCTGCAGCGACTATCGACAAGGCATCGGAGGTAAGTCTTCTACTGAAGACTAAGGACCAAGAAATTTTTGCACTACAGGCAGAATTGACCGAGACAAAGCAGAAGGCAGCGCAAGCAGAGGAGCAGTTGCTGGTACAACGGAAAATGAATGATCAATTAACCCAGCAATTGCAGGAAGAGAGGCAGAGGATCGACCAAAACGCGATCCAGAAACAAAAGGAATTATCGGAGGCATTGGCACAGTTGAGGACAGCAAATGAGCTGATGATGAAAACGAAGGACGAGCAAATAGCTCAATTGTCATCACGGCTCAAAATCATAAAGGGCACCCAAAAATGGAGGATTTCAGAGCAGAGGCATCGCAAATAAACAGTGCGTTAATATCGCAGATTAGGCTCCTATGTAATCAACTCACTGAGGCAGAACCATTGTGCGAGCTAACTACATCAGTATGTCAGCAGGTAGAAAAGGCCGGGAATGAGTTAGACCAAGCTGAAGAAACCATAATCGCATATCTTGATTGGCAAGATTCTGATGTGGGAAAAGCAGCGAATTTGCCTAGAATCCAAGAAACATACAAGGACATCCTCTTTACAGAATGGCACACTCAAGTAATGAAAGCAGAAAGGGCGGCTTCAAGATGTAAATTAACTGCCAGCAATATGATTGATCTGATCAACAACACCCTCTACTTGGCAAACATGATCTCCCAGTGTACACCTGGAAGCATAACAACAGCAAATATGATTGAGCAAACAAGTTATCCTGACTTAGAGGAGAAGGGGAGATTAATCGCTGGGGTTAACACTTTGACTTTCGATGCATATTGGCTCTTTCTGATCAAGCCTCACACACAAAGGTCTACCCTCAAGTGTTTAACTGATGCACTCGGGTGTATAATTCCCGATATTCAAGATGCCACATACGCTGCTCAGCTCAGTTCGCGCCTCAACGAACCGCCTGAAGTAGAACCAATGCTAGCGATAAGTCAGCTCAGGTTTAAAGGCAAAGAGCCTACCTGATGAATCATTGCCGTCGAGTGCCAGATCGCTCCAGGAAATAGGATCAATATTTATTGATGCCAATTATGTAGGATTTCTGTTTATTAGATATTTAGATTAGCTTAGTATTTATAGACCCTTTCATTGTTTTGGAAAGGGTCGTAAAATTTTGTAATAGACTTAAAGACTGAAGTTTGCACTACTGTGCTTCAGCCTATATTCTTTTATGAAACTCGACCAATCGTTCTTAATTTGACATGGAAGTTTCTTTATGCAATTGCGCACTACTGTCTTTTGTTGGGGATGTTTTCTGAGTCGAAGGAAGAACTGCGACATAGCGATTGATATATGGGAGTGTTAAGCAGCTTATATGGTACTTTTATCTGCATCTGTATTCATTCTTTTTATATGAATTGTTGTGTAATTATTCTTGCTATTGTTGAATACATGTATGTGCTGTAACAGCAAATCTCTATCTCATTCCACTATTGGATGTTTTGTGATATGCCTTTTTCTTTAATCATGCATGTAACAATGATATAAATGATAAAGTGTGGTAATTTCGCTGTTATCGCTTTGCGTAACTATTTATGCACAGCAGTCTTGAATGATTTAATATCTATGTTTTAGAGATGGAGTCATCTATATGCCTGTCTTAAAGCACAGATCATCAAACGCTACACTTTAGAACTCAATAAGTTCCCGGGATAGATCATAGATATTATATTCTTGCTGATAGTTTTAGTTATTCGCTCGTCACTAGCGTAGTTTATAATCACCCATCCATCCCATTTACCCACTTCTGGGAAACTGGTCCCATTATCCCCAGTCGGAGCCACTATTCCAAACGGAAAAGGAGCTGTACTAAGGTCCGGACCGGGTGGTTATCCCCGATGTTGTTGCAGCGATTTTCGAGGCATCAACACCTAGTCAAATCAACCATTCTCTTAGCTTATTGTATGATTTTCTGATTATAGTTATGTTTATAGGGTGAGTTGAGTTAGTTATTATGCCATGTTGTCTAACATGTATTTAATACAGATTATTGATGGATTTCGAGGTTAAAGTCAAGGATCTAGCAGTCAAACTGCAGAAATAACTTGAACTAGACATATGAAAGGACTTATAGGAGGGAATCCCCATCATTTATTGCTCCTCACTTCGAATTCCCCTTCATTTAACTCAGAGTACAAGCAGTCGAATCATGCACTAGAAGGCAGCCAAGCAAGTGGAAGATGATTGATAGTTATCTCGAGTTTTGGGAAGCAACCCTCCCTGATTTTAAGGAAGTTGTTGGTAGCTTCAGATTTATAAGTAGAGAGGCTTAGGGCCTCACTAGGGTTGACTTTTTTGCTTGTGTAAACTCTGTTCAAATTTTGAGCTTACTATTTTATGACAATTTTATGTAATCTTGCTATTTTTTGATAATGAAGACGGAATCCTTTTTGAGCTAGCACTGAGTTACCTCAGAGGGTTGAAGCTCTTGGGTTAGAGCCCAATCCAAGCAGCCAAGCTTCTCTTTACTTTTATTTGTATGCTTTACTTCAGTTTGTAGATTAGTTTGTTGTTAGATGTATTTCTCTTATGGTTAAGAATAGGTTGCTTTTGATGATTTAGTATTTTGCTTCCATTTGTACTTTCTGTAGCAGGTTAAGCAGTGATCAGAGAAGATTCAAAAGGCTAGCAACAGTGCCTTGGCCTCTCTTCCTCCCTCTGGGACTATGATTTGAGGCAAATACTCTCTTGCTGCCCCAAAAACACAGATTTTCCTCATTCCTAGGACTTCTAGTGTTTGCAGCTCTCTAGTTGTTTGATAGTCCAGTTTTGCTTTGCTTTAGATCTTCTTTATCATGTTCACTTTCTGATTTGAAATAGTCCTTTTTCATTCTTTCCTTTCTTATAAAATTTCCCAACATTTCCTTCTATACATCATAGCTTAGGCCATTTTAATGCAAAACTCTGTTTTTCCTAGGATGCACTCATTTCATTGGTTGCTTGATTTTCGTGGTTGACTGTCAGTTTCTATGCAGAAAATCTCTTCCAGCAGTAGGAAAGCTTACCAGAAATCACACCCTCCATCTGATCCATGCCCTATAGGTCTCCCAAACCTCACCTCAATTCTACCTTAGTTTCCTTCATTTTTCATAGAACTTCTTCCTCTCTCCTTGAGCAAACCCAATCATCTTTCTCTCTCTTGGTGATTCAGGGTAGACCTTAGGCACCCTAACACCTCATTCCAACCTTCATCCACCTTGTCCACCCACTCTCACACCCTGAAAACAGCGAAAATTTCTCTCAACCTCCTCCTGTAGGCCTCCTATAGTTTCCCTGTTTTCTTCCTGTAGTTTTCATGTGTCCTCCTGTAGTTTTTCCTATAGGTCTTCTTTTGAAGGCTGAGTGTGGGAAAATCCTCCAGAAGGCCACCTAAGACCTCCTAGGACCCATCCACACCATCCTACATCCTCCCAAACTCCAAAACCTCCCTCTAACACCACTTGTTCGCTACCACACTCACACACAATAAATTAGATGCATGTTAAATTCACATAAAAACACATAAAAATCCAAAAATATGTTTTTTTCTTATTTACTTCCATAAATAGCATGGTTAGATGTTGTTTACTTCCTTGAGTAGGTAATGGCATTTCTTTCATGGTTTTCATAATGTTTTTGGAAAAAGTAGAATTAGCTTGTTAATTAGGGTAACTTACAGGTTTTGCTTTACATTCTAGTCTTTCTCCTTTCTGCAGTCAGAATAGCATCTGTAAAGTAATCTTTCTTTCCTTGCATCACACATAGAGCTTCTTCTGAAATCTATAGAAGTTGGCTTGAGCTCCTAGTGATATCGCGTCGGCTGACCAAGTGACAATCTACAGTGGGAACTAGTACTTGTGCATATAGCACCGACGCTTCCAAGTTTGTTACGAACTACGGGGTTGATAAAAGTAAAGTTGGTAGCCCAGGAGTTGCAACATTCTTGCTGCAATACTGGCGCTCACCAATGCCTCACCCATTGGCACCTTCATCAAGATGTTTTGCAGAGAGAATCCTCTGCATGTTCTACCAAGGTATGCCACAAACAAATCGGTCATGCAAGAGATTGCATATCACCTCTCCATAGGGTTATCATCAGGACTGCACAGGAAGAAGAAGGCACCATGGCCCACCCTTCCTTTGTGGATCGGATTGTACAAGATTAAGAGCTTAAAATATGTGAATGTCGAATCTAAGTAAATAATGAAGTTTGAGTTTGACACCAAAGACTTCAATCCGTAGGTTTGATCTGATAGTATGGACCAAGGAACACAACTACAAGATATGATTCTAATTAACACCATAACCTTGATTCCCCCTGAGAATATACTAGGCCTTATGATTTACAATAAGTACAAGGCTTGATGAAGCAAATACATGGCTATACAAAATTGCATATGACCACTCCAAGATTACATCAATCATCCAAAACAACATGGCTATATAATTGATATACATGCCTTTGAAAACCAATACCCCATACATGGCAGAATTCCACAATGTTTACAATACATGCTAGACAACATGGGTCTATTTATGCTCATTAGATCAAAAAATATGATACATAGCCATAAATATACTCTCATGATCAACATTCAAGACGTCCATAACAATAGATTACTATAGATAACAGACTCATCGGCATCATATGGGAAGCTCCAACATCACAAGCCATTATGTAGACTATGAATGATCAACAACATATTGAATACCATCAACCATGACATAGTGACAACATCATATATATCTTCTAATAGTAAGAAATTATTGATAAACTCATCATAGTTCAACAGCATGCAGTAACCCAATATTAGATAACTAGTTCCCAAGAAACCATAATGTCATGAATGAACCATTGGAAGCATAGAAGAAACGTGGTCCACATAGGTGTTGAGGGTTGGAGCCTTCAGTAAGGGAGTAGGAACTTCCTTCTGGTAGGAGCCGATAAACTTGATCAAGAAGTAGTATCTTCCTTCTATTCAGAGCTAGAGAAATCAGAGATGGTAGCCTCCCATAGGTAAGAGCCCACATATTGGTAAGAGTTTGCGTTAGTAAAAAATGTAAGAAGATTTTCTTTATAATAAGAAAGAAGACAAGGACAACAATAACAGTGGTTTTCTCCCAAATTTGGTTTCCACCTAAAATCTCGGTGTCCCTAATTGTTGATGTGTTTATTATGTGTTATCATTTATCTTCTCTTTTAAACATTTCTCATGGTTAATGCATAATAAATGGCTAGTGATATAATGAATCAAATAACCAGGTAAAATTGTGAAAAATAAGTAAACTGCATATACGATATTTGTATGCATTAAAGGGTGTGCACTTGTGAGTTGCTTGAAGAGAAGTCACATATAAAATTCTGAATATGAAATTGAAGATTAATTGAAATGAAATATTGATTCACCTCACCCTTGCTTCCCCCTCTCAGTGTTTCTAACAATTGGTATCAGAGTAGGGCCTTCAGAAGTAGCTTCATCACTAGAAGGTAGATCGTAAAAAATAATCTTGCAAGATGGAGTATTTTCTACCAATCCACCTTTGTTTAATGGAAAAAACTTTATATTTTGGAAGATCTGAATCAAATCATATTTATAGTCTCTCGGAGCAGATGCGTGTGCAAAACTTGAAACAGGATATCAATATTTGGGATCCATACCTACAAATAAAGCAGGAAAGAAATAGTATGAGATTAATGCCAAAGAAGTCAATGCCATATTAGGAGGACTTGCAAAATCTGAGTTCATGAAAGTGATATAGCTCAACACCATGAAAGAAACATGGGACAAGCTAGTCAACATCTACGAAGGTGATATGAAGGTAAAAAGTGCTAAATTACAATCATACATAATGCAATATGAGTCTCTCAAAATGAATGAAGATGAAAGTATTGAAAAAAATTTCCTTACAGTAGACGAAACTGTAAACACTATGAAGGATCTCGATGATAATACTGAATATGATACGATTGTTAAAACTATATTGATATTGCTAGACTCTACGCTTAATCCAAAAGTTTCAGCTATAGAGGAAATGCATGATTTGAATCAATTATCTTTAGAAAGACTCCATGGTATCCTAATAGCCTGTGAAATGGGAACAAAAGGGGATACATCAGATATTGTTGAAATATGGAAATAAGAATATTCCAATTTAATTTGTCCTTGAATTAAATTGTGAATTAAAATTGAATTTAGTCTTAATAGCTACTTGGAAATAATTAATTTATTTATTTTAAATTAATTAGTTGGAGAAATTCAAGTTAGAAGTCTTTCTAAAGTCATGCAAGAGTTATCCCTTAAATTAAGGAGATAAGATTGAGTTATATTTGAGTTGTAATTAGTTAACTCAATTTACTGAGTTAAGTCCAGTTAAATTAGTTCCAAACTGTTTGAGGAACTAATAGTGAATTAACAGTCAGTTGATGCATTAATGCACTCAACTAGTGCTACTCCAATTAACTGAAGATTCCCCAATTAGAAATTCATGCATGTCTATTCTGAGAAAGACCCGGTTGAGATTAATGTTCAAGTACAGTGTATTATCAATTGCATGTGTTTTATCATGGAGAAAACTCATGCATGCAGTAAAGGATTCATCCTTGAGGATTGCGCATTTTTGGAAGGCTAATCATCCACAAGGAACAGCGCAAGGAAATAGGAGCTTGGAGGGCAGAGAGGAAGGCTGGAGATAAGCCAAGATTTCCTGTGAGCATCTGTGAGGATTGTACTGAGAGCTAAGGCTTTGTATAATTCCTATGTATTTCCACCATGTATGATAATACAATAGTCTGGGGTTTTTATCTGTGGATTTCCTAAAAGTATTTTCATGTGCATTGTGCCATTGATTCTTCTTCTTCTGGTTATATTGTTCAGCTTGATCTTTAAGCTTCCGCAAATTGATAGTAGAAGTAGGTTATAGTATTCTGCTTTGATTTATATTGCATTATCGGGTTAACATATCACAAATTTTCTACATGGTATCAAAGTTGTGAACAGTATACTGAGAAGAGAATTCGAAGTTTGAAGTTCGGGGTTGCAGGTGCAAATCGAATTCATATCATACTTCAAGGTTGGCCAATGGCATTCTATGGCTTGAGACTCGAGTATGCCTTGGAAGGTAGCTTGAATTACATAGCATGGAAAGATAAAATGGAGGCTGTATTAGAAGACAATGGCTTGAAGGAATTCATTGATCAATAAATCCCAAAGCCAGCTTCAACTAATGCACAAGAGTTGGCTGAGTGGAAGAAGTGTGTGGTGAAGGCGAGATGGATCATCCTTCAAGGAGTTCGAGACCGTATTGTCTCGAGTCTCCATGGGAAGGATACTCCATTTTCAATGTGGAAGACATTGAAGGACCTCTAACAGAATAGTAGCAACTAGAGGAAATTGGCGCTCAAGGATAAGCTTCAAAGAATCAAGATGGAGAAGGGTGATACTATTTCCACATATCTGAACAAGCTCACTACCTGCAGAGATGAGCTTGGTAGTGTGGGAATAACTACTGCCGATGATGATATGGTGAGCCTCGCTCTCCTTGGCCTTCTAAAGAGTTGGAATAGCTAACAGGACTCTGTGAATGGAAGGGAGAAACTGCTGGATTGGGAACGATTGTGGTCGGATATTATGTAGGAGGAGATTAGGAGGAGCACACAAGATGGTTCTTCATCCAAGAATGATGATGAAGAAAATCTGGCCTTAGAAAGTAAGGCAAAGAAAGGGAAGGGGAAGGCTTCCCATTTCAAATCAAATTCTTCTCATGGAGGGAAGAAGGGTGACATGTCTAAAGTAAGATGCTTTAATTGTCACAAGATGGGACATTATGCAACTAATTTCCCATCGAAGAAGTCCAAGAATGGATCCTCGAAAGGATCGGAAGGTGAGGCATTAGCCTCTCAGTTCGAAATGGACTTTACCCTCATCGCATGCATGGTGTCATCGATGATGGGTTGTGTCTGGTATCTTGACAGTGGAGCCTCATTCCACATGACCGGCGATAACAATTTATTTAGTGCCTTGGAGGAGAAAGACCTCAAGATGCGAATAGATATGGGTGATGATGAAAGGTATAGTGTTTCAAGAGTAGGCACGGTTGCTTTTCAGAGGGAGCATGGAGCTCCTCTCACCTTGACAGATGTGATGTATGTGCCTGGACTAAAGAAGAACTTGGTATCAGTCGCGATGTTGGAGGACAAAGGCTACGATGTTGTCTTCAGTAAAGGAAAGGCGTTCCTAAGACACATAGCCACGGGTCAGACCAAGAGGATAGGTATTCGGGTGAAGAATTTCTATAAACTAGAGGTAGATGATTGTGCAGCATTGAGTACGAAAGCAGAATTGGTGCAAAGCCAAGACATTGGCAAGTTGTGGCACAGGCGGTTGGGCCATTTGCATCATGGGGCTTTGAAGATAATGCAGCAGATATCTACAGGACTTCCCAAAGGTAAAGTTGAGAAAGTTGACACATGGAAAGGTTGTACCTTGGGAAAGTACACCAAGTCTTCCTTTCATGATTGAGACAGTCGAGCAGAGGCTATCTTAGAGTGAGTTCATACTAATTTGTGTGGACCATCTCGATGGCATCCACAACAAAGCAAAGGTATTATGTGATTTTCATTGATGATTATTCTCATAAATGTTGGATTTATTTCATGCAGAAGGACCAAACTTTCACAAAGTTTTGTGAGTTCAAAGATTTGGTCGAGAAAGAGTCAGGGAAGAAGATCAAGGCCTTGAGAAGCGACAACGGTGGTGAGTATGTCTCTCAAGAGTTTAAGGACTTCTATGCAGTGGAAGGAATTAAACGAGAGTTGACGGCACCTCATAACCCACAGCAGAATGGGGTGGCCGAGAGGAAGAACAAAACTATTGTAGGGGCAGCATGGGCAATGTTGCATGACCAAGGTCTACCACTTCACTTGTGCGCTGAGGCATGCAACACAACAGTCTATTTGCAGCCCACATCGCATACTTGGGATGAAGACACCAGAGGAAGCTTTCTCCGGTAAGGGACCAGATGTGGGTCACTTCAAGATCTTTGGCTCATCGATATATTGCCATGTGACAAAGGATGCACAAAAGAAGCTTGAGGCGATAGGAGATTTGGGGATATTTGTGGGGTACACTGATACACCTCACAACTATCAGGTGTACTTGCCTACAATTCGGAGGACAGTGGTTCGTAAAGATCTCAAGTTTGATAGAAGAAGGCCATGCGAGTTTCCCTTGAGAGGGATCTCCAACTACAAGCTGTGGAGGAATTGTTGGTTCCTAAGGAGGAGGAGCCTTAGACTGATGCAGAGCAGCCACATACAGAGGTTCCAGGAGTGGAGACATCCACTCAAGCAAAGGCTTCCAGAGATGGATGGAAGCGCACAAGAGAAGCTGACAGATTGTTGGAGGATGCGAGAGAGAATGTGGGAGCACCATCTTCTTGGTGCAGATAGAGGAGGTCACCTGAGAGGTACACTGGATACATGGCCCTTGCTGGGGAATGTGTTGAGACTGAGCCATATTCCTTTGAGGAAGTAGTGTAGCATCCGATTTGGGTTGATGCTATGGTGGAGGAGTATGACTCCATAGTTCGTATCAGTGTTTGGGACATGGTTCCAAGACCGGAGAACAAGTCAGTTGTGAGTTCCCGTAAAGCAAGTTGTTGATGGTAGTGTGAAGAAGCATAAGGCAAGATTTGTTGCCCATGGCTTTTCACAGATCATGTTGCTGCAGTATATTTCGACAGAGGAGCAAGATGCTGACATTTTGACAAAGGCATTGTCAAAGTGTAAATTCAAGTTCCATAGAGACAAGATCGGGGTGGCAGATAATCCTTTTCTTGTTGAGAGGGAGTGTTGAAATATGGCAACAAGAATATTCCAATTTAATTTGTCCTTGAATTAAATTGTGAATTAAAATCGAATTTAGTCTTAACAACTACTTGGAAATAATTAATTTATTTATTTTAAATTAATTAGTTGGAGAAATTCAAGTTAGAAGTCTTTCTGAAGTCATGCAAGAGTTATCCCTTAAATTAAGGAGATAAGATTGAGTTATATTTGAGTTGTAATTAGTTAACTTAGTTTACTGAGTTAAGTCCAGTTAAATTAGTTCCAAACTATTTGAGGAATTAATAGTGAGTTAACAGTCAGTTGATGCATTAATGCACTCAACTAGTGCAACTCCAGTTAACTGAAGATTCCCTCATCAGAAACTCATGCATGTCCATTCTGAGAAAGATGCAGTTGATATTAATGTTCAAGGACAATTTACTATCAGTAGCATGTGTTTTCTCATGGAGAAAACTCATGCATGCAGTCAAGGATTCATCCTTGAGGATTGCGCAGTTTTGGAAGGCTAATCATCCACAAGGAACAGCGCAAGGAAATAGGAGCTTGGAGGGCAGAAAGGAAGGTTGAGAGAAGCCAATATTTCCTGTGAGCATCTGTGAGGATTTTACTGAGAGTTGG
The DNA here is from genome assembly GCA_031772625.1 of Pinus tabuliformis. Classification (NCBI taxonomy): domain Eukaryota; kingdom Viridiplantae; phylum Streptophyta; class Pinopsida; order Pinales; family Pinaceae; genus Pinus; species Pinus tabuliformis. The sequence continues at coordinate 737,547,376 of CM062804.1, forward strand.
CTCGTTGTGAGAGCTAAGGCTTTGTACAATTCCTATGGATTTCCACCATGTATGATAATACAATAGTGTGGGGTTTTTATCTGTGGATTTCCCCAAAGTATTTTCATGTGTATTGTGCCATTGATTCTTCTTCTTCTAGTTATATTGTTCAGCCCGATATTTAAGCTTCCACAAATTGATAGTAGAAGTAGGTTATAGTATTCTGCTTTGATTTATATTGCATTATCGGGTTAACCTATCACAGATTTTCTACAGATACCAGAGAAGTTATCTTCAAAACTACATGCAAAGTAAAACAAAATGAAAAAACCAAAGTTTCCAGCTACATTTTAGAAGAAGAAGAAGAGGTAAACTTTGTTAGGAATTTGCAAGTGGGAACCAAAAAATTCAAAGGTAAACTTCCCTTTAAATGTTTTGATTGTGGAAGAGTTGGTCACTATGCTACTAAATGGCCATACAAAGAAAATATGAAATAAAAGGAAAAGAATGTCTCTAAGAAGAATGTCAAAAGGAATTTCTCTACAAATATTTTTTTTATTCTAATGAAAATAGTGAAGACACGTCAAATGATTAGTAATATAAAGATTTAGACTCTAACACTAGTTACAAAATTCTTTTGGGCCTAGAAGATTAGTCGAGTAGTGAATCAGATAATTATGAAACAAATGATTTAATGAAGGCATTGAGAGAAATTGATAGACTTAGGAAATCAAACAAAGATATGTAAACTAAATTGACTAGTATTGTTGAAGAAATAAACTTGTTAAAAAGTCATCTAGAAGCAACAAATAGAAGAGAGGAAGTATTGATGAAATAACTTCAAGGAAGGATTGGAATTATGCAAAGTTAGAAACAAAAATTATGAATCTAAGGGAAAATTATGAGAAAACAAAATCTCAATCAAATTGGAATCTCAATTGGGTTAAGGAATCTAAATCATTAGAAAATATTATTAATGAACAACACTCTCCTCTAATTGAGACATGTCTTGGATATAATCACAAGGTTTTAGATCTACAAGGAGATGAGGAGGACCTTAATAAGACCCATAAAAAAACAAAATGAATATTAATAGCCACCAAAAAGAAGGAAAGTAAGATCGGAGACAAGATCAATCCTTGGGTATAAGAGATGCTTTAATGGATATTGTTTTACTGCTAAGTTGTTTGGTCATAAGGCCACTTATTGCAGATCTAGCAGATGGAGAAAAGACAAACAAGCTTCCTATTACAAGAGGTGTTATGACTATCATAATTTTGGACACATGGCCAAAGATTGTAGGAGGACCAGACTTTTCAAGCCATCAAATCAACAGAAGTAGATTTGGAGGAAGAAGGAGAAACAATTAGAGATGTAGGGAAGACGGCCCCTTCTACAGTATGTTGTATTTAATGGTACCAGCAGATGAGGTTGATCACTATCAAATATACAATATTAGTTAGTGGTGCATGATCTCAGGGTGAACTATCATTGTGTGTTATTTCACTAGTTTAATCTTGATGATGATTTAGATTATTATTTTGGTGATTATTTATGGTACTAATGTTGCATCTACTAATGTATTTGTGCTCAGGAAGGGATATATGACATGTTCAAGCAAAGTTGTGACGGATTTATTCTGAGTAAAAATTAACATTTCACATTTTATGCACACTTCTTATGAAGGATAACCGCATATGTTCATAGTTCTTAACTTATATAGTCGCGTATGATTACTAGCACTATAGTTCTAACATTGGTTGATTGCAGTATGTTGATGATGCCCATATGCTGCTTAGGAATATATCAAAGAGTGTTGGTTCATGATGAGTTTATGAGTCATTGATGACACCTGATATTATTGCTATTGTTTATCTATTTCTTTGATGTATTTCTTACCAACATCTTCATTTATGAGAAGGATATATATGCTACTAATGTTGCATTTTGAAATAATAATGTTAGTGATGATGAGTTGACATGGGTTCAAAGGGAGCATATTCTATGCTTCCAATGGTTCATTCATGGCATTATGGTTTCCTGGGAACTACTTTTCTAACATTGGGTTACTGCATGACGTTGACCTATGATGAGTTTATCAATATTTTTCTTACTATAAGAAGATATATATGATGTTGTCACTATGTCATGGTTGATGATATTCAATATGTTGTTGATCAGTCATATTCTTGGCACGCTCACTTGAAGGGACACTAAATTTGGGTTGTTGGACATTTCGGGGTAGAGAAAACAGTGGCAGGGTTGCAGAAGTATTTTTATTGACCAAACCTTCGACGAATGTTGGGAAGTACATCATATCCTGCACTACCTATGTCATTGCCAAACTGACCATCAAGAAGCAAGGCCTATATACTCCTCTGCCTACTCCTAGTTGACCTTGGGAATCCATCTTCATGGATTACATGTCGGGCCTTCCTTCTACTAAGCATGGCAATGACTACGTTTTCGTGGTCGTCGATAGATTCTCTAAGATGGCCATTATGGCGGCCTACAAGAAGAGTATCACAACAAAAGCCATTGCTAGGCTCTTCTTTGAATGAGTGTGGGTACATTTTGGGATCCCACATTCCATTATCTTAGATCAGGATAGCAGGTTCCTAAGTATATTTTGGTCAAGTATTTGGTCGATGTTGGATACCAAGCTCCCTAAATCCATGACTTTCCACCCCCAAACTAATGGCCAAACAAAGGTCGTCAACAGGATGATCATACACATTCTATGTATGTACAACTTGAAGCATCCACGCACATGGGATGGAAGTCTCCCCTATGTCTAGCACAACGACAACAGAGCTCTCCATCGCTCAATTGGCCATAGCCCCTTAGGTGGGGTTGGGATTCTAGCCACTATGTCCCATTGATGTGGTCATACCATTTGCAACTACTCAGGAAGATTCAGCTCATGTCTAGTCCAAATTTGACAGGGCTAATAGCTTCATTGAGCACATTCAACACATCCACAAGAAGGTCCATGATATATTGGACAGAGCTAATGCTAAGTACAAGCAACGTCATGATCAGCATCGGGTGCCACACAAGTTCCAGGTGGGTGACAAAGTTTGGTTACATTTGCAGAAGGAGCGCCTCGCTGGGCCCCACTGCAAGATTCTCCCGCTTCGATATGGGCCTTACACCATCACTAAGGTTGTAGGGGACAATTCCTTCGAGCTTAGCATTCCACATTATTTTTCCTGCACCCAGTGTTCAATGTGGATCGCCTTTGACCATACTTTCCACCATTACTAGACACGTCAGACATTACATAAAAACTCACACCAACAGAGTTAAACCCAAACTACATGGAATAGACCACCACTGATTGTATCATGGAAATGAATATCAAGAACACTCGCCAGCAGAAGATCCAACTGTATCAGGTTGTCAAAGTTGGCCAACTCCTGCACCAAGGCAAGTGGCTCACCGGGGACCAAGTTCAGCAGAAGTTTCCCCATCTCATGGAGGCACTCAACGCAATGGGGACCATTGCTTCCTAAGGGGGGAGGACTGATCCAGGTGGATATTGGTGGCCACCCACCTATTCCACTTGGACCCCTACTATTGTTTCTTTTCATTTTCCTTAATTGTAGCACAACTTACTATTTTTGGTATTTTTTCGGGTCTTAAACTTCCAAAGCCATTTTGAGGGACTAAAAGATGTTTTTAGGGAAGACGGAGAGACGAAAAAAGTCCCAAAGTAATAAGACCATTTCTTTCAGCCTCTTCTTTAACATCTTCAAAACGAGGTATTGTGATAGCCAAATAGAGTTCATATGCCAAAGTTACCACCCCAGGAAGTTGATGTACCAATTTACCCAAACGGGGCCCACAGTTTTGGCGCTTCATCTCCTAGGGTTAGGTTTTTTGATGTTCATGGTTTTCCATTGTTTTTCAATAATAAGTAGGTCTTTGAGCTTCATTATAACACATTTCGGAGGCATGTAGCTACCACATCTCTTCTCATAGATAAGCTATGATCGCTCAAGCTAGTTTATTTTTATTTCTGTATTTAAGCATATTTCAGTTCTTTTATATTAATGAAATGAAGTTTTATTTTTTCTACATCTCTATGTATATGGGTATTTCTTTATTTTTTTGTGTTCCTGCATAAGTCTGGAATAGTTGTGCAAGTTATTCAAGCTCTTATATTTTCTGTGGCACAGTATTTTGTATATGTTTTAATTGCTCAAATCTTTGTGTATGCAGGTCAAGAGCAACAATGGTGGATTCACTGGAAATTTCATTACACTTAAACTCGACCTTCTCACTATTTAGGTTAGTTGTAGCATTAGTTGAATTATAGCTTCCCCTCTCTTACACTCATTCTCCTTATGCTTTATTGTATTTTCTCACTTTTTTCTTGCATCATGATTTGGTTTAAACTTCCTTTTGCTTTTTTTTGGTTTTGCTTTCTTGTCATGTCATGTCTTTTCTTTTCTATTATGTTAATAAGACATTGCATGAAGGGTGTTCCATTTGGGCTCGAAAGACAATGTGACCAAATACAAAAGGGCTTTGTGAAATTGAAACATTTGGCTAACTCTCTATCCTTCTTCCTTGCCTTGGTTATACCTTTTGGTCGATGAAGTTCTGACAGAAAATACAATCCTTGCATAAGGAAAGCATTGTGTTGAACCATGTTCTCCATGTCTATTCTGTAAACTTCATGCCTACACTCGATTATTTATGTTTTTATTTTTTAAGGCTAATATAATCAAGTAGAAGAGGAAAAGGGGTGAAATCTAAATGAGAAAACCTAAATCAGAGGTCCTTATATGCTTCTTTGAAGGGACAACCTCTTCTGCTCTCAATAAGTTGGGATCCCTCTTCCTCCAATGAAATCAATAATTTCCTATACACAACCCTATATAAATATATAAATAAAGGTGAAAGAAGAGAAAGGCTTCCTACATAGAGAGGTGAAGCAAGAAACTTTGTCGGGGTACTATCCAGGCTCGCTAGAAGTGGAGCAATGTTTGTGTTCTTGTAGTGACTCTTTCATAGTATTGTCTAGGCCTGCTAGTAACGAAGCAACACCAAAGATGAAAAACTATATTCTAAAAATCTAAAGCTCATGAACTATACTACCCTTTCCTGATTTGAAACATTGTAATATCGTTGATCTTATGTTTGTATTCAATCGAGAAAGGATAGAGGGGCCTATGTTTATTCACAGGGTAAGTGGGGAAGCCAGGGTAATCTGAACGATGAATAAATGCTTCCTATATAAATAGACCTTGCACGAAGACTTACTAAGGTAGAGAAGTTGGGGTTCTACGAGTGTGTCTCTGAGTGTTGTCGCTATGACAAACACCCTCCAAAATTTCTCCAATACTTGAATTTTGGAGCCTACTTTCGATCTTGTGAATGGTCAGTTCCATAGTCACTTCTTGATCGATTGAAGTCACTTGCTCACACATGCTCAATTTGCTACAAGTTCAAGAATGCATTCTTTCACACAAGCTTGAACATGCCTAGTGCATTTCGTCAAGATAGTGTTTGTGATATTCTCAACCCATGTCGATAGTTAGTGCGCATGTTCATTGACAGTCCCTCACTTTTGGCTGCATTTGTACTTTTATTTTGGTGAGTTTTTTAAACTATCGCTTTTGTGCACCTTCACTATTGCAAGTGTCATTTTCATGCTTTTGGTTGTCACTTTTGCTTGATTTAAATTTAATTAGTTTCATTTTCATGCTATCTTTTCTATGGCATGTGTCTCTTCTACTATCGTTCGTGTATCGCAAGTGGCATTCCCCCTTTTCTCTTCATATAGTAAATGTTGTCTTTTGGCATGTGGAGTGTCGCACAATTCACGAAAGCTAGTTTTGGTGTTTTTTAAGGGGTATTATTTGTGTTAATGATTTTCACTTACCATGTAAACATGTATCATATTCATTTCAAAAATTTCAAGCATTGTCACACAAGTGTTGTCACGGTCCTCACAAAGTGTATCTTTGGTGTCACACTTGTCGTCGCAAAGTTGTCGCACTGAGGGAATTTTATTGTTCATGTGTTTTGAAGGATCTATGTTGTGTATTCAAGTGTTCTAAGTGTGTGATCACAATCAAGTCCTATCATTGTTCACATCAGGTTCATCAATCCCACACTTAACCAATGTAAAAACTTCTGACCAGCAACTTACCCTCATCCTGCCCTCTTGAACTATACATTGTGCAATCTTGTCCCCCAAGCTGCAACCCTATCTCTCGATACTATGCAATGTGCATAACCTACATCCTAGGACTGTGCACTTTGCAGTCTCAGTACTCAACCCCAAAACTTGGCCTCCAAAACTCTACAATCATGCCCTCTGGCTAGGCCTGAACTGCACATTGTGCAGTCTCAATACTCAAGCCTTAGTCTTGAGCTCCTGAATTGCATAGTTACGCAATAACCTGAACTCCCTGCCTCCCAGAACTATGCAGTGGGAAAACTCAAATCTCAAGCCTCCAACCTGAGTCCTTGAGTCCCTCAACTGTGCAATCCCTCTGCCCAAGCCTTCAGAACTATGCATTATACAGTCTTAAGGCTCAAGCCTCCAGACTGAGTCCTTGAGTCCATCAACTATGCAATTCCTTCACCTTTGTCCTCCTAGAACTGTGTAGTGAGCATATTCAAGCCTCAAGCCCTAGCCTTGAAATCTTAAGCCCCTAAACTGCACAATCTCTTGAACCTGGCCATCCTGAACTATGCATTATTTAGTCTTAAGCCTCGATCCTGCACCTTAGCCTCTGGAACTATGAAATCCCTTAGCTCGTCACTCAACCAGTCACCAGTTCCAGCCCTAACAGGCAAGTTCATGAAATATGTTAGGTTAGGGGTTTTTGGACTGATGACGTCTTGTCATGAATGGTTTTTAGTTGCAGGAACTCTATCTTATCATGACAAGATGATGATGGAGGAAGAGGAGAAGGGGACCATTCTAGAAGACACATATGAAACTGAAGGGATAAGATGATCATCATATGAGAAGACAAATGAACGCTAGATTATAACAGAAGATCAAATATCAGGACTACATGAAGGCTCCATCTTATTCATAACCCTTCGGAGGGTGGATATGAATAACATATCATATCTCTCATGAAGATGAAGCATTACACATCTTTTATTAAAGACAAAGGAGTAGCAAGGATGGATTTACATTACCATGCCATCAAGAAGTCCATGTCATCGGTGTCATGTCATGAGTCGTCATATGCCACATCATTCTTGTGGATTATGTGATTTCTTATTCTAAAATGTATTGTAAAGTGGAAGTCCAAAGGACATGTACAAAAGATGAAGAGTCATGTAAAGTCAAAAAGTCATAGGAAGTCAAACAGTCATGAGGGTAGTCAAAGAGTCACAAGGGAGGTGAAGCATCACCCCATTGGTTATAAATGCACCCTCATTATAAGACAAAGGGACTTTTAACCTTCGCTTCTCCCATAAGGCATCAGAGAGATAGAGTTAGTACTTTGGGGAGAAATTTGTGGCTCCAATGCTCCACTATTGGACCTAGTGATGCTCTTTGTATTAATGTATCTTGGGACATTTTCTTAATACTTGAAGCCTAATGGTCGGCACATTTTCATGCATGGATTGTGAATATTTGTAAGACTTTTCTGTGAATATTTATCAGTCATGTTTTCTTTCACCTATACTAAAGTAGTTAAACTATTTCGATTATTTTAGTTCTTATATAATTGAAAATGTTTTGTAATGGTTGTAACAATCCCTGCATCTATGTGGATTATTCATCTTGATGTTAGGCGGTTATCTTTTTTCTTGTGTGTGCATCTACTAGGGTGGTATTGTTACCTCTCTTTTAAGAAGCTCACTTCTCCTCCCTTTTTAGTAGAATAACCTTGATACACCTACAATCGAACATTCACCGAGCACACTTACATGCTCTTCACAAAGGCACATACACACTTCTCTCTCTTTCTGACAACTAAAGCCAAGGAAAATCTATAAGAATATATGGCAATTGGGTCGATACTCCAGATGGGGCTCCTATTTCAAATGGTATGATGTCTAATTGGGACTTCACATTGGGGAGACCCCTTGGTTGACAGATTTCCAGCACCATCAATAGGTTCTAAACAAGTATGACTGTGGAGGTAGGGCCCCTCACTGAATCAGAGAAGGTCATTTCCATCCAAAATAAGAATGCCAAAGTGATTGATAAAGGAAGAGGTCGATAAAATATAAAGGCTAATAATCTTGGCTACCACTCTTAGCCTCAAGTCGTGGATATCCAACCAATAAGTGCTCACCAGACATTGAATCATCAGAATCATACTAAGGCGATCAAAAATTCTAAAATCTCAAGATGATTTGGACACCAGGTGGCTTGGATGACATGGAAACCACATAGTAGGAAAATTGATGCGGCCTCTTGAGGAGATGACATGTGGCACTCATTTTAGGTATTTTGGGTGGCCAAATTGGATAGGTGGAAGGTGACCCATGGTAGGTTATGTCTAGTCGATGTAGGTGACATGGAAAGCTACATGATAGTAGAGGTGGAACGCGACATGCTAAGGTGATACCCATATTGACCTATAGGTCATTGATATCGGGACTTCAATTTTTGGAATGCAAGTAAGGTGGATGATGGAAAATTGATCCTCTAATATCTATCAAGTCCATGGTCAAAGTCGTAGGTCACGGAGGGTCAATGAGCTAAGCACCCATGGGCTAAGAGCTCACTAGGAATCAAATCATCAAACCTCGAGCTAGCTCTATAGTGTTAAACCAAATCAACAAGCTGAGAACTCGACCCATGTGGAAGGATAGGTGGCACCTCCACATTAATGAAATAGTGGAGTACATGTGGCGAATTAATGATGTGGAAGCATGTGAGGGTGACATATGGCAGGTGGATTTGACATTTTTTACAAGCCAAATGGATAAATTATGAGTGACACATGGTAGAAACACATCGTCAAGTGGATATGTGGTGAGTTATTATTGGTTGCAGTAGATGACGTGTTATACATAGTGGTAGGTGATGTGGCAAGTCGGTCCCATGTTGAGACTTCGGCATCAACCCAATTCTGTTGTGGGCTTGGAAAAGAATCATCACCTCCCAACATCTGATGCATAATATAGATTGGAGCATTTTACATGACATGGAAAGGTGGGGTTGTATCGGCCCAATGCTTGTTGGGCAGCTAGGCATCAGATTATTAGGAGTACATTAAAAATGTAGAAGCAATCTGATGTGATGTGGAAAATTGGGGCCCCATACTGAGCACTGGATTACTGGGGGGGGAACTTGTGGATGCATTATGCATTCTGGTGCACCATGATCCAATAAGTAGAGAAATTATTATTAGATGTAGCAAACATCAAGTGTTGTAAAGTTTGTCATGGAAAAAGGTATCGAATCAAGATTTCTTGCAAGAAACGTGCAACACATGGAATGGTCTAGTGATCTTCTATCCATGAAAACTGGACTTGGTATTAGCACCTAGATATATGGATTAACATCGTTAACCCCTTGCTGCTAAGGAATGGTAAATTTGGGGATTGGTGCAAATTTAAGTTGTTGAGAATGATTGCATTATAGTGTGAGGAAAGTGCTAATGGTGTTGTTTAAAAAGGGTTAACCTCTAACCCATATTCTTGATAGTCATGGGAACAAAAATCAGCTAAAGGGAGGTTTGAAGGTATAATAAGTGAAATAAAATAATGTGAAGGTGTGTTGTTCTCTGTAAAATAAAAATGAAGATTGTTGTCAATACGATGTTTGCAGGTATAATAAGTGAAATAAAATGATGTGAAGGTGTGTTGTTCTATGTAAAATAAAAATGAATATTGTTGTCAATATGATGAATAATTATTAGTTAAGAACAAGAAGACAAAGTTGTAGTGTAGAAAATAAACAGAGTTGTGTTGCAACCAAGTCAAGCTGAAATACCATGTGTAAAAACCATGGTTTAATGCCCATGGAAATGAAAGAGGATAAAATATAAAAGAAAATAACAATAGTTTAAAAAAAAAAAGGAGAATTGTGTTGCCGCAAATAGGAGTTGAGTGTAAAATGATGGTGATCTAAGAATGCCAATGCATGGGAGCACTTGGAAGAGGTTGAAAGTGTAGAATGTTGAAATTAGATCTAGGCTAGAGGAGGGGTGATGCAAAGCATTTAAGAGAAGATATAAATTCTAAGATCATATCTACAATAGAGATGAAGAGATGTAGAGGATATCTGAGAAAGAGTTGTAAAGATCTAGTGAAATATCAATTGGACCAAAGAACTAGAGAAGTAGAGTCTATTGTTGAGAAAGATAAGAAAGATAAATCATATCTAAAGTTAAATATTGATTCCTATGTGATATTTGAATGAAGATCCATTAGATCTAGGTTTTAAAATGTAATGAAAAAGGGATATGAGAGATAGAGTATGTTGGTGCCTACAAATCAAGGGGTCGGTGTCTCTAGCAAGTTGGGCTTGCAAATCAATGGGGAATAATGTCTCCAATAAGTTTGTGCCTACAAAGAAATGGGGTTGATGCCTCCAGAAAGTTGGTGCCTACAAATTAAGGGATTGGTGTCTCTTTCGGGTTGATTCCAACAAATATCAAGGGATGGGTGTCTCCTTCTGCTTGGTTCCAGTAAATTTGATGTAACAGTAGGCTTGAGCCTACAACAATATTAATACAGAAGTTTTTTGGTTTACTCCTGTATAGGTTTCCATGTAAATATTTGTGTGTATTACTCTATGTGTGTGTTGTTCGACTCTATGGTGTTTTTGTGTGGTTGATTAGTAATAACTTAAGAGAAATTAAATATTGCTTAAAATTTCAAAATATTTATTCACACCCTCCTCTTCTTATTATTATCATGGTTCCAACATGTTCATCTTGATTAGATTATGAAAAAGTTTGAGGTTCTATCATGGATAGCAAGGAAATATTTGCATGGCTTGATGTGCCTATACATTTCCTTCTAGTTTGAAATAATATTGATTCTTTATTTCCAACAATTTGATTATATGGATGATGCTTTTGAACATACCTAGATGGATTTTTTGGATTTAGTGACTCTATATCTTCCTCTTCTTCATCCTATTTTTCTTCATGATCTATTTATTCTTCCTCCTCTTCTTATTTTGACTATTCATTTGCTTCTATTTGAGTTTGAGGTAATGATTCATATCCTCTTACATCAATGCTTTCAACTATTTTGTGTATTCCTCTGTTGTAACATTTATAGCCCTTGATGAGATCGCGCGCTGGAGAATGGAGCTCTCCCGCCCCTGGACGCCCTGATCGCCTTCGTCCGAGCTTGGCAGCTCTGCTGCCGGGCTGCAGCCCCCGCTGCGGGCTTCCTCCGCTGGTGCCTCTCTTCTCTGCTTCCCGGGCCTTCTGCCCCGCCTCTGGGTGATCGCGCTGCCCCTGAGGGCAGCCCTCTGCTGCATCTCTCTCTCTCCCGGGCCTCCTGCCCCTCCCTCCCTCCCCTTGCTGTTCGATGAGCGCCCCAGGCTCGATGGACTCTCCCGCCTCGGAACAGAATGATCTAGAGAAAGCCTTTGCTACTCTCATCCCAGAGAATAACTCTGAAAGGATCCGACCTTCTGCCTCAAAATTTATCAAGAAGCTTGACGAAATCCCGGAAATCCCTCTTCCTCCAACTCCGCCAAGGAGATCCGCTGTAGCCTTGGCTGAACGCGGCCTGGTTGGACAGTTCACGGGGTTATGGCCCTCCCCTCGAACTGTTCAACGTTGGGTGGAAAGAAACTGGAACGCCATGGTCCAGGGGAAAATTGCGATAAGGTTTTGTGGAAGAGGCTTCTTCACCTTCCTCTTCGAAACAGTGGAGGATCGCAATCTAATTTTCAGGAATGGACCATACTTCATGGATACTAGAGGCCTTTACCTCAACCGCTGGACCCCGGACTTCGACCCCGAAATGGATGTTCCCAATGCAGTCCCTGTATGGGTTTGCCTTCCGCATCTTCCGCTTCACTGCTGGGCCGATGAATCTGTTCGAGCAATTGGAAACGCAATAGGTAAATACGTGGATAGATCAGAGCCAAAAGAAAATATGCATGCATGTGCGAGGATCTGTGTGGAAGTAGATTTGGGCAAAGGTCTACCAGAGGCAGTCAAGCTCAGAGTGGACCAGTGGACGCATATTCAACAGGTGGACTATGAGCAACTCCCTTTCAAGTGTAAGGTATGTCATGAGTATGGTCATTTTGCAAATAGGTGCTCTAAATCTAGACCAGAAGTTAATAACATCTCTGAATCCCCTGAGGAAGCATGGGAAATAGTGAAGAAAAAGAAGAAGTCAAACCCCCCCCTGAGCCAGAGGAGCCCCACTCCACCGTTCCAGCAAGCATGGGTCAATCTATCCCCTCATCCTCCAACCCCTTTGGATCCCTTGCCTCTGAGGATCTCCCATCCCCCCCTCTTTCCCCCAAAGGCCCCAGAATCTCCCCCTCCTCCCCCCTCCAGGCTTCCCCTCCTCAATCAGTGGAGAGGACCTTAACAAGAAACAAAACAAAGGAACCCTCTGTTGATCCTCAGGCTGATCAGCCATCTTTGAATCTGATTGAGCCCCCCTTGATTTCTTCGACCCCCTCCTAGCCCGTCATTAATCCTCCCCCCCTCAGAACCACCAGAAGCTCCTCCAAAGACTTTGGCTCCTCCGGTGATATCCACAAGAAACCTGGACCAGGCAGAAAGTCAGCCAAGCAGCATCGGGAAGAAAGCACGCAAAAGGACATAGCCCTAGGGATCCAAACTCCTATGGAATCTTTCATTACAGGTTCACAAGAGAAAGAAACAGCAGGTAAAGAACATGAGAGGCGAGCACCTCCTCGCTCGAACGCCTCATGATGAAGCTTTTATCTTGGAACAGCAGGGGTATGGGGCACCCCTCCAAATCAGCTGCCCTTCGAGATCTTCTTCAAACAGAAAGACCTGAAATTGCTCTGATACAGGAAACCAAGCAAAGTCAGAGCGAAATGCAAATAATTATAGAAGCCCAAAAAACCTTCTCAGGGGCCAGTAGCAACTCCAGAGGAGCCTCTGGAGGAATCACAACCATGTGGAATAAGCAGTACTGGGACTGCAAATCCTCTGTCCTCAATCAAAACTGGATTAGGACCAACCTTATCAACAAGGAAGAGAGCTGTGACTTAATCATTTATAATGTCTATATCCCCAACCACTTCCGGGAAAAGGAACAATGTTGGAAGGAATTGAAGGAAGAGATAGACAAGGAGCAGAACCCAAATGTTATTCTTGCTGGAGACTTCAATTTAATTCTTCATGCGAATGAGAAAAGGGGGGGCACCTTCACCCCCGATCCCTCCAGAAGACAGCTGGAAACGATAATGGCTGAGCATGAACTGATGGATATCATACCGAAAAATAGGAAATATACTTGGAATAACAGAAGACTGGGGCCAGGCAACATTATGGAAAGGTTGGACAGAGTAATGGTCAATGTTTCCCTTCTCTCCTCCTTTGCCGCAGGCCACACCAAAATACTCAGTACCACAGCCTCAGATCACTTCCCCATTCTCTTAACGCTGGACTCCCACGCTCCTTTGGGACCAATTCCGTTCAGGTACAATCCCTTGTGGAGAGACAGTGCTGAGGCCGAGGCTATCATAGAAGAAACTTGGAAGCAACACGTCGAAGGTTCCCCAAATCATATTTGGGAAACAAAACTTCGAAACATAAGGAAGGCACTCAAGGATTGGGCAAAAGCCAGCTACCAAGAGCCAGAAAAAATAAGGAAAAAAATACAGCAGGAATTGGAAGAGATCCACAAACAAATAAAGGACCATGGATTCACTAATCAGCTGAAAAGTAAGGAATGGGAGGTTCAGGGGCAGCTAATTCAAATAAAGAGAGCGGAAGAGATCAAATGGAGGATCAAGTCAAGAGAATTATGGTTAAAGGAAGGTGATAAAAATACGGCATACTTCCATAAACAGGCCACAGCAAAAAAAACAAGAAACAATGTTACCACTATTACTGATAGTCAAGGCAGCCAGCATAATGACCAAGAATCTATAAAAAGAGCAGCCTTCCTCCATTACAATTGTCTCCTCACTGAAAATCAAGGAGACGCTGACTACTCGGCCTTCCTTAAGTATCTTCCGGGAAAAATCTCTGCTGAGGAGAATGACAGGTTAAACAGTGAAATAACAGAGGAAGAGATCAGAAAAGCCATCTGGACATTACAACCAGACAAGTCTCCAGGTCCAGACGGTTTCCCAATAAATTTTTACAGGGACCATTGGCACTTGATAAAAAAAGATCTCGTTAAAATGATGAAAGGAATCCAAAGGAAAAAGAAAATGGGGGGCTTCACAAATTCAACTTTTCTCGCCCTCATTCCTAAGGAAAACCGCCCCACTTCTTTCTCCAGATTTAGACCTATTTCTTTGTGTAACACTTCTTACAAGATCTTTGCAAAAATTATAGCAACCAGGCTCCAGCCTCTTCTCCCTTCCCTTATATCTGAAAATCAGGGAGGCTTCATGTCCAACAGGCAAATTCATGACTCCATCACTCTGGTTCAAGAAGCTATCCACTCCAGCACATCTAGGCAGGAGAAAGGCTTCGTTCTTAAGCTAGATTTAGCCAACGCATTCGATCGAGTAAGACACTCCTTCTTGTTCGCTGTCTTGAGGAAAATGGGATTTAATTTTGACTTCATTAGTACCATTGCTGCTTGCATCTCTGGCCCCTGGATCTCGCCTCTCATAAACGGCCGCCCTTGCGATGCTTTTCAATCCTCAAGAGGGCTAAGGCAAGGTTGTCCTCTTTCCCCCTATCTTTTCATCTTGATGGCTGAATCCTTTAGCAGCATCCTTGAACACAACAGAAGAGTTGGCCTCATCTCTGGTATCAAGTTTGGAAACGGAGTGAAGAATATCAATCACTCACAATTTGCTGACGACACTCTGCTTATTGGTGGGGCATCCACAACAATAGCAAGGCGCTTTAAAAGCCTCCTCGATCAATTTATGGCGTGCTCAGGAGGAGAAGTTAACTTCCAAAAAAGTTGCATCTATGGATGGAACATCTCCAATCAAACAGCCCACAGTATTGCTAACATCTTTGGAGTTGCCTTCAAAGCAACCTGGGACCACTTTACCTACCTTGGGATGCCGGTCACCATGGGCTCTCTAAAAGCCACCACCTGGAATGAAATAATTGACAAAGTCAAAAGGAAGGTTCAGCAATGGGGAACTCAATGGCTTAACCCAGCTGGCAGATTAATTCTGCTCAAATCAGGTATATCCTCCTTACCTATATACCGATTCACTCTTTATCAAGCTCCTGCTTCTTTTCACTATAAGCTGGAAGCCGCCCTCCGCAATTTTTTATGGCAAGGAGGGAAAAAAGAAAAAAATAGATTCAACTTGGTCAATTGGAAAAGTGTAATTCAATCTCCAGATAGAGGTGGGTTGGGAATCAGAGCCCCTAAAATTCTTAATCTCGCATTTGGGATTAAAATGGCTTGGAGGCTAATTAATGAACCAAAAGCCTGGTGGAAACAGGTCATTGAATGCAAATATCTCTCTGACAATAGACAAAGACTCCTTGAAACTGATATTCCCAACAGAGATTCAACCAAAATCTGGCACCTTTGTAAGAAAGCAATCCCCACTCTCATTCAAAACACCTCAAAGATTCCGGGGGAAGGGAGCAGTATAAACTATGCCACTGATAAAATTATGGGTTTCCAACCTCTAAATACTGTTGAAGAAGCCATTCCCTTCATCCTCTATCTTAACAGCAAAGGCATACAGAGGCTGGACCAAATTTCTAAATGGGAAGCTGATACTGGAGCTTGGACTAGCTGGGACTTTCCAGTTATTCCCCCACACTTGGAATCAAGCTATCAAGCCCTCCTTAAAAATCTTCAGAACAGAGCCCCCATAAAAAAAGGAGCAGCAGATGGGTTTAGATGGGACCCCACGGGCTCAAGTTATACCATCAAATCTGGCTATCAATTCATTTGCAACAACACTTATCAGACCCCTGTCTGGAATCAATGGAGAACAATATGGAAATCTGAGGCCATCCCCAAGGTCAAATTTTTCATCTGGTTGCTGTTAAAGGGCAGAATCCTCACCTCGGAAAACCTAAGAAAGAGAGGGATACATGGACCTTCAATCTGCCCTAATTGTTACTCTGAGGAGGAAACCATTCACCATCTATTCCTTGATTGCATCTTCGCGAAGAAATGCTGGACCATCATGTCCAACTTGGGCAATATAACATGGCAGCCTCAGCAAGACATTGCAGAGACAATCCAAGATTGGAGAAGGAATTGCCCTTGGAAAGATAAAAGGAGCAAGATAGTCAAAAGAACTTGGGATATCATACCTCACAATCTTCTTTGGAAAATCTGGCTCACAAGAAACAAAAGAATATTTCAAAACAAAGAGGGCAATGTATGGAAGACATGCAGCAATGCTCACCTCTTGGCGCAGGAGACGATGGCAGCCAAATGCTCAGGAACAATTAAAGCAACAGACTATTCAGTTGAGGAGAGGCTCATGATCAAGCATATTCTAATTTGTTCAGGTCATCAACAGAGTATTCAGAGAACTGACAGACAGCATCAACATCAGACCAGGGATTGGGAAATTAGACTTCCAACCCAGGAATTCAAGAGGTGGATCCTGAGTAACAATTGCCCAATTCTATACTTTGATGGCGCCTCAAAGTCCAACCCAGGACCAGCAGGCGCAGGAGGTGTTATTATTGATGAATTAGGAGAATAAATCTGCAACTACGAATGGAGTTTGGGGGAAAAAACAAATAATAATGCAGAGGCTCTCGCACTGTATCAAGGGTTGTTGCAATTAAAAAACATGGGGATTAGAAAAGCTCTTGTCTTAGGAGACTCCTCTATAGTCATTGGCCTCATGAACCATCACTGGAGATCCCCAAACTGTAATCTACAGCAACATATCCAACGCATCAATCTCCTCACCAAATACTTTGAAAAAATTAGATTCTGCCACATCCTCCGCACGCTCAATGGGGAAGCGGATAAACATGCGAATAATGCAGTTGGACATCCGGAAGGTGCATTGAGGCACAGTCACAGAGATTTTTTCAAGCCTCTGCCATGAAGCAGGCCTCCCCTGACATTGCCCAGGCACGCAGATCTTGCAAGCGTGTGACGGGCATGGCTACAACAGTCCCAGGACACCTGACAGAGAGTATAAAGCGCATAAACAGTCTCATTCAGGCCTTGATACAAAGAATAGCTGACATCTCGAGAAAAATCAATCACCTCAGCGAAGGACGGAAGAGCGATTGCACTGCTTCAGCGAATCGTCTTAGAGATTTAGGAAAAAATCTTAATAATACTGAGGATCCGATTTCTGCTATGCATTCAGGCCATGGTTGGTTCCGTTCCATAAATACAGGCAGAGGAAAGCAAAGACTTGTCATACATTACTATGAGCAAGAGCAGCTCCGCTGGAACGAAGAAGGCGCACCTGTCCAGAGTCGAAGACGAACTCAACCTCTGGTATCGCCACTCCTTGCTTTGATTATCTCTTCTCTAATCCTTATCGTGGTGTTTTTCAGGAATAGGTTCAGTGGGAAGGTGAGAACTACAGTGCCATTTTTTCAACAACCTCTGTTATATTCACTGCATCTCTGCTGGCCTTCCCTCATCCTTCCAACTTGCCCCTTTAGCACGCCCTTCTCTGGGTCCTTCTCTATAATCTCCAGCAACTCCCCTTCAAGTTTGTGCACCATCATCCAGTCTCTTTTTTACTGCCCTTCTCTCACCCAGAACGCAAGAGCTGTTAGCTCGAACCCCTTTTGTTTACTCTCCCTAACCTTCAGCATTCTTCCTTCAACCCTGCGCATCACCATCCGGCCCTTCTTATTCTTCTCCCGCAGCAAAGAGGAGCTAGCTGCCCACCACAGTGAAATCGGCCCTCAGAGAACCCAAGCCCAGGAAGTGATGGATCGTAATGAGCAATGCTTTCATTGCCGTGACCTTCAGGCCGAATTCGAAGAGGTCAGAGCTCAACAAAGGATATTGGAAGATCAAGTTCGGAACATGGAAGCCAGGCACGCTGAACAGATCCGGAGCCTGGAAGCCAAATTTGACGAGCAGTTCAGAATTTTACATAGCAAATACCGCACAGAAATGAACCTGTTTCTCCACCGAGTTCACTCACTTCATGAGCAGTTCAACGCACTCAGCAATAGATGCATTCACGCTGAGGAATCGCTGGCAATCCTAAGGGAAATCATGGAAGAAAAGCAGAAAGATAAATCAACATCCTCAAGTGCAAAGCCAATGGAAGCAGACCAGAACCCAGAGGATTCCACAGCGAGAAAGATCAGTCGTATTGACATTGATTAACTATGTGCTGTAAATGCAAGTTTTGGTGCCACCAGTATGTCCGGATTTATAGTAGCAATAGATGTTTTCTAGCTAGAAGTTATAGAAATCAATTCAAGGACAGGAACCTCATGCTTTCTCCTTGGATTTGTAATGCTTTCGAAGCAACCTATGTATGGCTTCATGCCTTATCCCTTTTTTCAATCAATATATAGCAGCCGATCTTGTCAAAAAAAAAACATTTATAGCCCTTGACTTTGTATAGATACCCAAGGAAAATTCCTTGATCTATCCTGGAGTCAAATTTTCCTAAATTGTCTTAATTTAACTTTATGTAACACTTGCATCCTAATACCTTGAAGTGTTTGATTGTATTCAGTCTTCCTTTCCATAACTCGTAAGGTTTATTTGCATTGTTTACTCCTATTTGTTCTCTATTCAAAATGTAGACAGTTGTATATATTGCTTCTCCCCAAAATTTATTTGGTAGATTGGCTTAGATTAGCTTCACTGATCATTGTTCTTGCCATTTATTGCATTGTTTTATTCTTTCTTTCAACAATTCCAACTTGTTGTGGGGTCTTTACAATAGACAGTTGTCTTATAGTTCCATCATTTTCACAAATTTCATTAAATTCATTAGAGGTAAATTCACCTTCTATGTATGATTGCTAAAATTGGATTTTCATATCATTCTCATTTTCAAAAAGGGCCTTAAAGGTTTTGAATCTCTCAAAAACCTAATATTTTTCTCTAAAAATGTAACCCATGCCATTCTTATGTAATCATCAATTAACAACATAAAATATCTCTCACCTTTTAAAGTTTTTGTCCTTGTTGGTCCGTAGAGATCTGTATGAATGAGTTTTGATGGTTTTCTTGTGGAGTATGCTTTTGTTTTGAATAAAATCATGGTCCCTTCCCATGTTGACATGGTTTACAAATATAATTATCTAGTTTTGATAAGTTTGTCATATCTCTTACTTCTTACACTCTTCTTAATTTTATTATATTTTCAAAGTTGATGTGACCCATCCTTCTATTCCATAACTAACTCTCATCCATTTTACCCATACAATAATTTTCTCCTTTTACTCCATCAAGAATATACACATTGCTTCAAGTCCTATTTTCCTTTTATACTAGTTTTCCTATTTGTGTTTTTCTTATCCCATATCCTTTAGAGTGAAATGTGAAATCATAGCCTTGATCAAGTATTTGGTGACACTTAGGATATTGTGTTTTAGACCTTCAAGATATAGGACATTCTAAGATTTAGTTTTTCCATTGTCAATAATAATTGTGCCTTTTCCAACTATGCTTGTTCATATGTTGTTTCCAAGTATTACTCTACCTCCATATTCTTCTTTAGACTAATAAATTTACTTTGATCTCCTATCATGTTCCATGAGAATCCACTATCAACATTTCATTTGATTTCTTGGTTTTGAGCATACAGTGTAATACCACATTCTTCTTTCTTCTCTTGCTTTTTTTTCCATACTTATGAGTATAGTTCCTTTTGCTTGAGCACGCCTTCTTCCATGTCATGATTCAAAGGCCAGTTTAAGTTGTTTCTGCAACCTCATTCTTTGTATCCATAGTTACAACACTTATAACAATTAACTTCATCAAATAGAGGATCAAATGGGATATGATTTCTAACTTCATTTTCATTCAGAATTATAGGATTTCTCTTCACATAATCATTCCTTGAATTCTCATGGAATACTTTATTTTTATTCCTCATATGATCATGTCTACAATTTATTTTCTTATGACCAAAATTGTTATTGGCATAGAAATAACCCAAGAAGAGATTTTGGTACCTAGAAGAGAAGAACCTCCTTGTGGAAATAGATAGTTTGAGTATGTTTTGACTGAAGGAATATTCAAGTCTTTGTTGTTCATTCTCTCTATTTCTGAAGTTGCTGACAGGATTATGTTTTTTGCTTAATTGTAACTTAATTCTTGATGCTTCTTTCATTATTGAGAGATTCCTTGAGTACATCAATAAAGCTCTTAGGTTCATATTTACATTCGATTTTTTATTTCTTTGTGCTTGACTACCCCTTGGGGTTCTCATGTTTCTCTTTATAACCAAGACATGTCTTAATTAAAGGAGACTCTTTCCAGTTAATAATATAATCTAAATTTTCAATTCCTTTTACAAATTTTAAACTTTAGTTTAGTTGAATATTTTCTTTCTCTAGTTCCTTTCTTAAGGAAACAACTTCAGCTTCTAACTTCTCACAATGTTTTTCCTTTTCTTCTAACTAACTTGCTAGTATCTGTTTTATTTTTTTAGAATCTTCTAGTTCAATTTTTAGGAGAGTGATTAATACCTCATCACAATATTCATTCTCATACTTTTGCAATTGTTCTTCCAATTGTTTCACCTTTTTCCTTATAATTTTTATTTCTTCTAAGGCACTTACAAGTTCTCCTTCAAGATCTACCTCCCCTTCAACTTCTTCTTTAGAATTTGTGTTTTCTCTTTGATCATTCTCGTAATTATATTTATTATTAATAGTTATGAACAAGACTTCTCCTCTTTCATCATCAAACACATATTCATCACTTCCATGAGATGAAACAGTATTATCTTTGGAATAGAAACTCTTCTTTTTTATATAGCCTTCCCTTTTATGATTATGACATTTGAATTTATCATTATATCTTTGTTTTGTTAATTTTTAGGGCTAGATTGTTCTATGTTGTAATTAGTTACATTTTCAAACTTTTTCAACAGTTTCATATAATGTTCACCTCATAACATCACATCATCATTAACAACTATGTAGACAGAAAAATAGCATCAACAATGCAATGGAATAGTAAGGAACAACATAAGAATAGCATACATAATAGAGACACCATGATTTAGGTCAGGGATTGGGGGAAAACCCCACAAGGGGGAAACCCCAAACAAATTCTTCTTCTATTAGATATTCATCAATTGTTTGGCGGAGATACAAAATACAATAAGAATGAGATACAACAATCACATTAGTTCTCCTGTTAATTTGGTAGCTCGGAGACAAATTCCCCCCTTTGGAAAACCTTCCTCGTATAGAGAAGACCCTCTTTTCCCTTGGAAGAATTTAATTTTGGAAAGGAAAAATATATTTTTAATATGAAAACCCACATGTGCACAAAATTTCAAGTCAGGCCTAAAGGACAAATTGGCTCTCCAAGGAAGCATATAAATACAAGACAAGTCAACATCATTTGTACATCATATCAAGACACATATTCTTCTCTCTTCTCTTGTGATTGGCTTGTACAAGTATGAAGCAAGGAAGTTGAGTTCGCACACGCGAAGGTTCAAGAGAAATTCTAAAATTTTTCATTCACTTTCTGATTAGGTGATCGTTGACCAAGTTTGACTTGGAGTTTTGACTTGCTTTGACTTGCAAATTTTGATCTTTTGAGGTTGATTTTTTCTATGGAGGATCCAAAAAATTTAGGGCACTTTTGACTCTTCCTAACCATTGACTTTGACTTCTGAAATATAAAATTTGACCACAGGAATATTCTCTCTCCTTTGACTAATTTTGACCGAGTTGTTTCAGACTTTTTAATAGAGGTTTGACTAGCTTGGAGGATTGAATATTTTGATTGATGACCAAGAACATATGGAGGAGTTTTACCATTGACTCTTGGACTACTTAGGTCATCTTTGACTCTTGTTTAATTTGACAGAATTTGTGACTTTAACTTGTTGACCAAATTTGGCTTTGAGGCTCATCTATTGGATATTGGTTGGTTGATCTCTTGGATCATCAAAGAATTGACTTCGACTCTTTTTTGACAGATTCCAGGTAAGTCTCTTTTCTGTATTCTAATCTCTCTAAGGAAAATTTAGATCTTTTTGTCCTTTGTTGTTCTATATCAAACCACTAGATCTAGGGAGTTCATTTTTTTCTGCAGAAGTGAATTTTCCATACAACACATATGATCCAAATCAACACATAAATAGAAAAAATTCATAAGCATCAAAATTGGAATAGGAAACTTTACTATAGAAACTTCACCATTTATGTAATCCTACTTGCAATTTGGAATATTTCATTTCATTACAAATAATACTTTTAGAATCTATAAAAATAGATTTAGATGTAAATAATTATTTATGAATTTCACACTTTGATGGATCCAAATCTCATGAAGGTGCAAAAGTTGGTTATGTCCTCCAGAATCCAAATGGAAACAAAACTCTAGTTTTATGCAAATTAGAGTTTGAATGTAAAAACAATGGTGTTGAGTATGGGGCCCTTATTTAAGGACACAAAAAATTAATCAACGCGAAAGTGAAAATATTAAAAGTAATAGGTGATACACAAAATTAATGTCAAGAAGGTATGCAATGTATTACATTTTGTTTCTAGTCACCTAAAAAATTACTAACATGAGGTATGAAATCTTATCAATAATTTGTATGCTTTTAGTATTATTTTTGTGCCTCATTCCCAAAATGCATATGTTGATTTAATTGATAATGTAGCTTCTAAATTGATTCGTGTAGAATATTTCTAAGCTCGCAAGTTTTCTATGGAATTAATTTCCAGGCCCTCAATTCCAAATAATATTACCAACTCGAATGTCTTTAATGATGATGATTAGATTTTAGAATTTCTCACCCAAGAAGATATATTTAAATGATCAATCATTGATGAGCTACAACATGATGAATCTATTAAGGTTTCTTCTCTAAAAAATTAAACAAGTTCTAAAAAGATAGTTCCTAGATATGTTGTTGGACTAGAGAAGATTTATCATTTGCAAAATAAGTCCAAAGGTGTCATGAATTACAAAGTCATCATCTCTTTGATAGAATATGAAGTAATCATTATAGGGGAAAAACAAAATCTTCAAAATATCACTTTAGGAATTGGTTGTTCTCCTTCAAAAAGAAAATTACTTCTATACGAATCTTCAAGGAATATAAAGACATTTTCTTAGACATGTGATGATCTTAAAAATTATAATACCAAGATCATACAACATGTCATTATATTAAAGAAATATGAAAATCCTATTCAATAGAATTTGAGAAAGATATGCCTGAATATGGGGCCTTTAACCAAGGTTTTGAATAAATTGCTTTAGGATAGGTAATGAATTTTGGCATTTAAATCAAACGTTTGATAAAGATAACTATCCAGTTCCTCAAATGGAACAAATCTTGAAATCTGTATTAGGATCATAAATGCTCTCTTTATTGGATGGTTTTTTAGGTTAGAAAGAAAAATTGGTATCACGTCATGATCAAATTAGGACAATATTTTGAACTAAATGGGGAACTTATGCTTATCAAATAATTCATTTCAGAGTGAATAGTGTAGGAGCCACTTTCCAATGAGTAATGGACATATTCTTTCATGGACAAATAAATAAATTAGTTGTTTTTTATTTAGATGGTGTTATAGTCTTTAGAAACAAAAATGACCACATTCATCATCTCAAGAAAAATTTTGACCAATTTCAAAGGTATGGAATTTCTTTAAATCCTGCGAAAATTGTTTTTGTAGTAATTGAAGGTAAACTACATTTTTTATTATTTCAAAATTTGGAATTGTGGTCTTTATTTGGTAAAATTAACATTGTGAGAATATTTGTTCCAAATTTCTTTTGAAATACCTAAGCCTTTTAGGAAATAATTTAAAATGTGCTTAATTTGAAGTGGGATAAGAAAGAAAAGGAATTTTATATTTTCATTAAAGAAGAAATTGCACAAGCTCTTGCCTTTATGAGTCTTAATTTTGATCAAAAAAACTCACTTTATACTTTTGCATTTGACTTATCTTATGTGGCAGCGCTAACCTAGAGGAATTCAAAGGGATTTGAAGTTCCCATTTCTTTTATGAGTTTTCAATTGCAAGGATTAGAATTGAATCATCTAGAGGTGGAAAAGAAATGTTTTGAATTCTTTAAGACTGTAAAAAAAAATTTACCGTATTTTGAAATTTCACGCGAAGATTATTGTACCACATTTTGCAGTTCAAAATTTACTAGTTCAAAAGGAGTCAGGAGATCGATGAGTGAATTGGATAATCGCACTTCAAGAATATGAACTTGAAATCAAATCTACCAAGGTTTTAAAAGGTTAAGAATTATGCAAGTTGGTCGTAGAATCAAAAGGTTCCAAAGAGAAAGAAGACGTAGGTTGAGAAAATTAAGCAGAAATCAACAAATGAGAAATTTTTTATGTTCCTACAACTACCAATGCATGGTATTATGAGCTTAAATATTATCTCACTCATAGAAATGCACCACAATACTTGGAAACTAGGAAGAAAAGTGTTCTTAGATTAAAAACTACTTGATAACAATTTATAGGTGGTCCAATGTTGTTTAGAAAAAAGTAGTTGATATATTATTGGGATGTCTAGAAAAAAATTATGTAGAAAGGGTTTTAACTTAATTACACCAGCCTAGATCCATCTTAACCATGGATCTATCAAACGTCAAGAGGGATCAAATCTCTTGAGATACAAACCTCTTTTAAAGTGAAAAGAGATTTGATCCCTCTCGGCGCTTGATAGATCCAAGGTTAATATGGATCTAGGATGGTTTTTATATACACACATATCATATCTAGGCTGGATCCATCTCTCCATCTCCCTCTCCTTTCTCTCTCTTCCCTCCTGCTCTACTCTCTCCGTCACTCTCTCTCCATCTCTCCCTTGTCACCCTCTCTCTCTCTCTCCACCTTTCTCTTTATGTATTTCTTCATCCCTCCCCCTCTCCCCCCTACAAATCCATCTCTCGCTTCCTCTATCTCCTCTCTCTCAAGTCCTCTCTCTTTTCCTTCCTCTCTCTCAAGTCCTCTCTCTTTTCCTTCCTCTCTCTCCCTTTCTCTCCCACCTCACTCTCTCTCCCCTCCCCATCACTCTCTCTCTTTTCCCTCCAACTTTGTTACTATCTCCTTCTCTCTCTCCCCCCTCCATCTATGTGTCTCCCTTTCTCTCTTTCCCTTCTCTCCCTTCCTCTCTCCTATCCTTCTCTCTCTTCCTTCCTCTCCTCTCCCACTCACTCTCTCTCCATATCTCCCCTGTCACTCCCTCTCTCTCTTCACCTCTATGTCTTTGTTCTTCCCTCTCTCTCCCCCTGCAACTCCATCTCTATCTCCCTCCCTCTCTCCTTCTCTCTCTCAAGTCCTCTCTTTTCCTTCCTCTCTCTCCCTTTCTTTCCCACCTCCTTCTATCTCTCCCCCTATCTCTCTCTCTCTCTCTCTCTCTCTCTCTTTACCCTCCAATTCTATCATTATCTTCCCCCCTCTCTTTCTCTCTCTCTCCCCTACTCTCCCCCCTCCATCTTTATGTCTCCCTCTCTCACACGTCTCCTCCTCTCTGTCTTCCCTCACATCCTCTCTCCCCCTCTCTCCATCTATCTCTTTCCATTCCATCTCTCTCTCTAACTATATCTCTCTGTCTTTGTTCTTCCCTCCCTCTCTCTCCCCCTCCAACTCCATTTCTCTCTCTCTTCCATTCCCTCTCTCCTCTCCCTCCCCTCTTCTCTCTGCCTCTCTCTTATACCTCCCTATGTCTCTTTCATCCCCATCACTCTCTCTCTCTCTCTATCCTCTAGCTCTATCACTATCTCCTTCCCTCTCTCTTTCTCTCTCCTCCCCTCTCTCCCTGCGCACTCTCCCCCCTCCATCCATATGATGGAGAATTTGATGTCTAAAATATTTCACATTTTAGTTTTTTATTGTGAAATGAGCTACGTTTTTTGGCATGTGGTATTGATAATCCATGGTATTGTAGCAAAACCATTTCCAAGTTAATAATATCCATGGTAAAGTGGGGGTGGATATCCATTGTTATGAAAATTTTTATATTGTAAGTATTAAGTTTTTATGTTCTTATTAATTAAATTTAAATATTGTTATCAAATCATTATTAGTCTCTGCCATCGGAGGACCCTAGCAATCGATTTGTCTATTTATCTATTGATCACTATTAGTTTAGCATTGACCAATGCAAATTATAATATTAAACTTTGAAAAATAAATATTATTTTTCAACATTATTAAAAAAAATCAAACATTTGATTGGACCATAAATTGAAAATCGTATTGTAGTGTTTTCACAATATAATGCCATGTGGATAATTGCCTTACATATTTTATGTCATAACTAATGGATATGGTTGCAATATTCAAACATGATTTCAAGATATTTTATAGTGATTTTTTATTCCAAAGCTTTGCAAGAAAACCATCCAAAAATAAAATACTTGAAAACTCAAGTAAATAACAATTTACTTGAGCAAGCAATTTACCTATATTTATTAGTTACTGCTAAAGCAAGACTATAGGATGATTTGTCTATCAACCATTATTGATTTAGCATTAACCAATGTAACTTATAATTATTTATGCAATGTTTCCTAGAGCATAGTTTCTAACTTGAGTTGGAACTTCACTTGGAGGGGTTAAGGTGCCCTACAAAACACAAATTGAATTTTATTTTGGGGTTAAGTTTCCCTACAAAATACAAATTGAATTTTATTTTTTTTATTAGTGTTGAGTTTTTATTATTTATTGAGTCGAGATTTAAACATCTCCACCATACTCGGCTCAATATACCTATTATTATTATTATTATTATTTAATTGAACCGACATGTAAATTCCACTATCGTAAAACCAATGTTGAATTTATATTTTGTTTATACATAATAATTATATCGACTTTTAATTAGGGCCAAAATTGACATTAGATTAAATTTGTTAAATGTTAAATTTATTAAATGTTTACACTTGACATCTACCCCATACTGGGTTATAGAGCGCCTCTCAGGGCAATGATGTATCAACTAGAAGACATTTTAGTATGGATACAAATGCACACAAAATCCTTCATGCTAGTTATTACTAGACTATGTTTATTAAGGATGCACATGCTTATGCAAGGAAATGCAAAGTCTATCATACATCTATTGGAAGAGAAAAGAAGCATGCTTTTCCATTAAGCCAATCACAGTTAAAGGTCCATTTGAAAAGTGGGGTTTAGATATAATTGGGGATATCACTCCCAATTCTTTATTGCTCCATAAAATATAATTGACTGCAACAAATTATTTCACCAAATGAATTGATACCATTCTTTTGAAAAAGTCAATGAAAATTAGGTTGATCAAAACATCATTAGCAGGTTTGGTACCCTGAGCTACCTTTTTTTTTGGATAATGCAACTTATTTATCTTTAAAATTAACTAAATATGCTCTAGATAAAAGAATCACAATTAAATGTTATACCAAACATTATCTTCAAGGTAATGGTTTGGTAGAATCAACCAACAAAATTTTAATTTGTCTCTTCAAAAAGATTGTTCGTGAACATCAAAAGAATTGGCATAAAACCCTTCTCCATTCATTATATGTTAATAACATAATAGCAAAAGTGGCTTTATGAAATTCACCATTCTTTATTATTTATGGAAGGGAAGCAATTCTTCCTCATCATGTTTTTCTTACCTTCTCTTCATTTGGCCTAATCTTCTTAAGAAGATGTTTGTCTTATCATATGAAAAAGGATTAAAACTTTATCAAAATTGGAAGAGAAATGACAAAAAGCTAGAAATAAACTCGGTGAACATAAACATTTTAATTAAACATTGGTTTGATAAAGATTTTCAAATTGGTGATTTGTCTCTAAAATTTTAATTAAACATTGGTTTAATAAGCATTCATTCAATGATAAAGAATTTTCAAATTGGTGATTTGTCTCTAAAATGGATAAAGCCTGTGAAAACATACCAAATTTCAAAATTTGTGACTGTCCATTTCACATTAGAAATTGGCCCTGCAACTTTTATTTGAAAACATTGGAGGGAGAGATTCAAATCATCCCTATAAATGATCAAATTTAAATAAACGATTTTCATAAACACTACTAGTTATAATTGATAGTCAGGTATATTGTAGAAATTTGTTTTGGTTTTTCATTTCTTTTTCTTATTCTTAATTTTCTTATAAGTGCATCTTTCTATTATTAAATTGTTATCATTTAGTTTTTCTTTATTTTTGATTTATTTCCAAGTTTTATATTTTATTTATAAAACTTTTAAAATCTTGCAATCAGTCTACCTCTAGTCACACCATGGAAACTTTATTTGAAATTATAAATCATAAAGGATTATTCTATCTAAATTATTTTTATAAAGTTATTGACTTTATAGATAGTAACTTATAGTCATGGAGTAACTCTTTATGCTTTGAATATGATACCATAAATAGTGTGGTTTTAAGGAA
This sequence comes from Pinus tabuliformis, assembly GCA_031772625.1. Lineage (NCBI taxonomy): Eukaryota > Viridiplantae > Streptophyta > Pinopsida > Pinales > Pinaceae > Pinus > Pinus tabuliformis. The sequence continues at coordinate 737,575,981 of CM062804.1, forward strand.
AGTATTACATATCATTGTTATGGGCTCCACTTACTTTACATAAATAAATTGACATTAGTAATTATTAGAAATGGAGGAAAATTTATGGGCAAAACATTTCAAGGACAGATCATTTGTTATGCATATCGAAATAATTCTCATATCACCCCACTTCCTATACACCCAATTGTATATGCAATACTTGCAACAATGTTTCCAGCTTAATGAGTATTAGAATAGGAAAGTAAACCAAATAAATCAATAAAAAAACAAAACAAAAACAAATGGCAAAGAAATGAAAATGTTAGCATAGAGTGGAAGAGGGAAAGTAAATCAAATAAATCAATAAAAAAAAAACAAAACAAATGGCAAAGAAATGAAAATGTTAACCTAGAGTGTGATGCTTGGCATCGCCTCTCCGCCCAAAACCGACTTGCAACAAGAACGAATAAGTGAGCCGCCCCTCTACCAACCGACTTGCAACAAGAACGAATAAGTGAGCCGCCCCTCTACCAACAACCGACTTGCAACCAGCGCGAATAAGTGAGCATGTGGTTTGTTCTCCAATTTTGTTTGGCTTTTTCATATGTAATTTGTTTTGTTCTTTGATTTTAAATTTTTTTTTTTTTAATATATGTATTTTTTACATCATTTTAATATATTGTTTTTTTAATGATGGTTATATATATATATATATATATATATATTTTTTTTTTTTTTTTTAATTTATTGTAATTTAGTTTTTTTATTTAATTAATTTTTAAAACTCCTTTAATGATTTGGAAAACTCGATTTTTTCCCTATATAATATTTGTTTTGTTTTCCTGTTTTTTATTGAAATAATTTAAAAAATAAAATTAAAAGATGTTTATATGATTTTCTATAAATTAATGTTGATTTTACAAATTCTAATTGAAAAGTGGGTCAAGCTGTCTTAAGCTAAGATTTCAAACAAAACTATAACTTTAGTTTTTAAAAATTCCTCTTGGTAGAGTCACTCTTCTATGTAAATTTGATTTTATTTCATGATTAAAAAATGTTAGAATTTTAATGTTTTTCAGAGTTATGCTATTTGATTTTTAACGTTATAGTTGAAAATTATTGGAATTTTAACATTTCCCATGATCATGATTATGGTTTTTAGTGTCATGGCTGAAAATATTGAAATTCTAACTCTAAAAAAAAGAGGGTAATGTGGCATCACCATTTTTTGTTTTTAAGATGTTTTTCCACATTTTTGCACAAAAATAAGAGTTTTCTAGGGCTAGAGTTCTCATTTTGAGGTTATAGTTCTCATTAAGTTGGTAACATTATTTTACATATAAATTAAAGAGTGAGCAAAAATGTTAAATGACATTAATAGGAAGCTGAAAGCACTATAAAGTTTGTAAAGTACAAATAAACATGCCAACACTACAAACACTCACTAGCAATGGGGCGATGCTTCTATGATAGCAAGATAACTTCATTGAGGCTATGCACAGAGAATGATATACGAGGAACACGTATGCAAATGTTGTTTATTATGAGAATTAATTCTAGGTAATGAAATATGAGGAACACGTATGCAAATGTTGTTTATTATAAGAATTAAATTCCCTGTGATTGAATTCATAGCAAGTTTGAAACTAATTGTTTTATAAACCTCATTTAATTTTTTTCTTTGAAATTGTATGTTAAATAACAAATACTTGAAATTGGTGATTCATTTTGTTTGAAACTTTCGTATATGAACTGTGTCTAGTGTTTTCCCTGTCCGACATTTCGGGTGAGCACTCCACCTACCATCAAGTACTGGAAAGCAAACAAATAGCAAGTGTGAGAACTGGAAAACAAACAAATAGTAAGTGTCAAAACTGATTCATGTTATTCAAAATATTGAATAATAACGAGGTAACCATAACCAAATTAAATCATATTAGAATTCAAACTTTCATATCTTCAAACATTTTATTAATGTCTTCGTAATTTTTTCCCTCTTGAAAACTATATCATAAGTTTTCAAAAGGAGAAAACGAAGATAAGTTTTAAATTCTATTGCAGAACTATACATTTTTTAACTACTTTTCAGTCACATCTTTTGAATTTCTCCTAACCAAATTGCTTCAAGTTGATTTGCTGTCAACGTCTCTTGAAAACTATATCAAAAGGAGAATGTTCATGCAGATAAGTTTTAAATTCTATTTAACTACTCCTTTTCGGTCACATCTTTTGAATTTCTCCTAACAAAATTGCTTCAAGTTGATTTGCTGTCAACTTCTTTTGATGCATGATGAGCATTTAATAAAAAATAATTTCCTATTGGACCAGGAAAAGTAAACCAAATTCTCTTTTCATTCTTTTCACAGTGACAATCAATTTCCTTGATGACCAACCTACCAAGAACATGTGAACATATTTAATTCATTTATAAACCAATCCCTTATTTCTTTAATTCCATCAATGGTCTCCTTGGGCAAAACTATCACAGATTTCATAAAAGAAATTTCTACTGTTCACTACCCACAAGTTTGAACAATAGATATGTGTTAGGTCACGAGTAGAAGACCAATGCCAATTCATAGATATGTGTTAGGTCACGAGTAGAAGACCAATGCCAATTCATTAATAGAAAAAATGGCCTTATAACAGACTACATCTATGAAAAATTCTAACATGAAAAACCTTAGGCATTGCCTTCGTGGTGTCACCTTTGACTTTCTGATTTCATAATGTATATAAACAGAAAGAATACGAACCCTATGGAATCTAGTTCCATGTTGAATACCGTGATGAATGAGAGGGGCCCATTCTAACTTAAATTACTACATGCAATATGTATATCATTGTGGCTAAAAACATGTGGTCTTTTAAGATATTGAATTGGTTTCAATTTGTCCGCTCATGTTTTGAAGGAGATGGAATCATCGGCTCAGCCATTGAGGCTTCCGCTTCTACTACTTCCTTGGCTACAAATTTGTCTATAAACTACTTTTTTATACTTCCTGAGGGGGGTCTAACTTTATATGTATTCTGAACATCTTCACGGTTAAATGATCCAACATATTAATGGAAAAAATTGACTATTGTACAAGTCTTAACATCAAAATGAAAGATAATCGACTGTAACATATCGTAATCGGGCACAATAGCCAATTGAGATACTATTGTAAATCCACAAAGTTTTCATCTTATTCACTCATATTCAAAGTTTTCCTCTTTCAAATAATTGTATATTTCGCTGCATTCCATGCAGTGCTTCACTCCACTATTATGGGAAAAGTCTGCTCCAAAAGTCAAATTGGAGCTTTTATCATTATCATATTCCAATCTGACCTATATTATTTTCCTTTTTTCATCAAACTTGTCTACTATGAACTTGTATTTCTGAAAAATAAACCATGCCCATATTAAAATTAAATAATAATCTGAAAAATACAAATCTTATTTTCTTTATTTTAAAAAAAAATTACCAATCAAAAGTAAAGTACACCCGTTGAACAATTTCGATATCCTCCTGAAGTGGCAATTGGTAAGTTAACTGATCTTGTGCAATTTCAGAGCAAAGTGAGATGGGAAAATAGGGTTAAAACATATCCATATTCATTAAATGAACATTTAAGGTTTAAGGTCTACGTTTGCATGCCGCAGAGGTAATTCAATCCACAGTGTTTTAACGCAGGACATGACAGTTTAGAAATTCAAAACAAACAATGGGAAAACACCTATTTTCCCGTCAATCGGCTTAATGGATGTTGGGCATTTTCATTAAACAATCCATTATATGTTCTTTCAATACTGACACAACCAGATACCTTTGATCAACTAACAGAAATATTTATGTTAAACAACCGTTGCTCCATCAGCTAAGTTTAGCAAGATATCCACATATCGAAGTGTTATCTATTGGGATATCAGCCTATCAAGCTATCTGGTGTTCGGGATAGGGCTACTTGGGTATCAGGCCATCGAGATGTTCATAGCAGCTTTTCCCATCAAACACTGATTACAACTTCTAATTTTGCATGCAATAAAGATGGGCAGCCCCAAGATCTAACAAAAACATCAAATGAGACATTCAATAAAGATAACCGGTATAGAAAAGCCCAAAGGTTCCGACGTAAAGTTCTAAAGCACTTACCACTCAAACTAAACTAGCCCACCAAACCTGAATACAGTTATCATGGTAAATATCTGTTTATGACGGACTTTTACTTCAAATACATTGCGCTAATCCATACGGAACGAAAATGTTATATAATATGCTTTCTGCCGCACAATATATTGATATTCGTCTAGATATAGACAAAATACACATACGGTACAACCAGTTTTACGCACGCACTTGTATATGGGCCAATCAAAGGCATATACTATATGCAAAGGCCAAGTCAACCATCAAAGGGTAAAAGTAATGGGGATTTCTTACTCACATAAAAATGGCTGCACATTTGCGTCATTAGCTGTAAGCGGTGCAATCAAAGCTGCCCATTTGTCTATGCAAAGGCCAGTCAACCCCAATCTGTGAATCACGTCAATCATCAATTCCAGAAAATCATCTAAGACACCCAAGTTTAGTCTATGCAAAATAAGCAATTAGCTATACGCGGCGCAATCAAAATTGCCCATTACTCTATGCAAAGCCAGTCAACCCTGAACTGTGGTGAATCATGTCAACCATCAAATCCAGAAAATTATACAAGTCGCCTAAGTTTATCAAAGGGTAGAAGTCATGCACATTTCCTACTTGCGACACAAAAATGAGTGCCAATACAACGTCTAGCACATACATTTCTATTTTGCACCGAGGAATCTTTCTCATCTTCTACACAAAATATATGAAATAGTCCGAATTAGCTCCACCTTTTATTACCTTGCCATCTATGTTGCTATGTTGCATAATACATCCACATGCCATAAGTGGCATAAATTCTATAATTACTCCTACCATCTCTACAATGGTGCATATACTGCTATAAATGTTACTTAGCCATGCATACCTGCAGTGCACTTCAGACTGAACAAGTAAATGTCATGTAACCAAAATATACCATGGCAGTATTATCCAACAATTAAGTAACAAGTCACCAGAAAATCAAGCATACTAATTCCTCAAAAAAAGTTGAGTACTAAAGACACGAATTCTAGAATCAAATGTATACTCTATCTTCACCAAAGCTTATACAAAATGAATCTAAAACTTCAATGTTCAGTTGAAAATAACCTAGTTTTTAAACAACATAACATAGGAAAGTGACAAATGTTATTATGAAATGAAATTGAACTGCCATTGGCATGTGCACAAATAAACTTCCCGGATATCAAAACGTGATACCTGGTAATTTCCCCTTCGATGTTCTGTGTCAATTAATTGTCTACAATTAAGCCCCCACATTCTAGGGACAACAGAATCATTTTTATTTAAAAAATGTTAAGACCTCAACAATAGGACAGCCTGATGTCCATATTGCAAAACCTGCCCTCCCGTACGAAAAATCTTAGAAACAATACTTTAGACTGAAAAACTGAAGCAATTTATTTAAACATGGTATTCCGATTAGTCCGAGGATGTCGCTTTCTTAAGATATGCAATGAGATCAGCACGTTCTTGTGGCTTCTTCAAACCAGGGAATACCATTTTAGTTCCAGGTATATACTGTAAAAAGACAACAAAAGACATCAGTGAGTCAACATATATATGTTTGAAATGGGGTCCTGCCCAACATAATTTTACCAATACCTAGTTAATCAAACATTATTTCAGCCAAGAAAATGGTCATCGACAACAGAGCAAAGAAGGACAAGAATCAAAAAAATAAATGCACAGAGTCGTCTAACGAGGCGGAGGAATTGCCCAGATAGACAAAAGTGGCCGGAATCCAGGCAAAAAAATTTCAAAAAATCTTGTAGAAAGTGTTTGAATCGTGTTTTTGATGGTGGAAAAGGATTCAGCACCATCAAAAAAGTCTAGGACACCTAAAATTTTGAAGTTTAACAACTATAACTTGGATTTACAAAAATCCTTGCCGGATTTTCTCTAAATATGACCGGAATTCCATAACTTTCCAGGCAATTCCTCCAGCTAGTTAGACTACGGCTAAATGCACTAATTTAGAACAAACAAAGTGATTGCTCAAAGCAGGAACCCCAACAATGAGAAGGTGAACTCATCCTCAACATTAAAAGAAATTGACAAACTTAAAAGTGTACATTAGAATTCTTATTACTGGAAAGTGGAAATATCCTACAAATTATCTACCACCTTAGTTATACATTGTTGACAAAATAGATTACGTCAAAAACTAATCTATAAAATACAGTGGAAAGACGTTTGAGAAAAAAAACTGAATAAGTACTAAATGCTTTCCATTCAAAAATCAAACAAGCTATAAATCATATGCATTTGCAAAAATATACAAGGAATCTCATTATATAGCAATGCCTGAATTTAGATGCCATTCAAAACACATTTTCATCATGCAGATCTTGTTCCTTGTTTGATGTTTACGGTGCCAGAGTGGTTGTGTGTGGCAATACAGCTACAGGGATGCCATTTCTGGGACCCAGGTCTGTCAGGATGCAGGGGTGCATCAGATATGTGTGTGTGTGTGCGCGCATCTCTATTTTCATCATTCAGATCTAGTTTCTTGTTTGATGTTTACAGTGCCAAAGTGGGTGTGATTGCCAATACAGCTACAGGGATGTCATTTCTGGGACCCAGATCTATCAGGGTGCAGGGGTGATCAGTATGTGTGTGTGTGTGTGTATGATCAGTATTGCAAAACTCTAAATAATGGTATATAAATTGTTTTTGTAAGCTTTTGAAGTGGGGGATTCATCCCTAACCATCAACACTTTCAAAGGAATGAATATCCTCCCTTTCTCTAGCCAGAATCATCCACAGAATTAAAACTCAAAACAAAGAAATTTAAGTTTGCCTCCTTCCAAGTTCTTCAAGCCAACAAACGAGAAGGAGGTAGATGGCAAATAAAGGGGTTACATTGTAGAAAGGCATTCTGAAAGTAATGGGCAAGAAGAGGACCTCCGTACGATGCACTGATCATGTCCCTTAATGTTTCCCGATTAGGTAACTGGTTTCCTTGGGGGAGAATATCCCCTTGTTATTTGGGTGGCAAATCTATCCTCACACCCCTTCCACATCAAAATGGATAAAATGAAGGGGCATTTAAGGGTGCCCTCCTCACCACCGCAGCATCATGAGATATCTGCTCCCACTTACACTGCCCTAGAGCATTCACTGGCCAGGTGACAGAGCTTCTGCCTGGTTGGATTCAGCTCCCCTTCTGAGAAGAGAAATCCTCCCTCCAGAAACAGTAAAGGACATAAACGCTCCCTAACCTCTTAACCTGAACTGGTGGTACTTCGGAAACTTCGACCCCCAGCATTTTCATCATTGTGCTTATCAACACTCTCTCCAGATAGGGCAGCAGACTATACAATGTACATAGGAAAATAAAAGCTACAGGCAAGTTCTCTCTGGATCGACCCTTCCTATTACATTTCCCAAGCTCTACACTTCCAGGTAATGGGCTCTTAGTTCTAGTTATAATTGAGAGTTTTAGGCCAGTGGAATTAGGAGACTCCTGCTCAGATTTCATTCTTTCCTCTTCAGTTTCAACATGGCACACTCATGCTACCATCTCTATGTCTAAAAAACACTAAAGGCCTTCTCAGATTTCATTCCTTCCTCTTCTGGGTTTGGCATGGCATACACCCCAGCCGCCATTGTTGTGTCCAAGAAGCACTGAAGGTCCTCCACAAGGACCACTCTCCACCACATAGGGAAGCAGACTACTCAATAGACATAAAAAGATAATGACGACAGTCCAGTTCCATCAGGGTCAAGGACTCTTACTATTTACATCTCCCAAGCTATGCACTTTCTGTTACAGGCTCTCAGTTCTATTGTTTCAACTGGACGTTTTAGGCCAGTGAAATTAGGAGACTCCCACTTGGATTTCATTCCTTCATCTTCCAGTTTCAACACAACACTCATCCTGCTATTGTTGTGCCTAAGAAACATTAAAGGCAGCCCTCAGACTCCTGCTTGGATTTCCTTCCTTCCTCTTCTCATTTCTAAATGGCACATTCCTACTGCCATTGTTGTGCCCAAGAAGCACTAGAGGCCCTCCACAAGGACCTTCAGCACCGTGAACACACAAACAGAGGCAACATATTCCACTGCTTCAAATTCAGCTATCTTAGCCCATGAAAACAGAGCCACTCTCACTAGACTCTGGCAATTTCAAGACCACAAAGTCCCCCCAGTTGAACAGCAAGAAATCCAGGCTTACATTCAGCACCTGTGAAATTGGGAAATAGACGCATGGGCAGCTATTGGCAGTCTTTTTATGCACCTCTCTTCGTTTGTAAACTTCCCTGTAGGCTGTCAAACTCATGATCCCCCGGCTCATCCCACTCCATACTTCCGTGAAGGCAACTCAGCATCTCCAGGCTCTCCCCTTAACATGGAATGACTTGCTAGAACCCGGAATAGGCTGTAATATTCATTTTCAATCTTTTTTGCATGTCTTGTCAATAATTTGACTTCGAGGGTGATTTATAAGGCAGTATAGCAGTAGAATTTTGGGAAAAAGAGTCATGGATACCATTGTGTTTAAGCAGACCCACTTAACTGTTAACAATTAAAATGGAACGTGGAATTTTTATAATTTTGTACCACCTGCAAACCAGATATGGTTGCTGTTTTTGACTCAATACAAAATAACCGTTTCATTTAAGAAACAATATTCAAGTTGTATGTTCCATTGGAATAAATTTGATGAATATATCTTCTTTGTTTTGCTTACTTAATCTATTCAGAAACTGCAGCTTCTTTTCCCGCCATCAGCAATTTAGATATAGGAGCAAAAAGCAATGACAAGCTAACAGTCCTACATGAAAATAGTAAATTCGAGCCTCAATCAACCATGTAACTCAATTTACCCTGTTTGCTTTTTTACAAGTTGCCTATTGATAAACAAGTTGATCTTCCAGAATATATAAGCCTAGGGAAAACATTGATCATGACTTGTATCCAGGTGATCTAACTCATTGGGCTTTTGAGCATAGTGAACTAGTTACCACTGGAAATCATAACCAGCCCCCCAAGCTTGATGCAACCATTACACCAGAGTAGCCGTGTACTGGAGAACAAATGCCAGAAAAGGATGGACTAACCACACTAAACATGAAAACAGAACAGTTACCTATACAATTTTCTTGAAGATCATTTCAAAGATATTGAAAGTTATCGAGGAGGACTGCTACAGAATTTTGCAGATTCAACAGTTGATCGATTACTTCTATGGAAGCGTGAGTTATGTGCAAAAGCGATGTTGCATTGATACCTAAGCTTTATGCTCTAAGAATACATTAGGACTAATTTGTAGCTTACTTTGAAACTATAACGTCTTGGTGTGCTTGATTAAAAAAAAAAGGATTTAAACAGGACTAAAACAAAGTTAGTATTTTCTTCCTTCGTGTTTATTCTGTAACAACTCCTTCACTGGACGAGAATGAATATAAAGCAGGCAACAAAGATTTCATATCATCATTGTGGCAAGAATGACCGTTCGACTACAACACGATCCATATGCAATGGAATGATATACAAACATGCAAGACAAACAACACACGCAATAACTACAAGATGACTGTTAACATACATACAAAGCATGTTAAGTACTCTTGAGAGATTATTTCACTGTCCGAATATTCAATAATAGACACGAATCGTAAAAACCGACATTATATATTCTGCTATAACACGATCTGAACAGATAGTTAAGATACATATATTGGCTTATTGACAGCAAAACAAAATTATATCATGCATACCTTTTTAGGATTGAGAAGGTAATCGTACAAAGTGTCCTCTCCCCAATCCACAGCCTTGTTCTTATTGGCAGCAGAGTATGAATAACCCGCAGTGGTGCCAGATTGCCTCCCAAATAGCCCATGGAGATTTGGCCCTACGACAAACCCCATTGAAGTCAACAAACGAACATACCCGCATATCCAAACTTGTAAGAAACGAAAACGAATACAAAGGGCGAATTGCCCCTTACAGTTTAGATAAACCCTAAAGTGATCCGCACCGTCTAGAACAAACCCTAACGTTGATGGCCGATCGACAGACAGTTAACGCAAATATATCAATCAATGGACAGATCACAAGGAGCAAAGATTGAAGCTCCGCATCTGTGGCCGTAACCACAACATAATACCGAGGGCAATTTCACCCGCACCCTTGACCTAATCGGATCCGTAGGATCAAGTACAAACCCTAATACTAATAAACGATCTACAGGGGGGTTTATAAAACAAAGCAAATATCAAAATCCTCGGCACTCCTCAGCTTAGCCATCATATAACACTGTTATTATGCATAGAAACGGACCTAATCTCCAATATATTAAATTGTACATATATACATGAGCTGAAGTATCCGAGAAATGGACAGTAGGGATTGGTATATATGCTTGCATACCTTGTTTGTGTCCAGCGCCCTTATCGACCGTATGGCACTGAGCACATTTGGTCTTGAAGATCTTCTCTCCGGCCTTTGCGTCTCCAGGAGGAGCCTCTGAGAATGTCGCCATTGATGGAACCTGTGGTTGTGATGAAAGAAGGGCGGAGCGCTTCACAAACTCGTAAATATTAATGGGAAGACGCACCGCCCGCTTGTAATATATATATATTGATCTCTGCCTCACTTGTATTATTGTCTAAACTCCATATTAACCCCGATGACCAGTATCGTGTTTCCAAATTCATCGTTAAATACAAATTGTGGAAGAAAGAAAAAAGTATAGGGGTTACCATGGCATGAGTTGGCACGCAACGCGGGTATCGGCTATGGCTAGTTAGGTGCCTGACGGCTGATTCACGTGGAACAAGAATATGCAAGAACTTGTGACCATACAAAGCAAAGAAGGCAAGAAGGTTGCGTTAATTTCGGGTCGAAGATATACTAGAAAAATTCGGGAATACTAGCAAACAGTCAAAGAAGGCAAGAAGGTTGTGTTATTTTTGTCATGCGGAGAGTTATCATTGAAGCAGGAGCTTGTCAAACAAGTGGGGTTGGGGTTGGGGTTGGGTCAAATAAGGGAGAGGAGGTTGGGGTTGGGTCAAATAAGGGAGAGAAGGTATAGATGTGAATAAGGTGGTCGTTTTTAAATATTCATTTAAATGGTTATGAAAAAAAAATTAAAAAATAAAGAAAGATAGACTTATGTATAGTGTTTGTACATATATTGATGTGTAACGATAAAGTAGCATAATTCCACAAGAAATGTATAAGCATGATGAGATTTCAACTCAACTTAATTTCCATTAAATTTCTTGAACTTTAAAAATGATTTTATATGGCTGAGAGAATACTTTATCAAACTTAAAGTAATATTACAAGTTGCATTCAATTTGAAGTATATTATTATTTGCGCATGTGAGTATTTGTGAATTATTTTTTTATTTAATTAGATTCTATAGTCTAATATGATGGGATGTATAAGTTTGTTTGTTTATCATGGAGGTGACACATGTTTTTTTTAAATAAAATAAAAGTATGTTTTAAATAGAAAAATAATATAAACTAAAAAAAGTTGTTGTTAAGTATTTAGAAGTAAAAAAAATGTGCTTAAGATGTTTAAATTTTATACTTTTCAAAAATATTTCAACAAAAGATTTAAATAAATTATTTGAATATCTATGTTAACTAAATATTTCAACCACAAATTTAAATAAACTATTTGAATGTCTATGTTAACAAATTATGTCGATGTCAACTTCATAAATATCTATCTATAGAAAATAATTTGTTAAAATAAAATATTTCAATGTTGTATATAATAAAATATTTTAATACTAATTGATATTGACATATACATGAAAATATATTAATAATAAAAAAAGCCATTTTATTTTTCTGTGATAAAAATGCGTTATGTAAAATATTTTAATGTCACTATGTATATAGTGTATATCATTTAAAAAAAATATGTATTTATCATGAAAAAAATTATGGTTAAAATGTTTATTTGGTCATATACATACTCTATATAGCATTCAAAAATACAATTTAAACAGTGAAAAATTACACATTGTATTTTGCACTCTAAAGAAGTTTGCATTTGAAGAAATTTGATCCCTATGGGCTCATGTTAGATGCGTACTTAAGATGGATCTCCACATGAGATGTGTAAGTTTGTCCATCTCTTTAAAATAAAAATAAATAAATTATGCTCTAAATAGAAAAATAATGTTGGCTATAATATAAAAAAAAAAAATGTGTTGTTTTTAAAAGTTAAAAAATACCCGGATGCGGGTGATAACCATGACATTAATGGCGATTAGACGGACGGGCAACGGGAGGACTAGCCACATGGCTGCCCGTGTCCCCTCCCAAGCCAGAATGAAAGGAATTCATGGTGCCTTGCAGGTGCCATTAATTGGGTGCTCCAGTCGAGATTTCTCCATTAAGCTCATAGCAATGGCCTCCACAGACCATAACGCAATTCTTCCTCCTCTGCTCCACAGCATTTGCCCTCCTCAGGCAGCGGAGCCTTGCTCTCGCACCGTCACTGGAAGCCGTTGTTGGCTGCTCTGCTGCGTGGACGTTGGAAATGGGTATCATTTCTCCCACACCAGGCATTGCAATCTGATTCCAGCTTCGAATTCCTCCGCTCGCTCTCTGCATAGCCATTCCTCCAATTTCCCCTCTAATAGCTCTGCGACGAATTCCGCCATGGCTCGCATCCGTCACCGCATGCGTAGCAGAAGAGGGGGCAGTCGTGGCGGAGGCATCCATCCTCCTGCTACGCCCAGCCCTGAAACTACCTCCCCCTCCTCTTCTCCTAACATTTCAAATCCTCATAGCACCTTCTCTGGCCGGTATCCTGATACCCACAATGGCAGAGGACGAGCTCAGCTCCATGGTGCCTGCAGGAGGGACACAGTTGTTCATACGGCCAATTTTCCCCTTCCCCCTCACCTAGCTCCTCACACGACTCAATTTCGATTCCACAGCACTCTTCATAGGCCTGTTATCACCACCATAGTCACCATCACCTTCTCTGAGGAAAACAACCTGCAGGAAGCTCCGCTAGAGAACAATGGTGAGCAGCAGAGGGCCGCTCAAAGGAACAGGAGTGCCCGCAACCCACCCAAGTAGCAGTTGGTCGAGGACTTTGCCACCCCGCATGGAAAGGGGCTGGTTGGCAGTCAATAGGCTACTGAAGGCAGAGCTGAAGACACGCAGGCTCTTGGTAGCAGAGCAGGAGACACGTCCGGCCCGCATGCAGCAGAAGGCAGCACTGCTGGCACTCAACTAGCTCGTGGAATTCAGCGTGGCACGTCAACAGAGGAGGAGGAGTGGTACAAGTACGCGTGCCTTATCGAGGAAGAGCCTGCCCCAGACGACCTCCAGGATTGACACTTGGCAGCCAAGTGTCGCCCTTCTGCCAGCTGGCGTTTTCTTATGCTGATTGGATGCTTTTTGTTATGACATGTTTTGTTAAAACTTTCCTCTAGGCAGTTTTTTGCAATGTTTGGTATTTTTGGTTAAAACTGGTAACCCCTGTGTGGGTTTTTTTTCTGCTTTCATGGACTGGTTTCCCCATTGATGGGGCAGTCGCACTTAGACTGTTATATTTTTTGACAAACAATGTTCAGCACTGCTGAGGCCAGAGCCTCGATGTACTTATATTTTGTTTCATATCAATAGAATAGTTTTACTTAGAAAAAAAAAAAAAAAAAAAAATATATATATATATATATATATATATATGTTACTAAGATGTTTAAACGTTATAATATTTGTTGAGTTATAATATTTTAACAAGGGATTTAAATAAACTATTTGAAAATCTATGTTAACTAATTTATGTCGATGTCAACTTCATTGCGCCAAGAGACGCTCTATAGCCCAGTATGGAGGTAGATCTCACATAAACATGTAAACGTAAACGGAAACAGAAACAGAAACGGAAATGTAAATGTAAACATTTAACATTTTTAATCTAATGTCCGCCCTATTTAGAAATCAAACAGAAACGGAAACGGAAATGTAAATGTAAACATTTAACATTTTTAATCTAATGTCCACTATTTAGAAATCAATCTAATTATTATTGGGCCGACAGGCGCTCTACAGCCCAGTATGGGGGTAGATCTCACATAAACATGTAAACGTAAACGTAAATGTAAATGTAAACATTTAACATGTAATGTTTAACATTTAACATTTTTAATCTAATGTCGACCCTATTTAGAAATCAATCTAATTATTATTATGTATAAACACAATATAAATTTAAAATATAAAGAGGTTTATGAACACTAAAAAATCGGTATGGTAAATAAATATAAATATAAATAAATTGAAAAGATCCGTTGATTTGTAAACTATTATGAATATTCGATCATAGAGCATATCATAACAAACCTTGCAATGTTATGAAATCTTTTATTATGTAATTTATTATTTTAAATCTCAAATTTAATTTTACTAGCAAAGCACTCAAAATTATGAAAATAATTGAAATTGAAATGAAACAGAGAAACAAATGAATAGATTGTTGGTGGTATTCAAGAAATTCACAAACTAAATGAAATTTTATATAGAAAAGGACTTTTACATATTATGTTATGTTAAATTGGGTAATGAAAATGAAATTAGAGAAAGATTTCGGCGAAAATCACATGGAATGTCATTTGTCGACGCGTTTCGAACCAACCAGTGTGGTTCATCGTCAGGACAAGTTGAAGAAACAGATCTAGCTTAGCATGTTATATAGACCGAGCAGAGCCTCCAACGGTTAGTTTGACCAACCGCTAATATAGACCAAAGGACCAGGATCAAAATAATAGTTTATCAGTAAATAATCAAAAAATAAAGGTCAATTATTATTAAAAGAAAATTAGTTGCAACGGACCGCTTCTAAGAATAAATTAAGTGAGAATGAAATAACTAACTGAATAAAAATAATAATAAAAATAACAAATTAAATAAATAGATATAAAAAACCCCGAAATAAAATAAGAAAAATACAATAAATACACAAACAAATAAAAAACAAATGAGATATAATAATAATTAAAATAATAATAAAATAACTAGAAATAAATAAGAGTTAAAACGTGAATAAACATAAATAAAAATAGAAATAAATAAATAAAATAAAAAGATTAATAATAGTAAAAATAAAAATAAAAATAATAAAATTAATTAATTAATTAATTAATTAATAAAAATTAAAACTTACTAATAATAATAATAATAGTTAAAAAAGGATAATAACTAAATAAAGATAAAATAATAATCAAGTACTAAAAATAATAAAAAATAAAATAAAATAATTAAATAATAAATATTTGGGAATAAAACATAACTGAATGACTAAAAACAAAAATAATAAATAAATAAATGAATGAAATAAATAATAAAAATAAAATAAAACTAAATAAATTAATAATAATTAATAATAATAATAATAATAATAATAATAGTAATAATAATAATAAATTATTTAATTAAAAATTAATAATTAATAATAATAATAATAAGTGAATTAAAATAATAACTATAATAATAAAACACGAAAAATAATAAAAATAAAAAGAAATAAAAATAAAATTGAATAACTAAATGGGAATAAAACAAAACTGAATGAATAAAAATAAAACCAATAGTATAAATAAATAAACAAATGAATAAATAGAATAAATAAAAATAATAAAAATAAATTAATTAATAAAAATTAATAATAATAATAATAATAATAATAATAAAATAAGAAAATAAAAGGGAAAAAATTAGGTGTATAGAGTAATGTATACAGCTAAATAAAATAAACATAGCGTGTTAAATAGTAATAAAGAAAAGCAATATAAGAAGAAAGGAAATAAGTTACACCGAGGCCCTTAAATAAAAAATAGGAGAGGCGATAAAAATAATGACGATAACATAAATGAACCATACAAAAACCAAAGAGGACGGAGAACACGACTAGGAGGAGAGGGCTGGGACCCAACACCTACTGACTTTCCAACCATCATCTCTTTTGAGATTGCTAGGTCTCTTTTCAATCTCTAGCGCTTCCCTGAATTTTCGCCGAAATCTTTCTCTAACTTAATATGGATCACAGAAGCCTAAACTCTATTATTGAAAATGAAATTGTAAGGAAATCTCATTTCAATAAAGTGAAAGGATCTATTGATTTGTAAACTATTATGAATATTCTATCATAGAGCACATCATAACAAATCTTGCAATGTTATGAAATCTTTTATTATTGAGTTTATTATTTTAAATCTCAAATTTAATTTTACTAGCAAAACACTCGAAATTATGAAAATAATTGAAATTGAAATGAAACAAACAAACAAATGAATACAAGGAATTCACAAACTAAATGAAATTTTATATAGAAAATGGCAGAAAAAGGTTTTTACATATTTAGTTAAATTGGGTAATGAAAACGAAATTGTAAGGGAATCTCATTTCAATAAAGTGAAAGGATCGGTTGATTTGTAAACTATTATGAATATTCTGTCATAGAGCACATCATAACAAACCTTGCAATGTTATGAAACCTTTTATTATATAGTTTATTATTTTAAATCTCAAATTTAATTTTACTAGCAAAGCACTCAAAATTATGAAAATAATTGAAATTGAAATGAAACAAACAAACAAATGAATACACCATCCACATGAATGAATAGGACATGTGACCTAGGAAACTCAATGTAAGAGAAAGCATGGATAAAAAGTTAGGTGTATGTTTTATTCTCTTTTCCTATGAAATGCAAATACGAAGAAAGGGGCACTCATCATGGAGTTGCCAGGGACATTATGGCTTAAAGGGGTGCTATAAAATCCTGTAGCTCCTTTATTATGCTTCAGTATCCCACTTTTAGATGCTCTAGTCAACTATGGAATAATAATAATACCAAAAGAATGGAACCCCTTTTTTTTCTAACAACCCAATATTTAGCATAGCTTGATAGTCATCTAGGGTTAGGGTTAGGGTTTTTGCACACCTCAACCATCAATTAGTGTTAGGTTTCGACCCTCTAGAATCTTCTTGAAATTGTGTTAATGACTAGCCCCACATGTGAATAATGGGGGCTAGCATGGCATTCACTCAATACCATGGTAACTTTTGCATACAAACTCTAGTTGAGGTGATTTCCACACCATTAGAAAGCTTATAGCATGTAGCATAGCATTAAGAGCTATGAGCTAAGTTCATAAAGTTTGGGCCCCCAAAAATGTCATTTGATGCATCAAACTAGCTCTAGAAGTTTTTATACCCCGCGTCAACAATTAAGACCTACGGTTAAAATGGACCTTATAAACCAAGCATTTTTCCATGTGGAAAGTACCCCCTTAGATGACAAATTATATAATGATCCATTTTAGATATGCTTCCACATTTAACAAGGTTTTGGTCCCTAAAATATTTTACTAAATGAGGTGAGAAAATTTTCATCTACCTTCTCCTCGGAGTATCATTTGGCCTTGCTCAAAAGTTTCCCTTTCAACCCTACCTACCAAAGTTCATGATTCATTTGTGTCAAACTGAGGATTGTGCAAAAAGGTCCAATGATCATTCATTAAAAATGAAACATATTTATTACATGGAGAATCCGTTCAACTACATGTGGGTTGTCAATTTTCCCAACCAACTATCCAATTGCACCTAATTTTTACACCTAATTACTATTTACCATAATATGGAAGGATAAGGGTGTCTAACATTCCTCCCTTTAATCTAAATGGGTGTTTGCGAGCCCAAGCATCATTCTGAACTTTTCAAAATTTTCTCTTCCAAGTGCTTTGGTGAAGATGTCTACAATTTGCTCAGTTGTGGAATAATGCCTTAGATGAATAGTTTTGGCCTTTACATGGTATTGAATCAAATGATACTTGGTGTTGATGTGCTTGTTTCGATCATGAAATATGGGGTTCTTGGCCAACTTGATTGCAGAAATATTGTCAACCAGTAAAGGAGTTGAGTTCACTTGTTTCCCCTGTAAGTCTTCAAGTATTTTCTTCATCCACACAATTTTCTTTGTCACTTTGGCGGCTGCCACATACTTTTCTTTTGTTGTTCAATATGTTGGAACTGATTGTTTGTGTGACCTCCAAGCGATAGTTGTTGAGCCTAAACTCATGAGATATCCTAAAGTTGGTACTCCATTCTCCTTGTCCCCATCGAAGTTTGAATTAGAATGCGCAATAAGATTGAAGTCATCCACATTGGTGTACTTAATTCCATAATATTGACTTCCCCTTAAGTATCTCATGACTCCTTTCACAGTAGACCAATGTCCCTCACATGGTTTCTGCATAAATCTAGAAAGGATGCTCACAACATATGATATATCTTGTTTGGTCGTGGTGAGGTAGATGAGACTTCCTACAAGTTGTATGTACTTGGTTGCATCCTCAAATTCATTTCATTCTTTCGATGTAAGCTTCAAAATTATTTCCATTAGAGTGGAGTGAGGGTTGCAATCGGCCATGCCAAATCTGTAAAGTAGCCCTCCAACATGCGTTTTTTGGGAAATGAATATGTATTTTGGATTTTGATTGATTTTAATGCCCAAATAATAATAAAGATGTCCTAAGTCTGTCATTTTACCTTTCTTCATATCTTTCTTCATAGATGCAACATAAGTTTCATTGTTTCTAGTTATTAACAGGTCATCTACATATACTATAAGATACACAATTGTTTTGTCAACCTTTTTGACAAACAAAGTTGCATCATCAAGATTGTAATGTTTGAAATTTAGCTTCAGAAGATGCTCAATTAGCTTTTCATACCATGCTCGTGGTGCCTATTTTAGACCATACAAGGATTTGATGAGCTTGCATACCTTTTGTTCTTGTCCCTTCACAACAAAACAATCAAGTTGAGACATAAAAACATTTTCTTTAAAGTCCCCTCAAGAAAATTGTCTTCGCGTCCATCTGATGGATTTTCCATCCTTTTTGTGATGTCAAAGAGAATATGTTTCGGATGGTTACTCATTTTGTTGTGGGAGCGAAGGTTTCCTCATAATCAATACCTTCTTTTTAAGAAAATCATTTTGGCACGAGCCTTGATTTCTGCTTTTCAGGTGAGCCATTTGCTTTATACTTGTTTTTGAAGACCCACTTGCAACCAATTGGTTTGGTTCTGTATGGAGGGTCCACCAACTTCCAAGTTCCATTTTTTATGAGTGCATCATATTCTTTCTACGTGGCTTCTTTCAATTCATCATAAGAAGTAGTTTCCTTGAAGAAAGTAGGTTCAAAGTCAGTAGACAAATTCAATTCACAATTATTCAAAATATATATGTTATCCACATCACCTAAATTTGCACCTCCATTGTCATCTCTTGTAGAACTCTTGGTTCCAATCTTTCCAATCTCATCAGGACGAACACTTTCAAGTGCCTTGATCAACCACATGGTTGTTTTGGAGAAGGACTAGATGGCTCCTCTCAAGGTGTAGCATCATCAATGTTCAACTTCTCAATTATGCTTATAACATCATCCAAATTTGATGAGGTGTTTGAAACTTCTTCATGAGGAGGAGTTGGTTTTGGTTCTATAGAGGGAGATTACAAAGATTGACCTATAATTAGGTTCCCCCCTTCAAAATTTGGAATCTCATTTTCAAATTCATGATATGTCTTCATCGAAGAAAGCCTTTCAGAATGACCAAGTTGTCTCTCAACAGAGTCATCGCTTTTGGTGGAACCAAGGAATATGACATCTCTAGAAAGTATGAAATTTTTTATTTGCCTCATTGTAAAGATGATAGGCCTCTATGGTATCTGAGTACCCCAAGAAAATGCATTTACGACTCGTTGTGTTAAGTTTATTTTTCTGTTGTTTTGGAATCAAGGCATAGCAAGTGGAACCAAAAACCCTAAGATGCATGATGGAGGGGGTGTGTCCATGCTACATTTCGTAAGGTGTCTTGTTTTGAATAACATGCGATGGACATTTGTTCTTTACATAAATTGCACATAAAACATCTTCAACCCAAAACATCAGTTTTACATTCTTAAAGAACATCATGGAATGAACCATATTCAATAATGTTCTATTCATCCTCTCAGTTACACTATTTTGTTGAGGATTGTATGGAATTGTTGTTTGATGTTGGATCCCATGTTATTGAAGATAGGATTCAAAATCATTACTAGTATATTCTTTGCCATTATCAGTACAAAGGACACCAATCTTAGTTTGTGCCTCATTTTCAATCCATACATGAATGTTTTTAAATGCTTCAAATGCTTTAGACTTGTCTTTTAACAAAGATACCCAACAAATTCTGGTGTAGTCATCAATAAATGTCATGATATATTTATTTCCATTTGTAGAAGGTATAAGCATAGGACCACACAAATCTAAATGAATCAAACCAAGTTTTCTACATGCTCTAGAATTGGAGTCATGGAATGGTTGTTTGTTATGTTTTTCAAGAATGCAAACAAAACATTTCTTTAAGTTTCTAGGAATAGTTGGAAGACCAAAAACACCATTCTTTTTCATCAAACAGAGATTATCATAATTAATATGTCCAAATATAGCATGCCATAGAAGACTTGAAGACATTGTACCTTTGTTATGCTAAGTGAGATGAGTTGAATGTTGTGTAGAAGATGTGAATGTCCCCTTTAGCTTCAAAAACTTGTCTTCTTCCTCTCTGGTCATCACAATTTTGTTGTCAGAAGTCCTATTTATCTCAACCTTTCCATAAAAAATGTGGATGGAATGAACTTTTTGGCATACATGCACAAGGGATAGCAGGTTTCTCTATAATTGGGGAACATAAAGAACATCATGTAGGACAAAATTGAAAGTCTAATCAACTTAAGTCTTATTGTTCCAATACCTGAAGGCTTGAGACTAGACATGTCAACAAAGTATACCATGCCATCTATGTTTTCATCAAACTGCTCAAATAATTCTCTCTAAAATGCCATGTAGCATGTGGCACCTGTGTCAAGCAGTGATGTGCTCTCCAAGAAGCATATGCAATGTTAAACACATACTCATGCAAACGAATATTACAGTGAGAAACAACATAATGATCAGATCTAGGTGCATTACCTTTTGCTTTTTCTGGAGCTTTGTCTTTTTCTTCTTGTTCTTTGATCTTCTCCCATGGAATTATGCATGCTTTGGCTTCATGTCCTTTTCTTCCATAAAGGACACAATGTAGATTGGTTCTATCTGTCTAATTTTATCTACTTCTCCTTCAACTATAGTCCTTTCTCTCACGTCCTCTTTTGCTACTGTCTCCTTTGGCAGAATCTTTCTTTCCTATTTTGGGCAATGCATATAGTTTCTTCAATGGGTTGTGATGGTTGCTTCTTCTTCCCAAAGGCTTTTTCTCTTTTTTAAACCTTCTCAACTAGGGTGTCAATTTTATGTTGTTCATCTGGCCACTTGCTTGCAAAGGTTCAAAGTAGTGAGAGTAGGTAGGATAGAGGGCCTTTATGAAGGTTGTAAGAGGAAGATCTATTTTTACTCTAGTGGAATCTATGTCATGCATTATTGCTTTGCTTTTTTAGGCTAATGCCATGGGGTCATCATCTTTTAATTCAAGGTTAAAAATCTTCACAAGCAATTGTATGAGTTCTAATTCTGAATGAGAATCATATAGATCTTTTAACTTTTTAAGAGCACCAAATGAACTAGTAACTAAGAAAATATGCCTGCTTACCCCTCCTCACCTACTCTAGCATTAATGAGGGAAAAAGCTTTCTTGTCCTTGCCCTTCTTGATGGCAAGTTATCTGGAAGACGTAGGCTTGACTGGTGCTTCCTCCTTTGGCTTTACTTTTGATCCAAATTCATCACCGCCATCCTTTTATGCAGCTTCTCCTTCACAAATTCCTTCCCATAGATCATTAAAAATGAGTGTGTGTGCTCTTTATTTATTACATATTTAGTGTGAAACATATTTATTACATGGAGAATTGGTTCAACTACGTGTGGGTAGTCAATTTTCCCAACAAACTATTTGTTACATTGCACCTAATTTTTACCATAATCTCAAAGGATTAAGGTGTCTAACACTTTGTTTGGTAGTTCTAGACTTCTTCTACAAAATGTATCTTTTGCCAACTCTACTTCAAATTCCAGTGCTAAGTCCTCTATGGTAGGTATGGTTGCTCCTCATTTTCCTAATCTAACATGGAAATCTCATAGAGTTCTAGATTTTCAAGCTACATTATTGAGTAAATGCACATATATGAGTGTACACCAATTTTTTAAGCATTATCACCATCCTTCTCCAATACTTGATAGTCTTAATAGGATCTTGTAACCTTTCTTTAATAAAATGAAACCAAATTGTGTCACCCATCTTCAACATTTTTCAATTTTACGTTGATTATGTCAAGCTTTGTACTTTTCTTGTAACTTCTTTAATGTCTCTTACACTTTCAAATGGATCTCTTTTTCCCAAAGGAAAAAATCTATAATTTTATTTATATAAAAAAAAAATTGCATAGTCATATGCATCATGTCATTCAAAAAAGGGGAAATAAGTTTATTATTGCTGGACTCGGAGAGATGGCTAGGGTTTCTGATCTCCCCTGCGCCACAGCCGTCACACTGCAGATTAGCAAAGGAGCTGAGAACGCAGGAAGGCCCTGCAGGATCTCGATTGCTGGAATAGCCAAATCGGTAACTCTGTCAAGAATTTGCCCCCGTAATGAACCAGATCACAAACCTCCCATGGTTGATCGATCCCCGGCGACAGATCGACCCACGTTCAAGCCACGGACGCGATCTTCTTACCTGTATCGGGGTTTTTATCACTGGGTTGCCCGTGGATTCACTGCAACAGCATATGATATGAACAGCACTCCCCAACATCGACCAGATCAGCAAGATAATAGCAATTTCTTTCTCGGGTTTGATCTTCGTGCCACGCTTAAGGACGAGGAAGAAGGGCTCTGGCCGGAAATAGCTGTACGAGCAAGGGTAGAACAGAATGCCGCGCCCCTGCCTCCCACCGAGTTAACGAGGGGCATGCATCATCGGCCGAAAGGGCGAACAGAGCTTGGCACGACAGAGCCAGAGCACACGGACCTGATCTTTAAGGCAGATCGATAGCAGAAGGGATATATGCGCGATACCGGGTTAGGCGGATCAGGATCACAGCCAGAACCCAGGCAACAAGTAACATCAACTTGTTTTCAGATTTTTATAAAACCCCCTGTGGGGAAAACCAGTCTAGTGTGGGTACATGCAGAAAGCACCATTATGCAGTTGAAACAACAAATATGGGCATTGATGGGATACCCTGTTCAGATCCAACATTTGGTCAGTGGTAGGTGGTCCCTTCAGGACAGCAGAACCCTGAAAAACTACGATATTAGCCCTGAAACAACCATTGCTTTAAACCTTAGGCTGAGAGGAGGTGCTCTGCCCCAGGGACATCCAAGCTCCTCAGGAGGAGACAAGGGGAAAAAGACAGCAGCTCAGCATCAACCCAAGGGAGGCTCCTCTTACAAAAACATCTTACAGGGTAACAGAGATCTAGGGTCCCCTCCAGATCAAGGTGGATATACACCTAGGCCATACATAGTAGATCAGCTAGGGCAAACCCCAGCCCTAAACTTTGATTCTACAGGACTTGAAGATTTCGTCAAGTCATATGAAACACAGGCACTAATCTGCCGATTTAACAGTTTTTGGCCAAAGCCAATGGATCTATTTCACTGGATCTTCACCAATTGGACCATGGAATGTGATATACATCTATGCTCCAAGGGGTTTTTCATTGTTAAATTCGCATCCACGGAAGTCAGAGATACAATCATCAGTACAGGGCCTTGGTTTTGGGGAACATCGGGTCTTTTTATGACCCCATGGTTTCCAGATTTTGATCCAAACAAAATGACTGTCTCCAAAATGCCGGTCTGGGTCCGCCTATATAACCTTCCTCTTCACTTTTGGAGTGAACGAGTTTTGGAAGGAATTGGGAATAGCATAGGGAAATACATCAAAACAGATCTGGAAAGGACTGATGAGAGGATCTACACCTTTGCACGCATTTGTGTGGAAGTAGATCTAAGTAAAGGACTGTCGGAAAGCATAAGGCTGGTATACAAGCAACAAAACTGGCTGCAAGGACTAGACTACGAAAACACTGCTTTCAGATGCAGGAACTGTAGGCTGACAGGACACTTGCAAAGTACATGCCCAGAAGCCAAGAAAGCAAACAGTAAAAAGAAGCAGAAAGGGAAGCAGAGGAAAGGGTGGCAATTCCCCCCTCCTGACTCAGAGGACGATGAATCAGAAGCAGAGGAGGAAGTTACCCCCACAGAGAATACTGAGCCTACCCAAGGAAAGGAGACTCAAAAGGAAAACATATCAGCCAACAAGGTTTCACAACTCCATTCAAATCAGGCAGAGAAGACAAGTGAGGATCTAATTATGGGAGGGATCAAACGGCATCACCCCCTAGACACTTCAGACTCAGACAAGGATATAGCTCCACAGAAAGCAGAAACTCAGTTAGTCCTAGCTTCGATCGAGCCCACCCAAGGATAGTGGCGCAAGGTCGAAAAGAAGAAGGGGAGAAAAACATGAGGTGTGAGTCCTCTACTCACTCCCGGGAACCAGTTTTTTTGTCCTTTCCTCCTTTTTTTCTCTCATTCTTTCTAAATGCATGGTAGCCTCGCTACGTTGCATTATGTGCGAAAGCACACGAGCCCAAGGGGCAACTTGTGGAAATGCTTCAATGCATATGCTTTGTGTAACTTTTCATTTTTTAAATAAAAGGTTACCTCTTTTTTTCCTGTGGAAAAAAAAAATGTCATTCAAAAAAGTGTTCAAAAGCCATTGAGAACATCAATTCTCTATATTGTCTTTTTTATATATGTGAACAAATTGTATCATCAAAAATTAGGGTTGTTCATATTCTCAAAAAAGACATAAAAGTTACACCATTTAAAAATGTAAAAGTTGTAAATAGTTCACTATCTTGATACAAAAAAGTGTATTGTTGTAGACAAAGATCATGGGTAAATTCATTTGAGTGCTCATCCTATATGATGGATATATTCCACATGCCACACTCTAGTCCCAATCCATGTTTTGGAAGCCCATTTGTTACTATCCCTATATATGTGATGTTGGAATTTAGGTAGTTCAGAAGGTATTTCTGAGAGGAGAAAACCCACCAAAAGGGAGTTGATTGGGAAGTTACCCAAGTGGTTGGGGTTTTGACCCAAAGTTGTGGGCTTGAGACCCAAGTTAATTAATTGTTTATTCTAATTTATGGTTAAATGGTTGAGTGGGAAAAACCCTAAAGGACTAAGGGTTCCCCAAATAACCTAAAGGAAAATTATAAATATGAGAGAACAATGGAGAGTTCAAATACATCATAGCAATATCATTCTTTTGAAGAATAGCACACCCAAGAGAAAGTCGCAGATCTCCAAGAAGAGGACAAATTCAAGATTTTCTATCTCAAGAAAGAGGATAAGAAGAGGTCTAGTTTTGTTTGCTAAGTAGAGGTTGGACATGAAGTTTTTTCTGTTGTTTTGAAGGAAAATAAGGTTATCGAGTTAGAGGAAGGTGCTAGCGGTAATTGAAGTATGTTCTATTTATGCTCAGAAAGGGGGCCAAATCCCTAGTAGGAGGTCGAGGCATGTATTATGTGGTCTTCTATGTCTAAGGAGGAGGGTCAAAGCCCTAGAAGGGAGGTCATGATGCCTCAAGTTATGAACAAACCATGTTAAGGTATAAAGGAGACTAATTGATACGTTGAGAAGGCTAGCCAAGGCCTTAAGATAAGTAGCAAAGGCCTTAAAAAAGTCAACTAAGAGTTTTGTGATGAGGTCGCAGGCTGAGGAGGTGTCTGAGGTTAGGCTGCAGGTCTATAAGGGGGGGCGAGAGGCCTTAGACCCTTGAGAAGTAAGGTCGAGGTACCTTAGAGCTGAGGGATAAGCCAACAAAGGGAAGGGGTTTTTGTTTGTGTAGAAGGGTTATTGGGTTATGAAGAATACTATTCGAGAATGGAGCTCAGAATAATGAGTTTTGATGATGATAAGTACAATGACCTAAAGGGAACTAGCCCTACTATGAGTAAAAGAGGAAGAAAATCCATTCCCAGTGAGATAAGGACACAACAAGAAGCCTAAAGATGAGCCTTGCTTTGTGCTTTTCAGGTGAGCCATCTGCTTTATACTTGTTTTTGAAGACCCACTTGCAGCCAATTGGTTTGATTCTGTATGGAGGGTCCACCAACCTCCAAGTTCCATTTTTATGAGTGCATCATATTCTTTCTCTGTTGCTTTTTTCCATTCATCATAAGAAGTAGTTTCTTTGAAGAAAGTAGGTTCAAAGTTAGTAGACAAATTCAATTCACAATTATTCAAAATATCTATGTCATCCACATCACCTAAATTTGCACCTCCATTGTCATCTCTTGTAGAACTCCTTGTTCCAATATTTCCAATCTCATTAGGATGGACACTTTCAAGTGCCTTAATCAACCGCTTTGGTTGTTTTGGAGAAGGACTAGATGGCTCCTCTGAGGATGTAGCATCATCAATGTCCAATTTCTCAATTATGATTATAACATCATCCAAATTTGATGAGGTGTCTAAAAATTCTTCACGAGGAGGAGTTTGTTTTGGTTTTGTAGAGGGAGATTCCAAAGATTGACCTATAATTGGGTTCCCCCCTTCAAAATTTGGAAACTCATTTTCAAATTCATGATACATCTTCATCGGAGAAAGTCTTTCTAGACAACCAAGTTATTTCTCAATAGAGTCATCACTTTTTGTGGACTCAAGGAATATGACATCCCTAGAAAGTATGTAAATTTTTATTTGCCTCATCGTAAAGATGATAGGCCTTAGTGGTATCTGAGTACCCAAAGAAAATGCATTTACGACTCGTTATGTCGAGTTTCTTTTTCTGTTGTTTTGGAATCAAGGCATAGCAAGTGGAACCAAAAACCCTAAGATGTTTGATGGAGGGGGTGTGGCCATACCACACTTCGTAAGGAGTCTTGTTTTGAATAACGTGCGATGGACATTTTTTCTTTACATAAATTGCACATAAAACAACTTCAACCCAAAACATCAGTTTTACATTCTTAAAGAACATCATGGAACGAACCATATTCAATAATGTTCTATTCATCCTCTCAACGACACTATTTTGTTGAGGATTGTATGGAAATGTTGTTTGATGTTGGATCACATGCTATTGAAGATAGGATTCAAAATCATTGCTAGTATACTCTTTGCCATTATCAGTACACATGAAACCAATCTTAGTTTGTGCCTCATTTTCAATCCATACATGAATGTTTTTAAATGCTTCAAATGCTTTAGACTTGTGTTCCTTTTCTTTTCTTTTGTTTTAATAAAAATAAAAAATTTCACCTATCACCTTGGCATAATAACTCTCCCTTCAATTTAAAGAAATCGTTAACAATTTTTCCAACTACTGCTAATTTATATATGAGGATGGTGATTTGGTCCGAAAAAAACTAACATCAATCACAAACAACACAACAACTAATCCAAAAAGTCTTACAACAATTATAAACAAATCAATGTAGTAATTTATATAACTTATTAGATTCGGGAGGTTATGCTTTATCTAGCTTAGCAGGTCAACTTGGATCTCACTACACTCTTACATGCATCTAGCATTTAATGGATGGTCCTCTGAAAGCCACATAAGTTGTAAACTCCATTCTCATTTGGGATCACCCTTGAATGCAATACATAATCAATTTTCCTCCTCAAAAAAGAATTCACAGAATGTGCAATAAAAGCATGGCACTTAACCCTACAATTTATAGTTTGTAACTACGAGAGATATTTAACACTGCAT
Organism: Pinus tabuliformis; assembly: GCA_031772625.1. Classification (NCBI taxonomy): domain Eukaryota; kingdom Viridiplantae; phylum Streptophyta; class Pinopsida; order Pinales; family Pinaceae; genus Pinus; species Pinus tabuliformis. The sequence continues at coordinate 737,603,848 of CM062804.1, forward strand.
AATGAAAACTCCAAGTCGAAACAACATAAACACAATATCAATCTTTGTTGTATAGACTGCAAATTTTATGTTCAAAACATTGATAACATGGCCCAACAAGTTGTACATGTTTGCATCAACTCAATTGAATCTGTGGCCAAAACTACAACTTTGGTTTCTCACTTTTCCACTTTTCAAACAAGAAAATTGACCTATTTATATACTTGCATAGTAAAACCTACAATCTTTCCTATTAGGATTTATCAAAGGTAAAAATATCTATTACTATTAGACTCTCACCTTCTACATTTCTGCATGTAATGTTGGGTTCATCCCATTTATTCATGAGCCAAGCCTATCATTAATCTACTAATGGACAACCAAACTCCATAAATTATAGCAACACATTTACAGAGAAATGTGATGACATGAAGATCATTGCACTTACTTGAATGCAAAAGAGTCACACCCCCTATGCAAATCACAATTGAAACACCATTTTGAACAATAATGAACTTGTTCTAGCGATGACTTTGACTTTTCCTTCTTCAACTCACTGTGTATTTTCTTTAGCACCATGCCACTCTTTACTCTTTCAATAGGTCAGACCAGCTATTATAGGATATTTTGTCTCATTTGATCAATCAACCTCTGAATTGGATCATTCACATCCTTTTTCCCCTTTACATCAACATTGCATAAGTCCCTATGCACGACTCTCTCATTCCCCAGAGTTTCTGCCCTGAACTGCATCATCTGAGCTAGTTTTAGGACCAACGCACCCTGGCCTCTTGCTAGACAGCGTTCACCTACAAGTTTCTCCAATGAGGCTTGCATTAATCACCTATAGGTTTCTCCCATTTGAACCCACGTTGGTTCTAGAAATTTAGGAAAAAGAGAGAGAATCTTGAAGCCTCCATTTCTAGAAGCTTCCAGGATTTGTTGTAACCATTCACCTCAGATAAAACTTTTGAATCCTATCTATTGTAGCAGCTGCAACACCCTCCAAAATTTTGGCTTACACTCAAATTTTAGAGCCTTCCTTGGTCTTCCCCTTGATAGTTGCAAACACTTAAGCTCATTTTATGAGCTTTCCTAAAGCCCTCTGACCCCTTTTGCTTGTTGGATCAATTGTCATCTTTTGGCATGTTTGAATGATATGTCATGTTTGTGAACCTTTTTTGGTGGTTTCAGAGGTTGGTCTTTGTGTATATGAGTTGTCCTAGCTATGTAAACGCTCATCGCACTCATACAAAAAGTTTTGAGCACTATCGCACAAGTGTCGTCACGATTGTCCTAAAGTCTATCTCAAGTGTCATACTTGTCGCTTCTTGTTATGAGACAATCACACAGAGGGAAATGATTTCTTGTTTCTCTGGTGGTCTATGTTGTTGTGTCATCGAAGTATGCTAAGTGTGTGGTCACAAGTTCAATATCATCACAAATCTATCTCCCTCCCGCACTTAGCCACTTTTCTGAAAATATTCTCGACCGAGTAATCGAGCTGCAACAGAACTTGACTAAAATGTGCACTGCATAGTCTCAGCCCTCAGTGTTGTGACCTTGCTTCCTGGAACCACGCAATGCATAGTCATTGTCATCTAGGGCAGTTTCACTACGCAATTCCAGAGCCCAACAACCTTAATTGAGCCCCATAATTGTGTAGCATCTTTTTCCAGTCCGAATTGAATTGCGCACTTCACACTTCCAGTCCTCAAGCTCTTCCCCTTGCCTATTGGAACCTCACAATGCGCAGAGAACCCAACGTCCCTTGACCTCCAGAACTGTGTAGAGGTTTCCCCAATGTCCTCCCTCAGTCGGAGCTCACTGACCTCAAGAATTGCATAGATTTGTCCTCTAGGTCTCTCTGTTGCCCAATCCTCCTTGCCTATCAAAGTTGCACAGATCTGTCTCCCATAATCCCATCCAACATCAACCACTTTCTGCCTGAACTGTGCAATCCTGACTCCCAGTGTCCATTGCGCAATTTTTCTCCTCGGTTAGGATTGTGCTGAGAAGTTCCTCAGTTAAGCTTGAGCTACGCTCTGCGTAGTCTCAGTGATCAACCCCTCTCCCTGTCACCTGGAACTATGCAATGTGTAGTTACTGAGCCCTCTCTCCTAGTCTATCACTGGTCCTAGGCTTAGTTCATGGATAAAAATGCATCATCTTAGATTAGGGAGTTTTTAGATTGATTTTGTCACGTCATGAGTGAATTGTAGGAACAGGTACACTGTCAAATAATGGTGAGATGATGAAGAAGGAGAAGAAGGAGGAAGCACGCCTAAAGACTCACTTGTAGCTGAATAGATGAATGAACCTACCAATAGCAAGAAAAAGGAACACAAGTGCGCAACCATCTTCCAAGACTGAATATCATTGAAGACCCTGCATCATCAAGTTATGTAGAGGAGAAGAGAAATCACATCCAAGAACACATCTATCACTCAACAATTGTAGTGGCTTGACATTGCCACATTATCAAGCCAATCCATGTCAATAGTGTCATGCCAATTCGTGTCATGAATTGTCACCTGCCACATCACTATTGTGGGCCATGTTTATTGTAAATCAAATGTATTGTAAAGTGGAAGTCCAACGGAGACACATGAATATGAAGAGTCATGTAAGTTGAAAATTCAAAGGAAGCTAAACAATCAGGATGGTATTCAAAGAGTCACAAGGGGTAAGCATCATCCCTTGGTTATATATATACCCCCTCACTATATGAGCAAGGGACTTTTCACCTTTGCTCCTCCTGTAAAGAATTAGAGAGATCAGTTAGTTCTTTGAGGAGCAAGGAGTGGCTCCAATGTCCCACTACCGGGGCTAGTGATGTACAATGTAAATATGTGTCTTGGAAATTTTGCTTAATTGCAGAAGCCTTTTCAAGCCATCACATTTTCATGAATGACTTATGAATGCTTGTAACGTTATTCTGTAAACGTTTGTATTTCATGTTTTCTTTCACATGTACTAAGATAGTTGGACTATTTTGGTTATTTTAGTGCTTATCTTGTTGGGAATGTGATGTAACGGTTGTCATTGTTGTCTCATCCTTGTGGACTATTCCGCAGGATACTAGACAGACCTTTCCTTGCTTATCGGTTATAACAACCGTCACATCTGCTGTGGACTATTTCGCTGGATGTTAGACAGATCTTCCCTTGTTCATTAGTTGTAATGGTTGTCGCATCCATTATGGACTATTCTGCTAGATGTTAGACAAGAATTTCTGGTTCATTTGTGTCTCTTCCTGGGTGGTACTATTACTTCTCACTTGGAGGCTCATTCCCCCCCGTCCCCCCGCTTTTGCAGTAAGAGAACCTAGACACGGTTGCGTTGCACACTCACGAGGCACACTCACCTTTCTTTTTAAAGATACCATTGTATCACTCTCTTGTGTTGACAGCTAGAGTCGAGGCAAATCTTTAAGTATTTGGTACCAAGCCTTTATACCAGATGGGACTCCTACACCAAATGGTGTGAGGTATGATTGGGACTTCATATTGGGGAGGTCCCCTGAATGTTAGCAGGTCCAACACCGTCAACATTTCTGGTGCTAGAAGGAGGGCAGCCAATATTTTATGGTTGATTGTCCCATTGACCCCACTAATCCATCCTCTGGTCAAGGTAGTAACATCCACTCCCTCTCCCCTATTCGTAATTTTGAAGTTGGTAACTCCTCATTGCCCAGGCTTAAACGTGAAATCCCGTACCATCAACTTCGGGTTGTCCGCCCCATCACCCATCAATTTGCAAAAATTGCTATACTGATTCCAAGAGTAATCACTCTTCCATATTATCAAAAGAAGAACAAAACCACCCCCACAGGAGTAGTGGTCTTGTCTGTTGAAGAAGCAATTCTTGCCACTCTTGATGAGCTAGCAGAAACTATCGAAAGGGAAGAAGAACCTCCACTCTTTCAAGGAGAAGGAGGCAACCCTTTACTCTCGGGTCCAAATTCCGATAGGGGAGGTAGAGAGGAAGGAAATGAAGAAGAAGAGGAGGAGGAACCATCAGATTCAGAAGAGGAAGAGGAGGACAACGAAGAAGAAGACATGGCAGAGCAGAATCTGGATTGGATGACTTAGGGCCCATTGGCACTTTCGGGTGTCCTACACAAGATGTCGAGACATGCGAAGAATCTCTTGATGAAATATGACCTTGATAAGACAGTGAAGGCTAAAGATCACTTAGACAACTTTTACCTACACTTGCAAACACTTGAGGTACGTTATGATGATGTTGCATGCAGACTTTTCCCCTATACCTTGGATGGTAGAGCAATTGTATGGTACCACAACCTTCCTCCAAACTCCATCCAGAATTGGAGGGCATTCAAAAGAATATTTCTTAAGAAATTTGCTGAAGATAAGACCCCTTCCATGTTATTAAAGGAGTTGGGTAGTCTCAAGATGGAGCAAAAGGAAAAGGTTAAATATTTCAATCAGAGGTTCAATCCCATCATAAAAAAAAAATTAGATGACACAAAGCCTCATGACTCCATCACCATCAACTACTACACTTCTACCTTGCCGACAAGTATTGCACAGTTTGTAAAGTGAACTGCGAGACCAACTTTAACAAAAAACTATGAAGAGGCTATTGTCGTAGAGAAGGACCTGTGCACTATTGGAGTCATCATAGATGATGAACCCACAAAGGACTCCAAAGACACAGGTAAGAGGTCTCAGGCCTCTGTGAGCAAGGCTAAGGAAAAGGAATCGAATGATCTTGAAAGCCTTACTCGTCTCGTCAAGTCCCTGACCACCGAAATGGCTGAACTTAAACAAAGGACAAGTGAGACTACCGTGAGTAGCAGGACCCCTAGGTTCATGGCTAGAAGAAATGCAGCTTCCGACAACAGCAACAATTAGCCGAAAAAATATGTGCAGAGTTTCAATGTGGTGCTGAACATTGAAAAAACTGGCATGAACTCAAACTACTCATTTCATAATCAACATCATTCGAAAAAAACGTGCCCACAGTGGAACCAACTGGCAAGAAGAATAACTGTGCAATTTGTGGACATAGTCATGGTTGAGGAACAAGTTGAGCCCAATCAAGAGGAGGAAGAAGTTGTTGCAACCAATGAATCTATAGGCACTGGGCATGCAGTAAACATGTATCATTGTGTTCTCGCAACCCATAAAAGTACTGCTAATAAGGAACCTTTGAGCAATGGTCCGGCCCAGAAGCAGAGTAACTGATACAATTTGAGAAGTCAAGGGTCGACCACTGTGATTGAGGTGCTGAAACAGAAATTCAAAGAAAAATTGTTAAGAAAACTAAGTCCTTCAACTAACTCAGATAAAAACACTCAGAGAAAGCCCGGGAAAACAGTTCCAGTGAAAAGTGCTTCCACCCAGTTCCATCCTCGAACACCTCGGTCAGTCTTCCCGTTGTAGATTACAATATTGTAGAAGATATGAATAAGGTTTGTGCAAACATCTCCCTATTTTAAATTACCAAGATCACGAGCCAGCGGTACATCCTTCTACAAGAACTTGGACAAATGTCTACCTGTAATGATGCCTCTTCAGGCAAGGGATCTAGTAAGTCTCCTAATGCTCTCACATCTATGCTTAATGCACTCCATTTGGAGGCAAACACATTCTACCCACCGTTCTTGTTAACGTTTGAAATCTTCAACTTCAACGTACACAATTTCTTGGTCGATTCCGATGCATCGGTAAATGTTATGTCGCTATCAGTGTCCAAGAAGATCAATGCTTAATGGGATAAGACATATTCACAGATCATTCAGCTGGACAAAACTCGTGTTCCATCAATTGGTGAACTCAAGGATGTCGTCATCCAATTATCAGCTGACGGACAAGTTCATCAATGCATCGACATTGTAATTGTGGACATTCCGTAAGCATATGGGGTATTATTGAGTAGATAATGGTTAAGCAAGCTACAAGGATACGTTGCCATATACTGGTCACACTTATAGCTTCCGTACATAAGCAGTAATAATCAAATTCGGGTAGAGTGAGAGAGATACATGAAGCACACGATGACTCCCTTGAATGTGCATAACGAGCCGTTGACTTTCGCAGAACTTGTTTTTGGAAATTGTTTTCTGGAAACACAATTGGGGTGCTATATTGCAGAGCCATCCCTAGTTCCACCAGACACACAATTGGACCTCCTTCCATGTCTAGGTGGCGATAATGAAATTTTTACAGTTAGCAGCAACAGTAGTAGCAATAGCAATACTAGTGCAGTAAGCAGTCCTTATACATATGATATGTGGCCAATGTACTTTGACGGATTTAAGACACATGAGGGCTCTGGAGCTAGTTGTGTTTTAATAGACTCGCCACAGAGGAAACATTTAATCTATAGTCGCTTAGAATTCGAGTGCACAAACAACACTGCAAAGTATGAAGCACTCGTCTTGGGCTTATAGAAAGCCATTGACCTCAATGTTGCGGTCTTCAAAGTGGTAGGTGACTCTGAAATCATGGTGTGTCAGGTACATAACACTATACATTGTGTGTCACCTCATCTTAAGAGTTATCAACAAGAGGTATGACAACTCATCTCTCACTTTCAAGCTTTTAATATTATTTCAGTACCAATAATGTGTAACGCAACTGCAGATGCTTAGGCAAAAGTAGCTACTAGGATGTTACCTTTACGAGACGAATTTTTTGTTGAAATTATGTATAAACCATCCATCCCAGATAACATAAATAACTTACACGTTTTTTATGACCACCAATAGATACTGTACTTTATGGCCAACGCTGACATATTTAGAGACATAGTGACTGATGAGGATGAGCACGAGCATACATTGCAGGACACACCTAGCACAAGCAAAGGCAACCTCATCCCTAAGGGTGTGGTATCACTAGAAAAGTTGTATGATCTGCAGAACCGCTTCCGGGGACCTGTGAATGCCAAGACCCACAATTCTACATTGTCACATGAGAAAATCAATTTAGGAACTGAGAAAGATTTGAAGTATGTTAATCTTGGTACTTGTTGCACACCACAAGAGCAACAAGCCTTCATCCGCCTATTCAAACAGTACTGTGATGTCTTCGCGTGGATGTATGATAATCTCAGGACATATGACACATGAATAATCCAACATGTGATACCAATCAAGGAAGAGGCGATGCCATTTCAGAAGAAATTAAGAAAAGTCCACCCAAAGCTTGAGCCCCTCATACAGAAGGAATTGAGAAAACTGCTAGATGCTCGTATCATTTACAAGGTGCGACATTCAACGTGGGTATCAAACTTAGTCCCCATGAGAAAGAAGTCTGAGGAGATCTTCCTATGTGGAGATTTTCACAATCTCAACCATGCCTTGGACAAGGACAATTACCTAGTGTCTTCCATGGAGCAGATATTGCAAACAATATCGAGGGCTGAAATATTTTCTTTATAGATTAAAAACTACATTCCGAACAAAGTGGGGCACATTCGCGTTTCGACGAATGCCATTTGGGATGGTCAATGCTGGTGCAACGTTCCAATGTGCAATAGACATCAGCTTCCACATATTTACTGGACATAGTGTAGTGGTTTACCTCAATGACGTGATAATATTTTACAAATAAAGGTCAGACCACCTGCGCCATTTGAAGAAGATTTTTGAACAATGTCAGAAATACGAGATATCCTTGAATCCCAAGAAGAGTATCTTTGCAGTGTCTGAAGGTAACCTTCTTGGACACATCATTGCTAAAAGTGGGATCAAGGTAGATCCGGACAGGGTTTGGATCATCATGCATATTCCCCACCCAGTGAATAAGAAAGCCATGCAATCTTTCTTGGGGAAGATTAACTTCCTTAGAAAGTTCATCTATGACTATGCTTAGATTGTTAAACTAATACAGGAGATGATCAAGAAAGACACAACCTATAAATGGGATAAAAGGGAAAAGGATGCGTTTTCCTGTATTAAGCAAGCTATAACAAAAGCACCCACGTTGTACAACCCAGACTTCAACAAAGACTTCTTGCTCTACACTTTTGCTTCTAACACTCTCTTGTTGTTGTGCTTACTCAGAAGGATGAGTTGAACAACGAATGACCTATCTCCTTCATGAGTGCAAGCCTGTAGGGACCAGAGCTCAATTACCCCGCCATGGACAAACAAGCTTATGTAGTGTACAAGGCGGTAAAACACTTCAGACCCTATCTATTGAAAAACCATTGTATTATCTTTGTTCCACACCTAGCAGTCAGGTCACTGCTTGTTCAACAAGAGCTGGGTGAAAGAAGGGCAAATTAGATGACTGTATTACATGAATATGATCTTGACATCAATCCAGTTCACACCATTAAGGGTCATGGTATTTACAAGTTAGCAGCAGAAGAAGTCAATGTAAAAGAGGAAGAAGAAGAGCTCGCAAGATGGGAGAAAGAGATCGAAATGTACAACGTTGAGCGAGCCTCCCTCACTTTGGATAGAAACTCTTGGTACGTAGATGTGTGCCAATACCTTGAGCATGGCACCATGCCCTCTCACTTCTCTATGCGGAAGAAGAGGGCACTCCGACTCAAAGCACTGTCATATCAGTTGGTGCATGGGGTGTTATTCAGGAAGCACCACAATGGGATATTGCTCAGGTGTTTGGAGGCACATGATTCAGACAAAGTTTTACGTGATCCATGACGGACCAACCGGGGGATACTTCGCAGGAAACAATACAACACACAAGGTCATGTGGGCCGGTTACTGCTGGCCAACATTATTCAAGGATGCTCATGCCTATGCCCACAAGTGTTGATCCAGGTGGATGTTGGTGGCCACCCACCTATCCCACTTGGACCCCCACAACTGTCTCTTTCAGTTTTTTCAGTTTCCGTAATTATAGCACAATTTACTATTTTTTAGCAGTTTTTCGGGTCCTGAACTTCCAAAGTTGTTTTGAGGCCCTAAATGATGTTTTTGGGAAATCCGGGGGCAACATGGGTAATAGACCAATGTTTCTCTTCCCAAAGTTGTAGTTCTCAGATAGATCTTTCTAACGAGCTATTGTACGTGTCAAATGAAGATCGGGTGCCAAAGTTACAACCTTGGAAAGTTGATGTACCAACTTACCCAAAACGGGGCCCACAATTTGGCGTTTCATCTTCTAGGGTTAGGTTTTGGGATGTTAAGGGTTTTCCATTGTTTCTCAACAATAAATAGACCTTCAAGCGTCGTTGTAACATAGTTCAGAGGCATGTAGCCGCCACATCTCTTCTCAGAGATAAGCTACCATCGCCTTAGCTGGCTTATTTCCATTACTATTTGTAAGCATATTTAAGTATTTTACATTAATGAAATGAAGTATTATTTCCACTCCATCTTTGTGTTTATGGTTATCTCTGTAATTTGTTGCGTTCCTATTTAAATCTGGATCAGTGGTATCAGAGCAGTCTTCTTTTTCTCTGTTTTTCTTTGCATGTCCCCAACGAGATCGGGATATAAGGAGTTAGGGATTGAACTGGTCGAACCTTTGCAAGACCAGCCTCGCAAATCCCGACAGCCTCCCATGGCGGATGAAAAGAAAGACGAGGGGGCAGGAGATCCTATCAAAATCTTGCTCGAAGAAGCCCTCGAGCGACAAAGGAACGCGATGATGGACAACTTTGCGCAGATCCTTCAGTAACTACCTAGAGGCAACGCATCGGCTTCCAACAGCTACTCTAGAAACGCCACACCCTTTAAGGTACAAGTTAATTTTGAAATCCCCATCTTCGAGGGTTAGATAGACGCAGATGTCATAGATAAATGGTTAAATCTGCTAGAAGGGTATTTTTGTGTTCATGAATTTTCGAGTTGAGAAAGTATTGTTTTCGCTCTTCTCAAAGCAGCCCCCCACGTCAAGGATTGGTGGGAAACCTACTGCGAGCAGAAGGATGAAAGCACAGGCTCACTATTTTCAGCCACACCCACTTGGAATTCATTCCGATATGCCATAAAGGAGCAGTACTACCCTGTCAAAAGCTATGAGGACAAATACATAAAGTGGACCATGCTGCGGCAGGGAAGGGACCAAGATGTGCCAGAGTTCACAAACATTTTTCATACCCTTCGCATACAGTTGGGTATCAAGGATTCTGAGCTGCATTTGGTACTTAAATATCACGGCTGCCTACACAGGTACATCCAGGAAGAGATGGGGTTCCTGAACATCTCCTCACTCAGAATGGCATACAGATACGTTCTCAAAATCGAGCAGAATTTCAAACAGAAGAAGCGAGACTTTGGATCTGCAAATCCTAAGACTAAAGGAAAAAGCCAAGGCAGGGTGACCCAAGACAACCCATCGAAGCCAAAAGAAAAGAACAACACCACGAAGTCGAAGAAGGACATAGGAAAGTGGTGTGAGTTCCATAAGAACCCCACTCATAGCACAAGTGAGTGTCAGACCAAGCAGTAGTTGGTGGCTGAGTTGAAGGCTTCAGAATCAGATGCATGTTCCGACCCTGATTCAGAACCCAAAAAGGGGAAGGGAAAAGGGAAGTAGATCATTGATGTGGAGCCCAGTGTCACTGTTTCCACTGCAAAGATCCAGAGGAATGAGCCCGAAGATCCAGAGGAGGGGGAGCGTCTTTTCCACTCACAGATGTGGGTGAAGGGTTCACCGTTGCAATTCATTGTCGATAGTGGTAGCCAAAAGAACCTCATTTCAGCAGAGGTCGTGAAGCGGTTGTGCCTACCGACTACACCACACCCGTAGCCGTACAATATCGGGTGGCTTCACCAAGGACGAGATCTCCGAGTTCGCCAACAATGTCGCCTTCCCTACAACATCAAGCCCTTCACAGATGAGGTATTATGTGATGTTGCACCTTTGGATGTTTGTGATGCACTATTTGGCCAGCCATACTTGTGGAGGCGACATGTTGTGTATGAGTCAAGGCCTCGTGCTGTTATTATTACTTTGGGTAATTCATTATACAAGATATCGGAGGTAGCCCCACCTACTGCCACCTCTTTGATCTCTGCTAAGAAATGCAACAAGATCATCTCCCAGACTAGGAAATTTATTTTATGTTTGGTTCGCTCCCAAAGTAAGGGGAAGATCATAGCCACATCCATGACCCCCGCGAAGGGTTCCTCCACGCAGTAGTAGCAACAAAGGGATATGGTCATGACAGAACACAGGAACAACTTCTCCTCACCCACAGGGGTACCACACAAGTTTCAGGTGGGCGACAAAGTCTAGTTGCATTTGCAGAAAGAACGCCTTACAAGAACCCATCAGAAGCTTCGACCACTCTGACATGGTCCTTACACTAGTACCAAGGTTGTAGGGAATAATGCTTTGGAGCACAACATTCCTTTGCTTGTATCGAGTGTTCAATGTGGAACACCCTCTACCATGTTTCCCACCATTACTGGACACATTAGAAATTGCAGAACAACTCACTAGGGACCAAGTTCAGCAGATGGAGGAACTTAACGCAATGGGGACCATTACTTCCTAAGGGGGGAGGAATGATCCAGGTGGATGTTGGTGGCCACCCACCTATCCCACTTGGACCCCCACAACTGTCTCTTTCAGTTTTTTCAGTTTCCATAATTGTAGCACAATTTACTATTTTTAGCAGTTTTTCAGGTCCTGAACTTCCGGAGCCGTTTTGAGGCCCTAAACGACGTTTTTTGGGAAATCCGGGAGCAACATGGGTTATAGATTGATGTTTCTCCTCCCAAAGTTGTAGTTCTCGTAAAGATATTTCTAAGGAGCTATTGTACGCGTCAAACAAAGATCGGGTGCCAAAGTTACAACCCCGGGAAGTTGATGTACCAACTTACCCAAAATGGGGCCCACAATTTGGTGTTTCATCTTCTAGGGTTAGGTTTTGGGATGTTAAGGGTTTTCCATTGTTTCTCAACAATAAATAGGCCTTCGAGACTCATTGTAACAAAGTTCAGAGGCATGTAGCCGTCACATCTCTTCTCAGAGATAAGCTACCATCACCCTAGCTGGCTTATTTCCATTGTTGTTTGTAAGCATATTTAAGTATTTTACATTAATGAAATGAAGTATTATTTCCGCTGCATCTTTGTGTTTATGGTTATCTCTATAATTTGTTGTGTTCTTGTTTAAATCCAAATCAAGTGTCCAGTCTGTTAGAGGTGTGCCAACAGAAATCATAAATCAGTAGCCCCGTTGTAGCCTGTTGCAGTAGAAGAACCATTTCAACAGTGGGGCTTGGCTATCATTGGGGAAATTTTCCCTCACTCATCGAAGTAGCACCGCTATATCCTAACTGCTATAGGTTCTTTTACGTGATGGACAAAGGCAGTTCCGCTAAAACAAGTGAACGATTAGGAAGTAATCAACTTTCTGTTGCGGAATATCATCTCTAGGTTCGATGTTCCTACGTCACTTGTTTTTGACAATGCAACATATTTTTCCTCGTTAAAGATTTATGATTTTGCATTAGAAAATGATATCATCTTGAAACATTTTTCTAATTACTATCCGCAGGGGAATGGTCTCGTTCAATCCACAAATAAGAACCTCATCTGTATCATCAAATTCTACGAACAACAAAACTGGCACTCCTCTTTGGTGAATTCCTGATGGGCTGACTAAGTAACACCTAAGCCTTCTCTGAACACCTCCCCTTACTTCCTGGTGTATGGAAAATAAGCCATCCTCCCGCCGAACATCTACTTGCCTGCTCTCCAATTGTCCCAAGAATCCCAAGGCAAGCCATGTCTTTTAGTTCAGCGTAGGATGGACACTTTGCACAAGCTACAAGAAGAAAGGTTGAAAGAAAAAGAAAAAATTTCACTTCACCAAAGTCATATCAAGAGATGGTTTGATAGAAAGTCTATAGGGAAGAATAGTTTTAGTGTGGGTGACTTAGTCTTGAAGTGGGACAAAGCCCACAAGGACAAAGGCAAACATACTAAGTTTCAATCCCTATGGATTGGTCCTTACACAGTCCATGAAAAGCTTGGCCAACACATGTATCATCTTCAATCACTCTAAGGGAAGATTGAATCTCTTCCTGTCAATGGCTAAGACTTAAAGCAATATTTTCAATGAATATTTGGGGCTGTGCCCTGCGCTATGTACATAGTCTTCTTTTTTTCTTTTACGTTTTGTTTCAAGTTGTGCTGTTTGTTATGTAAATAAGTGTTGTGCCTTACTGCATTGTGGCTTCCAAATATGTGTGTGGCTGAAGTTCAAAGAGTCTTGTGACACTGCAATGCTTGGCTAGCCCTTTTTCCGTCTTCCTTGTGTTGGTTGTATCTTTTGGTCGATGAAGTTCTGATGGAAAATACAGTCCATCCATAAGGAGAGTTTTAGTCCAACCATTAACCTGTGTCTAGTCTGGAAACTTCATGCCTATACTTAGTTTTTCTCTTTGTTGTTTGTAAGCTCATCCAACTAGTAGAAATGGAGAAGGGGAAAATCTGAATGAGCAAACCTAAATCAAAGGTCTTTATATGATTCTTTGAAGGAACAACCTCTCTTGCTCTCAGTAAGTCAGGATCCCTCTTCCGCCCCAAAATAAATAAGTGTTATGCACAGTTCTCTTTAAATAAATAAATAAAGGTGAAAGCAGAGGAAGGCTTCTTGCGCAGAGAGGTGAAGCAAGAAACTCCAGCAGGGTACTATCCAGGCTCGCTGGCAGTGGAGAAATGCTTGTGTTCCTGCATGACTTTGTTGGGGTGTTGTCCAGGCTTGCTCACAGTGGAGCAACACTAGAGATGAAAAAACATACTCTGGAAATCTTAAGCTCGCTAGCTAAACTACCCTTCCCAATTCGAAACATTGTGATCATGCTTAATCTTATGTTGTGTTCAACATAGAAGGTAAACATGGGACCATTTGTTAGGTCCCTATAATACTAGTGATTCCCCCATTACTATTGTCATTGTATCCCTTATTGTTATTGTTGTGCCCCTATTGTCCCCATATTGTTATTATTGTGCCCCTTAAAAGCCCACTATTGTTATTTTTGTGCCCTTATATTATTATTGTTAGGTCAGCTTTGGTTATATTGTGACCCCTTAGACTCCTATATATATAGAAAGGAGGTTTTGTCATTTGAATCATCCAAGAATTGTTCATTTGTGTAATGTAAAGGAGGTTTCCCCCTCGAAGAGGTTGGTTTCTAAGTCGTTGATCTATCTTTTCTGTCTTTTTGTGAGTTGGTTTCATAACATTTGGTATCAGAGCTTTGGATTCTAGGGTTTCACTGCTCCAAACAGGCCATTGTGGCATTTTCGCTATAACTTTTTCGCTACAAATTTTTTGAAGCTAAAAAGAAACCATTTGATAAGAAATTTGTCTGAACCTCGGGCTTGAATTTTAGATTTTTCTCGCTATATTTTCGGAGCTATGATCTAAGGATGTTAAGGTTTTTGCAAGCTCCAGAATTTCATCTCAAACAGGTCATCGTGGAAGTTTTGCTATAATTTTTTTCTATGAAGGTTTAGACTCTGAAATTAAAACCCATTTGAGCTGAAATCTTGGTGAAGCTCTGGTCCGAATTTTAGATCTTGTCTCACTATATTTTGGAGATATAATCTGAGGAAGTTAGGGTTTTTGCAGACTCTTGAATTACATTCTAAACAGGTGACCTTGGGAAAATCGTCATAACTTTCTCTCTAAGCATCAAATTGAAATTTAATAAGAAGCTACAGGAAGAGGACAAACTGTACTTTTCTGTGTATTCTTTTGAGGTCCGAAGTTCGAAACAGTAACACGTGGCACTTCGTACAATTTTGCTCTACTAAATAAGTATATAAGCAGGTCATCTTGAGAGGTGGGGCATAACTCTTTCTTGGAGAATCCAATTTCGATCATACTGGTGGCATTGGAAAGAGGGCACAGAGGGATATTGCAGGTCACAATTTCAGACCTTGGAGATCCAAAATTACAGAGTTACAGTCGTTCAATATCGAGCTCCTACAAAGTGAAAAAATGTGTGTAGTTTTTTTTTTTTTATTTTTGCATAAGTTTGGTTTGAAAAATTAGTTTGAAGGAATTCAAAGGGCATAGTGAAGCATTATTATCAGTAATTGATGCCTCGAAGAAAGAAAATGGAAACACCTAGTAAGAAACCTGAAATCTCTAGCATGACTCATGAAGAAGAGGAAGAATGTAACATGATATATCAAAATTATGAGAACAAGTGCAACAAATTTCACTTGCACAAAAAGTGACAAAAGCTAAAATGGACGGTTTAAAGAAAGACGTAGAAGCTAAGATGTATGGTGTGGAAGCTAAGATGGATGGTTTAAAGAAAGGCGTAGAAGCCAAGATGGATGGTTTAAAGAAATGCATAGAAGCTAAGATGAATGACGTGGAAGCTAAGATGGATGGCGTGGAAACTAAGATGGATGGTGTGGAAGCTAAGATGGATGACTTAAAGAAAGGCATGGAAGCTAAGATGGAAGATTTGACAAAAAATCTACAAGAAATGCTTACTAATGGCGAAAGAGTAGTAAAGGAAACTCATGATGAGAACAAAATAAATGTTAATCATGATTTCATAGACTCTAACATTGGATTGAAGAACCACCATGTTCCAAAGATCGATATGAGGAAGTTTGATGGCAAGGATCCCGCAACATGGATACTATAGATGGAGCAATTTTTCGATCTCCATAATGTCCAAAACACACAAAAGGTATGAATTGCAACTTTATATTTGGAACCAAATTAGTTCGTATGGTATCAATGGCTTTGCTCTCGTAAACAAATTGTCACCTGGGCTATTTTTACGGATGAAATGATAGCACATTATGAGGATACAAAAAGCAACACTTTTTTTAGCCAATTGATAAATATCAAACAAAGGGGTTCAATGATGGAGCACATTGAGGACTTCCAAAAGTTGAAAATAAGGGTAAAAGATATTCCAAAGGAGCATTGGATTGATGTGTTCATAGGGACTTTAGAGGATAGCATCCAACATGAGGTTCACCTTTAGGAACCTAATTCATTGGAGAAGGCGTTCAGGTTGGCAAGAAGAATGGAAAGCAAAATTATGGCAACATGGAAGCCTACCACTTACAATCATAAATATGGAAGTGTTGTTGCCCCTAGCAATCCACAACCTATAAGGTTGACACCACAAAAATTGGAAGAGAAAAGAGCAAAAGGGCTTTGTTACAGTTGTGATAGCAAATACACTAAAGGTCATAAGTGTGTTGAGAAGAAATTCTTTTACATAGATTGTGAAGAGGAGGAAGAAAAGGAACAAGAAATGTCAAAAGAAGAGGATATACACCAGGAAAAAACCATATAGAAAGAAGAAATGAATCTAACCATATCTTGTAATGCATTGGCTGGAATTACCACTCCTCAAACTATCAAGATAGAAGGGCATGTCAAGGAGAAAAAGGTAATAGTGTTGATTGATTCGGGCAGTACCCATAATTTTATTCATTGTAAGATAGCCAAGGAATTGAGTTGCTTCCTATATCCAACACCAGAGTTTCAAGTGATGGTTGCAAGTGGAGGAACCATAACTTGCTCAGGAAAGTGCCATAATATCAAGATATCCATGGGAGAATATGTATTGAATAGCCCAATCCTTTCCATTCCAATGGGTGGTGTTGATGTTGTACTAGGAGTTCAATGGCTACAATCCTTAGGTACAATAGCTTTTAATTTTCAAGAACTTTTCATGTAATTTTCTTAGAAGGAAAGGAAGTCAAATTAAGGGGTATCACAGGGAAACCGGGAAGGATAATCAGCTCTAACGAATGACAAAGCTTCTAAAGAAATAACAACGAGTCATAATTGCACAATTATGTTCACTAGAGGTTCCCACATCGAAATCATATATTTCTCTAGATCTCCAAAAAGTCTTGGATAATCATTCCAAGGTATTTGAGACTCCCAAAGGCCTCCCACCTATTCGTGATCATGATCATGCTATTCATTTGATTCTAGGAAGTGTTCCTCCAAACATCAGGCCTTATAGATATCCCTATGCCCAAAAGAGTGAAATTGAATGTATGGTTGCATAAATGCTAGACGCTGGTATAATTCAACCTAGTCAAAGTTCTTTCTCTGCTCCAGTAGTATTGGTTCACAAAAAGGATGGATCATGGCGCATGTGTCCATATTATAGGGAGCTCAACAAGCTCACTATTAAAGATAAATTTCCCATTCCTGTCATGATGAATTATTGGATGAATTGCATGGATCAATTTACTTCACAAAGTTGAATCTTCGTTCATGATATCATCAAATCAGAATGAAGACAGAAGACATTCCAAAAACAACATTTAGAACTCATGAGGGTCATTATGAATTTTTGGTCCTGCCTTTTTGCCTTACCAATGCACCTTCTACATTTCAAGGTTTGATGAATTCCTTTTTCAAACCCCTCCTTAGAAAATTTGTGTTAGTATTTTTTGATGATATATTAATCTACAACAAGTCTTGGAAGGATCATGTTCAACATGTTGACAGGGTGCTCAAACTATTGGAGGAGAAACAATTATATGCAAAAAGCTCCAAATGTTTCTTTGGAGTACAAGAGGTGGAATATCTGGGTCATATTGTATCTCATGAAGGTGTTAAGGTAGACCCTAGCAAAATTAAAACCATTAAGGAATGGAAAATCCCCACATCCAGAAAGCATCTACGAGGATTTCTCGGGTTGACAGGGTATTATCGCAAGTTTGTTAAGAATTATGGGAGAATAACAACACCTCTAACAACATTATTGAAGAAAGATGCATTTTCATGGACTTTAGAAGTAACGAAGGCCTTTGAACATCTTAAAGAGGTAATGTGCCAAGCACCAGTCTTAGCTACACCAGACTTCACAAAAACCTTTATTGTGGAATGTGATGCCTTAGGAAATGGAATTGGTACTCTTTTAATGCAAGAAGAAAAACCCATTGCTTTCGAAATTCGTCCAATCAAAGGAAAGTATTTACACAAAGATATTTATGAGAAGGAAATGTTGGCAATACTACATGCACTTAAGAAATGGCGAACCTACCTAATGGGAAGACACTTCAAGGTAAAAATAGATCATGATCGTCTTAAATACTTTTTAGAACAAATATTATCTTCAGAAGAGCAACAAAAATGGGTCACAAAGATGTTAGATTATGACTTTGAGATCATCTAAAAAAAAGGGAAGCAAAATGTTGTGGTAGATGCACTCTCAAGAAAGGATGATGATGTGGAAGCATTTCTTTGCGCCATTTCTATTATCCAACCAGATTGGATAAATGAAGCAAGGGATGAATGGAAGAATGACGAAGAAGTGTGGGCACTCATTCAAAAGTTACAACAAGATCCCAACACATCTGATACATTTAGCTAGAAAAATGATTCGTTATGGTACAAAGATCGGCTATACCTATGTAAGAATCCCCAACTCAAATAAAAGATTCTTAGGGAATTGCACAACTCTCCCTTAGGAGGGCATTCTGGATTTCTAAAAACTTACCATAAGGTTAAGAAGGAATTTTTTTGGGATGGCCTTAAATAGGATATTCAAAAGTTTGTGGCAAAATGTTTGGTTTTCCAGCAAAATAAAGTTGAAACAATTAAGACCCCAGGTCTATTACAACCTTTCTCCATTCCAAGCCAACTTTGGGAGGAGGTTTCAATGGATTTTATCACAGGTTTACCCAAGTACGAAGGAAAGAGTGTTATCATGGTGGTAGTTGATAGACTTATCAAGTATGCACACTTTTGTGCATTATCTCATCCATTTAAAGTGAGTACAGTTTCTATTGCATTTATGGAAACAATTCAAAAGCTACATGGAAACCCAAAGATTATTTAAGTGACAGAGATCCCATTTTCACTAGAATTTTTTGAACATAATTATTTTCTTGTCTTGGTACTCAGTTAGCTCATATCTCATCTTATCATCCTTAATCTGATGGGAAAACTGAGATAGTAAACAAATGTTTGGAAGGATGTCTTTATTGCTTTGTATCAGATAAACAGACACAATGGGTCAAATGGTTGCCTTGATCTGAATGGTGGTATAACACTTCCTTCCATACTGCAACAAAAATGACCCCATTTATGGCACTTTATGGATATCATCCACCATCCATCACATCATATTTAAGAGAAAATTCTAATGTTCAAGCAGTGGAAGATCACATCGAGCATCAACAGCAAGTTCTCCAACTCTTAAAGGATAACCTCACCTTGGCGCAGAATAGAATGAAACAATAGGCAGATCAACATCACAGCAAAAGAAGTTTTGATGTAGGTGATTGGGTATTCCTACGGCTACAACCATATAAACAAATGTCCCTCAAGCAAGCTAAGAAGGATAATAAATTATCACCAAAGTATTATGGTCCGTACAAGGTGTTGCAAAAGATAGGTACTATGGCATACAAATTGGAGCTTCCTGCAACTTCTCGAGTGCACCCAGTTTTCCATGTGTCATGCTTAAAGAAGGTTATAGGTGACAAGCTCCCAGTTCAAACAATATTTCCAGAACTTGATGAGGAAGGAAAAATCATATTGGAACCTGAAGCAGTCAAAGAAATAAGAACTCGATAGCTACGAAATCGATCAATTTCAAAGTATCTCATCAAGTGGAAGAGCTTACTCGTTGAAGATTCCACATGGGAGGGTGAGAATTTTATACAGAAGCATCGAGAACTACTCAAGCATTGAGGACAACACTTTTTCGAAGGAGAGGGACATGTTAGGTCCCTATAATACTAGTGATTCCCCCATTACTATTGTCATTGTATCCCTTATTGTTATTGTTGTGCCCCTATTGTCCCCATATTGTTATTGTTGTGCCCCTTAGAAGCCCACTATTGTTATTTTTGTGCCCTTATATTATTATTGTTAGGTCGACTTTGGTTATATTGTGACCCCTTATACTCCTATATATAGAAAGAAGGTTTTGTCATTTGAATCATCCAAGAATTGTTCATTTGTGTAATGTAAAGGAGGTTGCCCCCTCAAAGAGGCTAGTTTCTAAGTCGTTGATCTATCTTTTCTATCTTTTTGTGAGATGGTTTCATAACACCATTTCTACCCATGGGGTAAGTGGGGAAGCCAAAGTAATTTGCATGATGAATCAATACTCCTTGAAGGACCAAGGCCCTGCACAGAAGAAAATAACCAAGACAAAGAAGCTGACATTCAACCAGTGTGTCGCCAAGTGTTGTAGTAGCTACAACACCCTCCAAAATTTTGGCTTGCACTCAAATTTCAGAGCCTTCCTTGGTCTGCCCCTTGATTGTTGCAAACACTTAAGCTCGTTTCATGAGCTTTCCTAAAGCCCTCTCACCCATTTTGCTTGTTGGATCAACTATAATCTTTTGGCATGTTTAATTGATATGTCATGTTTGCGAACCTTTTGTGGTGGTTTCAGAGGTTGGTCTTTGTGTATACGAGTTGTCATAGCTTTGTAAACACCCATCACACTCATACACAATTTTTTGAGCATTGTTGCACAAGTGTCATCACGGTTGTCCTAAAGTCTATCTCAAGTGTCACACTTGTCACTTCTTGTCACGATACAGTCACACAGGGGGAAATTCTTTCTTATTGCTCTGGTGGTCTATGTTGTCATGTCATCGAAGTATGCTAAGTGTGTGGTCACAAGTTCAAGCTCATCACAAGTCTATCTCCCTCCCACACTTAGCAACTTTTCCGAAAATATTCCTGACCGAGCAACGCAGTTGCACCAGACCCTGACTGAAATGCGCACTACGCAGTCTCAACCCTCAGTGTTGTGACCTTGCTGTTTGGAACTACGCAGTGCACAGTCATTGTCCTCTAGGGAAGTTTCACAGCGTAATTCAAAGCCCAACAACCTTCCTTGACCCCCAAAATTGTGCAATAGTTTCTCCAGTCTAACTTGAACTACGCACTTCACACTTCCATTCCTCAAGCTCTTCCCCTTTACTATTGGAACACTACAGTGTGTAAAGAACCCAACCTCCCTTGACCTCCAAAACTGCATAGAGGTGTCCCCAATTTCCTCCCTTAGCTGGAGCTCACTAACCTCAAGAACTGCGTAGATTTGTCCTCCAGGTCTCTCTGCTGCCCAGTCCTCCTTGCCTCTGAAAACTATGTAGATTTGTTTCCTAGGATCCCATCCCGCATTAACCACTATCTGTTTGAATTTTTCAATCCTAACTCCCAGTGGCCACTGTGCAATTTTTCTCCTCAGTGAGGATTGTTCTCTGAAGTTCCTCAATCAAGCCTAAGCTGTGCTCTGTGCAGTCTCAATTATCAACCTCTCTCTGTCACCTAGAACTGCACAATGTGTAGTTACTGGGCCCTCTCTCCCATCCTGTCACTAATCCCAGGCCCAGTTAATGGATAACAATGCATCATATTAGATTAGGGAGTTTTCGAACTGATGTCATCCCGTCATGAGTGAATTGCAAGAATAGGTACATTGTCAAATCATGGTGAGATGATGAAGAAGGAGGAGAAGGAGGAAGAATGCCTAAAGACTGACTTGTAGTTGAATAGACGAATGAACCTACCAAGAGAAAGCAAAAGGAATACAAGTGTGCAACCACCTTCCAAGATTGAAGATCATTGAAGACCCCACATCATTAAGCTATGCAAAAGAGAAGAGAAAGCACATCCAAGAACACATCTATCACTTAGTAGCAATAGTGGCTTGACATTACCACATTATCAAGCCAATCCTTGTCAGTAGTGTCATGTCAAGTCATTTCATGAATTGTCACCTGCCACATCACTATTATGGGCCATGTTTATTGTAAATCAAATGTATTATAAAGTGGAAGTCCAATGGACACACATGAATATGAAGAGTCATGTAAGTTGAAAATTCAAAGGAAGTTGAATAGTCATGAGGGTAGTCAAAGAGTCACAAGAGGTAAGCATCACCACTTGATTATATATACCCCCTCATTGTATGAGCAAGGGACTTTTCACCTTGGCTCCTCCCACAAACCATTAGAGAGAATAATTAGTTCTTTGAGGAGAAAGGAGTGGCTCCAATTTCCCACTACTGGGGCTAGTGATGTACAATGTAAATATGTGTCTTGGAACTTTTTCTTAATTATAGAAGCCTTTTCAGGCTAGCATGTTTTCATGCATGACTTATGAATGTTTGTAAGACTATTTTGTGAACGTTTGTATTTCATGTTTGCTTTCACATGTACTAAGATAGTTGAACTATTTCGATTATTTTAGTGCTTATCTTGTTGGGAATGTGTTGTAATGGTTGTCATTGTTGTCTCATCCTTGTGGACTATTCCACGATATACTAGACAAACCTTTCCTTGCTTATCGGTTATAATGACCGTCACATCCGCTGGGGACTATTCTGCTGGATGTTAGGCGAATCTCCCCTTGTTCATTGGTTGTAATGACTATTGCATCCATTGTGGACTATTCCACTGGATGTTGGACAAGCATTTTCGGTTCATTTGTGTCTCTTCTTGGGTGGTACTATTACCTCTCACTTAGAGGATCACTTTTCTCCCCCTTTTGGAGTAAGAGAACCTAGACACAGTTGCGTTACACCCACCAGGCACACTCACCTTACTTTATGAATATACCATTGTATCACTCTCTTGTGCTAACAGATAGATCTGAGGCAAATCTTTAATTATTTGGCAACCGAGCATTTATACCAGATGGAACTCCTACACCAAATGGTGTGAGGTCTGATTGGGACTTCATATCGAGGAGATCCCCTGAATGTTGGTGGGTCCAACACCGTCAACATTATCTTATCCTACCTTGGAGTTATATCCCTTATCCTTAGATCTCATCCTCCCATCAAGAGTGGATCTCAATCCTAAGATTGGTAAAAGGATAAGAACTCCCAACTTACCCCACTCCTTTATATATTTATAGCCTTCCATATGCAAGAGGTTGGCTTTTGGAGAGTGATTCTACCCTTATGCTGTTGTTGTGAGAGTTATCCTTTCATGCATTTAGGGTGATTGGAGGTGCACTTTGTGACAAAGGAAGGACAAGTCAACAACTTGGAGGAGCTCTTCTACAAGATCAACACCTATTTATGGTTATAACTCACTCCATTTATATCAATACAAAGAGTTCTTTGTTTTCCTATATGTGATGTTGTTATTTCATATATTTCAATACCATGTTGATCTGTTGAATGAAGTAGATAGATGATGCTACATAGATCTCATAGTTTCTTGGCTTGTGTTGTCTGGTTGTGCAGGTTCTAATTTTGGTAGTTAGAGCTAGGATTGGAGCATTCAAGCCAAAGGAGCGAAACATACAACAAATTCCAAGTAGGTTTCATCCCTTCATCTACTTAATTTAAGGAAAACATTGGGTCCTTTTTCATTATGTTGTTCTAGGTTAGCCACCAGACCTAGGGGAGATATTTCTGTCTGTAGTCATAAATCCCACATAAAAAATTGGCGACTCCACTGGCGAATGATGTATTCCCTTGGTGGTTTTTGTGTCCATTGTGTTTCATTTACCTCTATCATAGACCTTTGATGCTTTAATCAACTAATAACAGACCTAGGAAGTGGTTGCATTAAAACTTGTTTGCAATTTTTGTGTCAGAATCCTATTTCCCAGGACCAACGCACCCTCTGGTTTGTTGACAAAGTGTTTCACCCCACCTAGGCCCTCTCTATGCCTGCATTTCAAAGTACCAGTGCCTCTTCCACACTTGCATTGATCCCTGCTTTTTCACAAAATTTTCCTTGTTTTCTCAATGTTCCTTTGATTAACCTACTTCCAGTTGACCTTCCCTAAGTCTTGAGTGTCTTGTGGTCTCTCTAAAGCCTCCATTTGGTTTGCATTGATTTTGGTTCGCTTTGGTAAGAATTGGTTTTTATTTTTCTTTGTTCTTATCATTTGGTCGCTTGCAAACTATTTTTTTTTTATCATTGATCGCTTGGATGAATTGTTGTTTTAGTCCTTATTCTGAAAAATGCATTTGAATTGGTGATTAAATATTTGCATCTTAGTTTTCTTAATTTCAGAAATTAAGTGTGTTGAAAATAAAAATATTTTCATTTGCACCTAGGGTTTTGTGTGTGAAATTGGAGTTCCCTAATGTGAAATTGCGTGTTTTTTATTTCATTTTTGAAACCCCCCCCCCCCCGTTGGGGGGGGGGGGTTTGAATTGTCTATGAGGGTTAATTGCCTTTGAGTGACACCTCTTTTGATTTTTGGAATTTTCACCCAATTTCAGTTTCATTCCTCTGTTTATGAAATCCCATATTACGTTTGATTTCAACATAATACTCTTGTGTTTGTTTTGAAGAATTTTATTGCATAGATCACATTTGCATAGTTAGAATTCTCATTTTCATGGCTGGAAAGGAAATTGTGCATAGATTACATTTGCATAGTTTTCAGGGGAATCGTGCATAGATTACATTGCATGGTTTTGCATCTTTTAATGCTTTGAATTGAATTGGAATAGTGAAAATTGAAATATCTAGTTAGTAATCTCTTGTTGGATGCATATTTGGTTGTTGCATCAATGTCTTCACCTCTTCCCTACAATGGATAACTTTCATCGAAAATTAAAAGAGTTATTTTTATCATATTAGTTGCATCATAGGTTTGTTCAGGTGACATCGAATTTTGCGCCTTGAAATCAAAATCTAATTCAAGATAAACTCTAAAATTCACCTTAATTAACCTAAGGAGCATTTGTAACATTAACACAAACACATAGAGGTCTAGGCTAGATACACGTTCTAGTGTCGTTAAATGGAGGAGCTATCATTTTTTTCCATCATTTCATTTCGGGGGTGATATCCCATTCCACGTACGTAAGTGTATAGGATCATACTTTGTGTACCTTCGGGTATATTGGATGGTGCTCCATGCATGAAAAGTATATGGGAACACTCTCATTGAATGATTACACATTAGACAACACTACTACGGACTGCACTTCCATGTACTGTCGAGTATATTTTGGAATTCCCCTATAGGTTGTTATCCATCCATAAGTAACCAAGTTAACCGCCTTGTATACGTGATACACTGAACACAACATTCAGGGAGATTGGTTGTTGTACGTTAAGTCCTTGGTTTACCAAGGTGTATATTGCAGTTCAAGATTGCTTGGTAAACCTTTATGCCTAGTTACCCCTTTGTTTTGTTTGTGTCTTTAATTTCTAAAATCAATTAATTGACGCAAAATAACATCCTCTTCGTGAAAAAACTCCTTAGAAGATATTAGGTTGAGACTAATGGCAACAACTCCGGAGTTTACCAATCAAGGGAACCCCTCTGATGGGAATCCTGGTCCTTTTACTTCTTTTGGAAATATTGGTGCTCCTTATATGGCAATGTTGTCCCTTCTCGAATTTATCATTGGTTTTGCAATTTGGCTATTTTCAACCCCTATGGTTCCAAATGTCCAAACTACTTCTCAACCAAGTTCTCCTCTACCTAAACAACATCAACCTCATGTTAATCCTAAAGTTGACCCTTTGACTTCTTCACTTATTTTTTCTTCATCCCTTTCTTCCTCTTTACCTAGTGAAAGTCTTGATTCTAGTAACCAGGAAGCTAAGAAGAAGAAGAAAAGGATGAAGAAGAAGAAGCAAAATAAGCAGGGGGTAAACCAAGCAACCACTACTACAAACACAACTAGTATGGAAAAACCTTCCAATCAGCCCCAAAAGGTTAAATTCCCTAACATGTAAGGGTGATCACCTTCTTAGAGATTGTCCTGGTATTCCCAAGGTATTAGAAGTGTGGTCCACAAGCTCACATCAGCCTTTGTCATCAGCTTCTGGAAATCATGCTAGTGACAAATCTTCAACTAATGATAGTAAGGTCCATGGGAAAAAGTGTAAAGTCAAATTTCCCTGTAAAATTTTGATCTGAAAATCACTCGTGAATGATCTCAGTTAATTAATGAAGGTATTACAAACTTATGTGTTGGGGTGTGTCTATGTTATTTTAGGCAACGAATCGATAAGATTTCGAAATACATAGACACTGAAACAGTAAGAGAACACAGTAAGAAAACACATGAACACAACAACTTTAATAAGGAGTTCACCCAATCCTCCTGGGCTACGTCTCTTGGTCCAGCCTTCAGTGGTGGCCTTTCTATTGTGTCTTAAAAAGCAAAGTTTTACAACAGTGAGCTCAAATTGAGTCTCACTTAACAGATAATGATCAGTAGGACTGTACTTGGATCCCCCAAGTCTCTAGAGTACACAGACTCCCCTTACTGAAACTCGACCTCAACTGGTCTTGGTGGTATAAGTCCAATTTGGTACTCAATACCTGACAGGTATACACAGAGGAGTTGCTTGAACCTCTCAAGCCTTCTCTGGAGTTCACAGACTCTCGGACTCTCTCTGCCTTTGTCTACTCGATGTTGCCTTTGCTCTGCAGGTCAGCTCGACTTCTCTGTTCTCTGCAATTTTCTTCTCTCTGTCTCTGTCTCTCTGCTCTCTTTTACTGCTTCTCCTCCATTCTCTGCTTTCTCTATCTGTTTGTGGCTTAAAGCCAATTGGCTCCCTGACTGTTCGTTTCTTCTTCCTGGCTCTCTGGATCGCCTACCTCTGTCCAGTGGAATTCCCCTGCTTTGCATCATCATTGTTGTGTAATGCTTCACAAAGAGGTGCCCACCTGTTTCCTCACGAACTGAGTGTTAGTTCTTTTGAATAGTCGTTATTTCCATTGCTCCAAGATTGCCTACGAAACTGATTCCTCTGCCAACTCATCGGTCATGTTGGACTTCAAATCTCATGTACCTCAGTTTATTTCCTCGTCAAATCCAGTCTTCCCTCAGGTTGATTCTTCATCGTTGATCTAGAGCCTCTAGATCCTACGATCTCCATCTATATCGCGCGGGTAAGTTGCTCGACCGTTACTCACGTGATGTAAGCGGTTTTCTCTCTCATCCACTGGACACGCGTCACTCGATGTGTGGCATCGCACTGAACTCAGCCGAACCTACTTACCGCTCGAAGCGCATGCAATATCCTGTCGGTTTTGGGCGTGGGACCCGCCTTCTAATGGTTTCCGCACGGTTTCCTATTTTCCTCGTGACAGAGCGCTCGGGGCTTTCCTTCACTGAGAGTTTTGCCCTGCAATACACGATCAGAAACTACCTCTATTTTTGGATCCGGGCTTCCGATTGCTAATTTGCGTCCTTGCGCGGTCTCCATGGGCCAACGGTCAGTGCGCTTTGACCGAGGGTCCTTGATGTTTCGTGCTAGCCACAAATGCCATTGTCCAGAGGTCATTTATGATAAGCTCATTATTCATAAGATTTTGAAGCCTGACATAATTTGAAACAGTCATGAAAATGTTTAAGGATCCAATTTCTGATCACGACCTTCCCACTGAAAAAGAGTTTGGACCACCAAAAGTTGGTTTTCAAGCTTCGACTAAGTGAGGGTATAACTGTCTTACTTGTCCAATCTCTATCCATTTTACACTACTTGGCTTGGAACCCTTGAGTCCAATCCTAAGGTACTCAACATCTCCTTGTACGTCGTCCTCACCTTCCTGTCTAGAACTGTGTCTTCCTACAATTCATTGAGATATTCAGGTAACAGATCATCAACAGAAGGCAATTGACTCTGCTCTTCAAGATCTTCAATTAATGAAGGTTCAAATAGTCTCAAGCTGTCTGCATTAATGACTGAGTAGATGTGCATGTAAGCTAGTAAATCAAGGCAAAAAGCATTCTCACCAATTTTCTCAAGTATCTTGAAAGGTCCATACCCTATTGGCTTTAGCGTTTTACCTTCACCTTGCATTCTGTCCTTGCTGATATACAACCAAACTTGATCACCAACTTGGAAAATATGCTCCATCCAATTCTTGTCATGCCTTAAATTGTATTTGGCTTGGCTCTTTTCCAGCTGTTCCTATACTGCCTGGTGAATCTCTTGGATTTGTTCAATGAACTTGGTTGCCTTGTCCACATCATTGTGTCCATCAACTGTTATGTCTCTACCAAAGACAAAATCCAAGGGAGATCTTGGTGTGAAACCAAAACAGGTCTCAAAAGGAGATCTCTATGTAGAAGAATGGTTTTCTCGATTGTAAGCATGCTACACATAACATAAATGTTCATCCAAAGTTTGGGATGCTTGCTGCAATAGCCTCTGAGCAATTGGATTACTGTCTTATTGACCACTTCTGTCTGTCCATCTGTTTGTGGATGAAAGGCTGTGCTTTTCTTCAGCTTGGTGTCCATCAGTTCCCACAGAATTGACCAAAACTTCCCAACAAATCGGGTGTCTCGATCAGATACAATGGAAGTGGGTAATCCAAAATGAACCCATACATGCTGAAAGAACAACTTTGTAGTTTGTTCAACTGTAATCTGTTTATTACAAGGTATCAAAATACACATTTTGCTGAACCTATCCACAACAACATATTAACAGTCATGACCTTTCCTAGATTTAGGCAGTCCTCCAACAAAATCCATGGAAACGCTTTCCCAAGGATGAGAAGGAACTGGCAATGGAGTGTATAAGCCTAGTTTTCTATTGCTGGGCTTGCTTTTAGCACACATGGTACACCCTCTTACATATCTAGAAACTGTCTCATTCATTTTTGGCCAATAAAATAATATTTGTAGCTGTGCAACTGTTTTACTTACCCTAAAGTGACCTGATATCAGAGAAGTGTGTGCTTCTCGAATTATCTTTACTCTTTCAGTTTGTGGGATGCATAGCTTCCTATAATGAACAAGAGTTGGTCCTTAGTGTGATAATCCAATTCTTTTACTCGTTTTCCTTGACTTAAAGTTGCATAGACATCTTTAAAATCTATATCTTGAGCATATTGTTCAATGTAGCTCTCATGCAATACTGAGTTATGCTTAAGTATAATAGATGCATTTATAATTGGTCTAGATAACATATCTGCAACTTTATTGTGTATGCCCTTTTTATATCTGATGACTAAATGAAACTGTTGTAGAAAACCCATCCATCTATAGTGTCTTGATTGCTGCAACTTAGTTTGGGAGTGTAGATATTGACGTGGTTGATGATCAGTATGTATAATTGTCTCTTTGCCCATTAAGTGATGTTTCCACTTTTTCAGACTCTGTACTAATGCATACAATTCTTTATCATATGTGGGATAGTTAACTACTAAAAAATTAAATGTCTCGGAATGATAACATATGGGTTTACCATGCTGTATCAACACTGCTCCCATGGCATAGTCACTAGCATCTGTTTGGATCTCAAATGGTCTTTGAAGATCGAGCAGTGCTAGTATTGGTGTTGTACTAATCTTTTCTTTCAAGGTGTCGAAGGCTTTCTGCTGTTTGCCTCCCCACTGAAACACCTTGTTCAATCTTGTCAAAGAATGTAAGGGAGTTGCAATTAAGGAAAAGTTAGAAGTGAAGTTTCTCCAATATTGTGCTGCTCCTAAGAAGCTTCTTACTTCTGTAGCAGATTTGGGTTTAGGTCAATTTACAATGACTGCCACCTTAGAGGGATCTATCTTCAATTCACCACCCCCAACTATATGTCCCAAATAATTCAAAGATGTTTTTCCAAATTCGCATTTTGAGAGTTTAACATAAAGTTTTTCTCTTTTCAAAACATCTAATGTATGCTTAACATGATTTAAATGTTCTTCCCACGTTTTGCTAAATATAAGAATGTCATCCAGATATACAATAACAAAATCATCAAGAAAAGGTCTGAGCACATCATTCATTATTCTCATGAAAGTAGCAGGAGCATTAGTTAAGCCAAAAGGCATAACCAGCCACTCATACAATCCCTACTTTGTTTTGAAAGCGGTCTTCCATGCATCTTGCTCTGCAACTCTGACCTGATGATATCCACTATGCAAGTCTAATTTGGAAAAATAAACAGCTTCTTTCAGTTGATCTAATAAATCATCTATGCGAGGAAGGGATAACGATTTTTTATCGTTATCTTATTCAGTGCTCAGTAATCGATTGACATTCTCCACGAGCCGTCTTTATTTCTCACCAAAACGATTGGAGACCCACATGGTGATGTGCTAGGTCTGATGAACCCCTTCTTGAGCAAGTCCTGCACCTGCTTCTTGATTTCTGCATTCTCTAAAGTGGACAACCTGTACATTCCGATGTTAGGCAATGGAGCATCTTGCTACAAATTAATATCATGCACTATTTCCTTTTTGGGTGGCAGACCTTTAGGTTCTTGAAACAAGATATCATATTCTGAAACAAATTTTTCTAAATCAGCTTGCTATTTAGAATCACAACCCTCAAATACATTGGTTTTATCAGGTTTCTTTTCCTTTACAACCATCAGTAAAAATTGTTTGCATGAATTTACAATTAGTTTCATCTGCCCTGAGTTTATGAGAGTATAATTATTATTAAGCCTATG
Source organism: Pinus tabuliformis (assembly GCA_031772625.1). NCBI lineage: Eukaryota > Viridiplantae > Streptophyta > Pinopsida > Pinales > Pinaceae > Pinus > Pinus tabuliformis. The sequence continues at coordinate 737,634,107 of CM062804.1, forward strand.
AGCTCTTACAAAGTATTCGATTCCATCTTAACGAGTAGATACTTGTTCTCAACTCTATAGAAAATAGCTTTTCTATCATACAAGTAAGGACTTCATAAAACAATTCCACATATATCCAGAGGAACTATATCTAACTCAACCTCATCTACAAATGTTCACCCAAAAGAAAACTTAAGTTTACATTATCTAGTCACTTGTAGTTGTGCTTTATCACTTAACCATCCTAATGGGTATGGTTTCTTGTGAGGTGTAGTCAGTAATCCTAGCTTCTTTACAATTGCTTCAGAAATTAAATTTACTTGTGAGCCACTATCAAACAAAGTATCAATCTTTTGATGCTTGGAAATAACTCGAATATGGAAAAGCTCATGTCTTTTTCTCTCATTTTCTTCATCATTAATAGATTGTGCAAAATTACTAGTAGATGCTTCAGAATTTTTACCTTTTATACCTGTGGCTGCAATGGTTGTTTCATCTCTTGATTCCGACCCCAAATCTTTCTGAATAGCTACAACAGTCTTCTTCTTCTTGCCCTCAAACTTCTTAGGTCTCAGCTCTAGATGCAGAATCGAACAGTGCTCATCATCATGCCCATCCTTCTTACAGTGAGTGCATGAAGACTTGATTTTCTGTGCAGTGTTGGCCTTCCTCTCTTTCCATTTCTGTTTTCTTTTCTCCTTATTCTTGCTTGCAATGGGCTTGGATGATCCTCCAACTTCTGGGTTCCCATTCTTTCCTCTAGCTTCTAGATGCGTAGCTTGAACAGATACCTCATCTATACTAGTGGGATTAAACATGAGGATAGTGTGCCTCATGTAGTTGTGTAGACCACTTATGTACTTCAACAGAGTCTCAGGTGAGTCTAATGAGATTCCTCGAATCAAAGCTCTCTTCCTAAATTCTTGGGTGTAACCTTGTACACTTTGCCCTTCAATTGGCGAAGAGTTTGCCAACTCATCATGGCTTGCTGCATGTAAGCTAGTGGATAGTACTACTTTTTGATTGCAGAAACAAATTCACTCCAGACAGAAAGAATCTTACCATGTTTCTTCATGTCAGCTTGGGTCCTGCCTTCCCAAGGCAATGCCTCCGAGGCATAGGCTGGCCAGCTGAATCTTACTCTTGTCCGAGTCGATACTCTACACTCTGCAATAAACATCAATTTGTCTGATCCAATTATCCAGCTTCTCTGCATTCAACTCCCCATCATATATTGGTACATCAAATTTAACATCTAATTTAATCAAAGATGTCTTCTTTTTATGTTCAGGGCTATTAGGAGGTGTGAGAAAGTTTTCTTCTTTCCCTTTGCCTTTTGAGTGGTCATGGAGGAGAGACTCTTCTTCTCCTTTATCTTGTTTGGAGCCTGATGAATCTTCATCTTTATTTTTTCTAAAGTCCTTATACATTTCCTCTACCATGGACCTCATGGCCAGGAAACTATCTATAAATTGAGGGTCTTGTCCCAAGGGACTTTCTTCTGACAATTTCTTCTGAGGATAGACTCTTCCAATTTCCAGGTTAGTTTAGACCAACTCTCCTTCTCCTAATTTAAGCTTTGATCTAGTTAGCATTCAACAACAAAATCCAACACAAGCTTGTCTAACCTTAAACAACCTAGAAGCTCTGATACCACTTGATTTGAAAATCACTCATGAATGATCTCAGTTAATTAATGAAGGTATTATAGACTTATGTGCTGGGGTGTGTCTATGTTATTTTAGGCAATTGATAAGATTGCGAAATACATAGACAATGAAACAGTAAGAGAACACAGTAAGCAAACACATGAACACAAAAAATTTAATAAGGATTTCACCCAATCCTCCTGGGCTAAGTCTCCTAGTCCAGCCTTCAGTGGTGACCTTTCTATTATGTCTTAAAAAGCAGAGTTTTACAACAGTGAGCTCAAATTGAGTCTCACTTAACAGATAATGATCAGTAGGATTGTACTTGGATCCCCCAAGTCTCTAGAGTACACAGACTCCCCTTACTGAAACTCAACTGGTCTTGGTGGTTTAAGTCCAATTTGGTACTCAATACCTGACAGGTATACACATAGGAGTTGCTTGAACCTCTCAAGCCTTCTCTGGAGTTCACAGACTCTCGGACTCTCTCTGCCTCTATCTTCTCGATGCTGCATTTGCTCTGCAGGTCAACTCGGCTTCTCTGTTCTCAGCAATTTGCTTTTTCTCTCTCTCTCTTTGCTCTCTTTTACTACTTCTCCTCCGTTCTTTACTTTCTCTATCTGTTCGTGGCTTAAAGCCAATCGGCTCCCTGACTATTCATTTTTGCTTCCAGGCTCTTTGGATCACCTGCCTCTGTCCGCTGGAATTCCCCTGCTCCACATCATCATCACTATGTAATGCTTCATAGAGAGGTGGCCACCTGTTTCCTCACGAACTGAGTGTCAGTTCTTTTGAATGGTGGTTATTTCCATTGCTCCAAGATTGATCGTGAAACTGATTCCTCTGCCAACTCATCGGTCATGTCGGACTTCAAATCTCATGTACCTCAGTCTATTTCCCCATCAAATCCGGTCTTCCCTTGGGTTGATTCTTTGTCGTTGATCTGGAGCCTCCAGATCCTACGGTCTCCGTCTATATCGTGTGGGTAAGTTGATCGACCGTTACTCACACGATGTAATCGGTTTTCTTTCTCATCCGCTGGACACGTGTCACCCGGTATGTGGCATCGCGCTGAACTCGGCTAAACCCGCTTATCGCTTGAAGTGCACGTGACATCCTGTCGGTTTTGGGCGCAGGACCCGCCTTCTGACAGTTTCCTATTTTCCTCGTGACCGAGTGCTTGGGGCTTTCCTTCACTGAGAGTTTTTCCCTGCGATACGCGATTAGAAACTACCTCTGTTTTTGGATCTGGGCTTCCGATTGCCAATTTGCGTCCATGCGCGGTCTCCATGGGCCAACAGTCAGCGTGCTTTGACAGAGGGTCCTTGTTGTTCCGTGCTGGCCATAAATTCCATTGTCCAGAGGTCATTTCTGATAAGCTCGTTATTCATAAGATTTTGAAGCCTGACATAATTTGAAACAGTCATGAAAATGTTTAAGGACCCAATTCCGATCAGCTTTGTGAAGGTAATCATCTTATTCACATTTCTCCTCATATGGATGAAGCCTCAAAGGTGTTGGAAAACCTTACATCTTCTCAGCCATGATTTATAGCTGGTTACCAGAAGCTTTCTCCCAATACTCCATTAGTTGATTAAATGATTAATCAGAATATGAATCCAATCAATCCCACTCTCTCTGAGCGTGAATCCCATGACTTCGTTCCCGACCATCCATTGGTTGAGAAAACGATTGACTCGATTCCACCTTTAGTTGAACGTACCTTTCCCGTAGAGAGTGAACTTCATACCACTAAGGTTCTTCTTGTTTCTCCATGTTCCAATGAAATGGGGGATAGTTCTCCCATTCCTATGGCACAAGAGGGGAATCCTCCCATTCCCACAACACTGGAGAGTAGTTCTCCCATTCCCATGCCATAGGGGGGGAATCCTCCCATTCCCACAACACTGGAGAGTATTTCTCCTATTCCCATAACACAAGGGAGAAGTTTTCCCATTCCCTCAGCATCCCATCCAAGTATTTTTGTCACTTCCTTTAATTGGAGTCGACTAATAGATATTGTCTTCCTCCTTACGTTCTCTTCCAGATCATAATACAAGCTTATAATGTGGTCGTACATGGTAAAATTGTTATCAAAGGTGCATCTATTAGTATTCTATCCTCAACTGCTTGCCAAGATTTAGGTTCTCCGTAGCTTGTGCCCATTACCCAGAATCTGTTGCCTTTTAACAGTTGAACCAGTCAACCGTTAGGGATGCTTCCTAAGTTGCCTATTACTTTAGGAGGAAAGACTTTCTATATCGATGTGATGGTAGTCCAAGGCCCTTTGGATTTTAATTTACTCCTTGGGCATGACTATGTTTATGTCATGGGATCTCTTGTCTCTTCACTCTTTCGTGTGATGTGTTTCCCGCATGAAGGAAGAATCGTGACTATTGACTAGCTTTCATTCATTGGTCCTAATTTGACTCCCAATCAACCAACTTCCCTAAATGGTCCTTATATGCAAGTGGTATCTTCCCCACCATAGGTTAATTATGTGGCAACCTATCCCATTCACATACCTACTGATGAAGATGAGCCTTTCACTGTTTGCTCAACTTCTTTCGACCTAGATCCAGTAGGTGATGTAGTGCATCATTTACTGGGGGATTTGGAGTTTTATCTATCCATTGGATCCTTTGATACCTTCCAGAGCATTATTCTCCGATCTGATGAGAACCTCTTGGAAGCCATAGTCTCTCGAAGGCCATGATCAAGATTGAAGCAGAGTTTTTTTTCTTGTTTAAAGCTCCTTAAAAAATGAAACAAGGTCCTCAGAGCAATGTTATTTTTCTTGTGTCAAGCTCGTTAAAAAATGAAAACAAGGTGTCATGAGCAGAGTTCTTTTTCTTGTGTCAAGCTCTTTAAAAAATGAAACAAGCCTTTATGAGGATAGTTCTTTTACTATGTCAACCTCGTTAAAAAATGAAATTGGTTCTTATGATCATAGTTCTTTTACTTTGTCAAGCTCATTAAAAAATGAAATAGATCTCATTTCAATTAGAGTCTTTGATTAGATCTCATATATTACCAGTCAAGTCTTTCACTTGATCTTGTAAATGAACCTTCATTCCATCCATCTGTTAGTACCTAAAAGTCCGTTTAGGTGGATGAAATGAAGCTTGGGGTTCATGTACCTTGAATTGATTCATTATGTTGGGGGCATTCAAAATTATTTTAAGCATAGTTTTTCCTGTATTTCAAGATTGTGTAAAAATGAAACCAATTTCAAGCATAGTTTCCAATGTTTCAAGCTTGTATAAAAATGAAACCATTCTCATTTTATCCCGCATGATTTCAATTTTATCAACCTGTTTCTGCCATATGAGCCCTTATTTTTCTCATTCCATCGTCACCATCTGCTTGGTCAATCATACACTTTCACTTTCTTTTTTTACCCTTTCTTGAGGAACCACTGCGATGAGTGGTCTTATTATCCAACCTCTTGACCTCTATGTGTTTCGAGCAGTTCCATCGTGACTGGAACCAATTGCTACCCTTTATACCACTCGTTCCTCTGGGAGGAGTCCTCTTTCAACTCTATTCAGACTCCCAAAATATGAAAAGATTACGGAGCACTTGTCTTTTCGAACTCGTAAAAGTAAATGAAAAGACGTTTACTCAGTATAAGTTTAACCCTTTTCTAGATTGAGATAGACTAATTACAAAAAAGGAATACCTCAGTTGAACATGGATAAGAGGCTCTTTTAGGTATTGTTTTCTACCTTTTCAGACCTAATGGACTACTTATGAAAAGGGACAACTGGAGTTTTATTTTTCACCTCTTTTTCAAACTCTCTAAACATGAAAAAGAAGTCGAGTTTCACCCTCGTTGGACTCGTAAAAACATCAAACAACGATGGACTTGTCAAACATGACAAGGTAGAACCAGTCCTTCTCAGTTTTCGTTAAATATACTCTGAGGGATTCATCTAAAGGATGGAATTACAAGAACAAGCATATGTTATCCTCCTCAAGCTTGTTAAAAAATAAAGAGGTACTAACCAATATGGTTGGGAAATTGGAAATCAGGCTACTCCATTTGTTAATGGCAGCTAGTCGCTCTTGAACATGACACACTACCACTTCTTGTAGGGACAAGCCATCACTTTCTATTGGGTTGGGTAATCTACTTGTATTTTGGTTATCATACCATTTTCAGAGCGTCCATTTTGGTTTTGGGTCAATGCTGCCAACTCCATTCATTATCACTATTATGTTCAAGAGAAGTAATTCAGTTGATATTTGTTACAATACTCTTAAGCCTTCATTCCATGTTTTCCTTTCTTGATCAAGTTCCATATCAGCATCATTCTGATCATTCTGTCTCAATCATCATAGCTATTTCGTTTCATTGATGGGGCATACATAAAGGCCCTCCTGCGACGGTCGCTTCCTGTCGACATTAACACATTATCCAGGAAACTGACTTAGAAACACCCATCGGTACTTTGGTGCTCGCATACATCAATGGAAATTTTCCTCGCTCTTGGCAACGGGTTAACATCAATGGTCTTCGACTGAAAGATTCTCTATGGTGTTCGACATCAACTCATTTATTCACACCATACATATTGTACTTGAGTACCTTGAGAGCCATTAACATCATCGGTGGTTTCTCTCACATCCGTTAATGACTTACATTATCGACCGATAATCAGATGGTGTCTACCATGTTCGACCTTAGCTCATTGATTCACATGGTTAGACTCGTACGTTGGTTGGTCGTGTGAACAGGATAGAAGATCCCAAATCTAGTTTTCGCCATCCGAACTACAATTTCAGGATTATACAGAGATCACTATGTAAGATGCCTATGATCATACTGACAGTCATCCAGTCATGGGTCCACCATCAGTCATCAATGGGCATGTCTTCTAATTATTGTATATGTAATGTTAGCTTATGTGTTGAGTATGGGTATGCCTCCCTCAGCAAAATGATGTCATGATGTAAATTTATTGTAACAGAAGATGATCTTGCTAGTTTTTCTTGATCTCGACTTGTCACAAGGTAAAGCACTTCAGTCATCAATCGTTATCTCTGACTTTGCACTTTAGGGGGCACTATGTTATAGGCTATTTTGTCTCATCTGAGAAATCAGCCTCCGAATTGGATCATCACATCATTTTCCCCCTTTACATCATCATTGCACAAATCCCTATGCACGACTCTCTCATTCCCCAGAGTTTCTGCCCCAAACTACATCATCTGAGCCAATTTTAGGACCAACACACCCTGGTCTCTTGCTAGACAATGTTCACCTATAGGTTGCTCCATTGTGGCCTGCATTGATCACCTACAGGTTGCTCCCCTTTGCACCTGTGTTGGTTCTAGAATTCGGGAAAAATGGAGAATCTTGAAGCCTCCATTTCCATAAGCTTCCAGAATTTGTTGTAACCATTTACCTTAGATAAAACTTTCAAATCCAATCCTATACTACCTTGGAGTTTCCATCCCTTATCCTTAGATCTCATCCTCCCATCAAGAGTGGATCTCAATCCTAAGATTGGTAAAAGGATAAGAACCCCCAATTTATCCCACTCCTCCATATATTTATAAACCTTCCATATGCAAGGGGTTGGATTTTAGAGAGTGATTCTACCCTTATGCTGCTATTGTGAGGGTTATCCTTTCATGCATTTAGGGTGATTGGAGGTGCACTTTGTGATGTGAAAAAAGAAGGACAAGTCAACAACTTGGAGGAGTTCTTCTACAATATCAACACCTATTTATGGTTGTAACTCACTCCATTTATATCAATATAAAGAGTTCTTTGTTTTCCTATATGCGATGTCGGTATTTCATGTATTTCAATACCATGTTGATCTATGGAATGAAGTAGATAGATGATGCTACATAGATCTCGTAGTTTCTTGGCTTGTGGTGTTTAGTTGTGTAGGTTCTAATTTTGGAAATTGGAGCTAGGATTGGAGCATTCAAGCCAAAGAAGGAGTGAAACATATGACAGATTCCAAGTAAGTATCATCCCTTCATATACTTACTTTAAGGAAAACATTGAGTCCTTTGTCATTATGTTGTTCTAGGTTAGCTACTAGACTTAGGGGAGATATTTCTGTCCATAGTTATAAATCCCACATAACACCAATGTATTTTGGTTTTATATAGTCAATAGGTCCACGAAACTTCACCACACTTCACATTTAATCAAATCGCTCATGAAAAACACGTTCACAATCTGTTCACTAAATACATTCACAATCATGTTCATTGAATAACATGAGGGTAGAAGCACGAGAAGAACAAGGGGGTACTCAACTTTGATACCATGTTAGACTGAGGATTGGTTAAAAAGATTCAATGATTATTCATTAAAAATGAAACATATTTATTACATGTAGAATTGGTCCAACTACGCGTGGCCAATCAATTTTCCCAACCAACTATCTGTTACACTACACCTAATTTTTACCATAATATCAGAGGATTAAGGTGTCTAACACTTTGTTTGGTAGTTCTAGACTTATTCTACAAAATGTATCTTCTGCCAACTCTACTTCAACTTCTAGTGCTAAGTCCTTTATGGTAGGTATGGTTCTCCTCGTTTTCCCAATATAACATGGAAAGCTCATAGAGTTCCATATTTTCCAGCTACATTATTGAGTAAATGCACATATATGAGTGTACACCAAAATTTTAAGCATTATCACCCTCCTTCTCCAATACTTGATATTCTTATTAGGATCTTGTAACCTTTCTTTAATCAAATGCAACCAAATTGTGTCACCCACCTTCAATATTTTTCAATTTTACATTGATTATGTCAAGCTTTGTACTTTTCTTGTAACTTATTTAATGTTTCTCACACTTTCAAATGGATCTTTTTTCCCAAAGAAAAAAATCTATAATTTTATTTATATAAAAAGAAATTGTGTAGTCATATGCTTCATGTCATCCAAAAAAGTGTTAAAAATCCATTGAGAGCAACAATTTTTATATTGTCTTTTATATATATATCAACAAATTGTATCATAAAAATTTAGGGTTGTTCCTATTCTAAAAAAAGACATAAAAGTTATGCCATTTAAAAAAGTGAAAGTTGTAAATAGTTCACTATCTTGATACAGAAAAGTGTATTATTGTAGACAAAGATCATGGTAAATTCATTTGCATGCTCATCCTAGAGGATGGATATGTTCCACATGCCACACTCTAGTCCCAATCCATGTTTTGGAAGCCCGTTTGTTATCATGTCATTATCCCTATATATGTGATGTTGGAATTTGGATAGTTCGGAAGGTATTTCCGAGAGGAGAAAACCCACCAGAAGGGAGTTGGTTGGGAAAGTTACCCAAGTGGTTGGGGTTTTGACCCAAAGTTGTGGGCTCGAGACCCAAGTTAATTAATTGTTTATTCTAATTTATGGTTAAATGGTTGAGTGGGAAAAACCCTAAAGGACCAAGGGTTCCCCAAATAAGCTAAAGGAAAATTAAAAATATGAGAGACCAATGGAGAGGTCAAATACATCATAGCAATATCATTCTTTTGAAGATTAACACACCCAAGAGAAAGTCGTTGATCTCCAAGCAGAGGAAAAAATCAAGATTTTCTATCTCAAGAAATAGGATAAGAAGAGGTTGAGTTTTGTTTGCTAAGTAGAGGTTGGACATGAAGTTTTATCTGTTGTTTTGAATGAAGATAAGGTTGTCAAGTTAGAGGAAGGTGCTATATGTAATTGAAGTATGTTCTATTTATGCTCATAGAGAGGGCCAATTCCCTAGTAGGAGCCCGAGGCATGTATTATGTGGCTTGCTTTGTCTAAGGAGGAGGGTTGAAGCCCTAGAAGGGAGGTCGTGAGGCCTCAAGTTATGAACAAACTAGACTAAGGTATAAAGGAGACCAACTGAGACCTTGAGGAGGCTAGCCAAGTTCTTAAGACAAGTAGAAAAGGCCTTAAAAAAGTCAACTATTGGTTTTGTGATGAGGTCGCAGGATAAGGAGGTGTCTAAGGTTAGGTTTCATGCCTAGAAGGGGGGCGAGAGGCCTCAGACCCTTGAGAATCAAGGTCGAGGTACCTTAGAACTCAATAATAGAACAACAAAGGGAGTTAAGGGGTTTTTGTTCATGTAGAAGGGTTGTTGAGTTATTATGAAGAATACTATTCAATAATGGAGCTCTAAACAATGATTTTTTATGATGATAAGTACAATGAGCTAAAGGGAACTAGCCCTAATATGAGTAGAAGAGGAAGCAAAGCCATTCCCTGTGAGATAAGGACACAAGAAGGAGACTAAAGGCTGAAGAGATAATCCCATATTCAAGGAGTTTTTTGAGAAGCCAAGTGGGCAGAAAGAGGATAATGACCAGAGGATATGATCATTGTGTGTTTGGAGGCAAAGGATAGCCAGGAACATTAAGGGAAAATATGATAGAAAGGGTTGGAGGCAAAGGACTTCTACAACAAGTAAGTCACACTATTTTGTCTTTGTTGTGATAAGAAGATTGAGGGTTTGAAGGATCAAGCTTCAAGCCCTAGATTTTGTATACTATGTATACTAGTTGTATTGGGTTTCATAAAGCGTTATGATCCCTGGTATGGGATCCCTAATGTTTTCTTGTTAATGGAAAAATAAGAAACGATATTTGGGCCATATATATCTATGTACTTTATTGATTCACTGTTGTTATATTTCCATTATGTAAAGTAATTTTTTGTTGGGCTTCTCTAGTGTGTTGTGTTCCTAGCTATGGCACGTATCATACCTAGAGGGAAATGAAATTTCAACATGGTTTTAGATCAACTTTGAAGGGCACATGGATCATAGTGTGCATAGGAAGCAACTTAATAGGGAGTTGTGAAATTGATATACATGGAGCAGAAGGTTTTACAAAGGAGGTGCTTTGACATCAATGAGGTAGCACCATGTGGATGATAGGTTGATCATGATTTAGTATCTTCATTGAGTTGTGCAGTCATAAATCTGACAGAGAAACTATGTGCACATAACGTATTTGACCCAAGAGTATGATGACTCGTGCAAATTTGAGTTGTGGTGGTCTAGAGTTGATTAGATCCAGTGTTTGATTACAACTCGGGATTGAACTTGAAAGGCCACAAGTTCAGTAGCAGTACTTTATGGGAGGGAAAGCAGAGTGAGCAGTGGAGGTTGTGTAGGCTCAGAGGGAGACTGTGAAGGAATGTCAGCCATCCAGTTGAATTAAAACCTTTAGGTTCAAGCAAGAGAGTGGAGGTTTTAGCTCGTGTGAGGACAATCATGGAGTGCACAAGGAAAATTCATGCTACATGCAAGGACAATCATGCACCATGCAAGATAAATCTTGGCCAAGTACAAAATAAGACATGGCACATGAGAGGAAAATTATGACCATGCAAAGAAAGTCATGACTCATGTGGGGATGGTCATGGGTATGAAAGGAAAGTCATGGAGCTGGAAATTTTAAGGCGTGACGTAAATACATTCCTCACTAAGAGGGAGTTTTGGAATTTGGGTAGCTCATAAGGTATTTCTGAGAGGATAAAACCCACCAAAAGGGAGTCCGTTGGGAAAGTTATCCAAGTGGTTTGGGTTTTGACCCAAAGTTGTGGCCTGAGACTTAAGTAAATTAATTGTTTATTCTAATTTATGGCTAAATGGTTTAGTGGGAAAACCCTAAAGGACTAAGGGTTCCCCAAATAACCTAAAGGAAAACTATAAATACGAGAGACTAATGGAGAGGTCAAACACATCATAACAATCTCATTCTTATGAAGAATAGCAAGCCCAAGAGAGAGACACATATCTCCAAGAAGAGGATGAATTCAATATTTTCCATCTCAAGAAGGAGAACAAGAAGAGTCCAAGTTCTATTCGCTAAGTGGAGGATAGATGTGAAGTTTTGTTTGATGCGTTGAAGGAAGATAAGGTTGTCAAGTTAAAGGAAGGTGTTGGATGTAATTGAAATCTGATATATTTATGCTCAGAGAGATGGATGAAGCCCTAGGAGGAGGTCAATGCATGTATTTTGCACTCTGTCTAAGGAGGAAGGTCGAAGCCCTAAGAGGGAGACCATGAGGCCTCAAGTTATGAATAGACTAGGTTGATGTATAAAGGAGACCACCTGATACCTTGAGGAGGCTAGCTAATGCCTTATGATAACCAAGAGAGGCCTTAAAGAAGTTAATCGAGGGTTTTGTACTCAGGTCGTAGGTTGAGGAGGTGTCTGAGGTCAATTTGCTGGACTAGAAGGGCACCCGAGAGGCCTCAAATCCTTAAGAAGTGAGGCCAAGATACCTTAGGGATAAGGAATAGGCCATCAAAGAGTGTTAAGGTTTGTTGTTCATGTAGAAGGGTTGTTGATTTACTGTGAAGAAGATTGTTTGGAAATGGAGCTTTCAACAATGAGTTTTTTGTATGATAAGTACAATGAGCTAAAGGGAACTAGCCCTACTATGAGCAACAGAGGAAGCATGACCATTCCCTGTGAGATAAGGAGGTAGCAAGGAATCTAAGGGCTCAATAGATAAGCTCAAATTTAAGAAGTTATTTGAGAATCCTTCCAGGTGGGAAGCAAGAGGATAGTGACCAAAGCATTTGATCATTGTGTGATTTTGGAGGCAAAGGATAGCCAAGCACATCAAAGGAAAAGAGGACAAAAAGGGTTGGAGGAAAAGGGTTCTTACAACAAGTAAGTAACACTATTTTTTCTTTGTTGTGATGGGCAGATTGAGGGTCTGAAGGATTAGAATTCAAACCCTAGATTTTGTATACTAGGTATACTATTTGTATCAGGTTTCATAAAGAGTGACGATCCCTGGTACAAAAGCCCTAATGTTTTCTTGTTAATGGATAAATGAGAAATGACATTTGACATTTGGGCCATATATATCTGTGTATTTTATTCATTCACCACTATTTTATTTCTATTGTGCAAAGTAATTTTATGTTGGGATTCTCTAGTGTGTTGTGTTCCTAGCTAGGGCATACCAGACCTAGAGGGAAGGGAAATTTCAACACATGAGACAAAGAGACATGTGAGAAAGTTGTCATTTGTATTTGGATATCATCATGTAGAGGATATAAAGTGAAATTTCTAATTGTAACTTCCAATCATAATCGTTGGATAGCTAAAATTGAGTCACCAAAATTTGTATTTGTGGGACACCATACTCTTGGGCTAGCCGAAGAATTACTTTCAGTGGCATTAGTTCAAGTAGTTACTATCATTTCATGATAGTTATTATATTCTTGGCCTAACTTTTAAGGTGATTCCTCTTGCACCTCCTCTAGAAGTACTTCATTTTGAGGCACCATCAAAGTATGCCCAAGGGAAATCCTTTTTTACTACCTCTTCTTTTGCTTGAACATTTTTTTTTCTTTTTTTCCCCTTAGCTTATGGCTAAGAATTTAGGATATTTAGAGATTGAATCATGCATTTGAGAGGGAGAGTCTCCTTTTCTTCAAAAATATTTGGATTCCTAGTGAGCCATACTCCATAAGCTATATTGAGTTGAAAGGCTTAGCTGTTTTTTTATGTCCTTTTCTGAATACCATGTTTTAAAATACTCTATTGTCTCTCCTCCAATGCAAACATTTCCTAGCCCTATAATTCTTTCTAGTTCTTTCCAATTCTCTTTTGTAAATGGAGATGTCATAATTAAATGTGCAATTATTTCATTTGCTTATTAGCATAGGCTACACCAACTTGACACATTGAAATTGTTGAGAAATCTAGGGCAGAATATTAGATAGGCTTATTTACATGATTTCTATTTAAACTTTGACACTTTCTTGTGATATTAGATTAGTATTAGAAAATTATATATTACAGATCATTGGAACACATAAAATATTGCAAAAATATAAACACAGAAAACGCATAAAACAGGAGAGACATAAATATACGTGGTTCACCTAATTTGGGCTACGTCCATGGAGAAACATCCAATCCTTCTTTTTATATTATCTAGCAAACTGAAGAGATACAACCTACAAAAGATTTGCTGTAATTCCCTCTTCTATCTCGCTTAATCTCCTCTCTCTTCTCGCTCAAAATACAGATCTACATAGACGCAATACAATTCCCTCTTATATAGCGAGGGGTTGCCTTCTAGGGCAAAAAACCCTAAATTAAACATAACTTCTACTGTTAGATCTCCGCCTAATGAATGACCTAGATTGACTATGAAATTACAACATTTTACAAGGAAATTTTACATCTATTTTTAGCTTCGGGGGCCCCCCCCAGACCCCCCCTGCAACGTATATTTTACGGGCGGCTTTGCTGCCCCATTACAAACTAGGGTCCAATGCGGTAATACCTATGAATACAAAAGATAATCAGGATCCACACCCAACAATTAGGGCATCATTATTATTAATATTTTTTATTCATCATCAAGACAAATGCCAATAAGAAGATCATAATGCAAACAAGAAGACACTAGAAATAGGCTCTAATCCAGGGAAAAAACCCACAGGGGGAAAACCCATAAACTCTTTCTTATAGAATCAATTCAATAAAGACTTCCTAGACCTTGACCCAAGACCAACCACCAAGAGATAAGCCTACCAAACCCTAACGAAATTTCTGCAAAACAGATATGAGGAAATCCTAGTTTCCTCCAGAAAAGTCGCATGTGTGAGCTTATAGAAACATAGATTCTCTTCATTTTTTTCTCCTTTGCTTCCCTCCTAGAAATTTCGCTCCTTTCTTCCTCGCTTGGGTCAGAAATCCCTTTATCACTTGGATAAAAAATATTTTTCTCACTTGGATAAAAAATATTGCTTTTAATTATGTTGTTCAAATGAGGACATACTCTCCTTTATATATGCTTCTTGAGGGTGGATTAGGTCTCTTCTAGGCTGACTTGAAGGGTTGGTCGACTTACCTTTCTGTGGGCTTCTAGATTCATAATTTTACAATAATATTTTTGTTTCTTTAATTCTTGAGCCACACAAGGGCTATTACATAATGATTTTGACTCTTTGACTTTGTACAAGACGTTATAACACACAATGGGTGCTTAACCTATGACAAACAACTAATGGGCAAGAAACCCATTTTATAATAAATAATTTTATTTTTACAAACAATTTATTTTTCTTTTTCTTTTGACAAATACAACAATGATTACATCAATTCATGACTCATATACAATTATGAACACCGACACTAGTTACATTTTAACACTCCCTCTTAACTAGGGATATATTCATAATTGACCACAAGTAGAAGGACAATACTTCCATCTGATTATTCTCATAAGAAGAGTCGGATTGGTAAACCATCTCATAAGATGTATTTTTAGCTTATGTTAGTGAATGTCTTCATACCAACCAACATTTTCATCTAGCAAGGCCTTGTCTAACAAATCTATCTCTCTACTAGATTAGAGCACAATGCTAGGGAGGCAATTAGTTATAAACACCTTCATCATTGTATCTCAAGGCACATACCCCATCCGGATGTTCACAAGGTATGTCCTTTTAGGACCATTCCTATCTTGGATTTACACATCCTCAAGGAATCTCCTCTTCGACTACTCTTTCCTATTGGATGCCCTACCTCATCTTCAAAGAGTATCGATATTGGTATCAAATGCTTACCTAATCCTCCATTCTTTCTTCATGATGTAAAGAAAAGAATGATGTGTCTATCTCTCCCTCTTAACTAGGGAGGATCCACTCATTCCTTTACATGAAAGGAATATACTCTAACTCGCTCTCAACTAGGGACTTGTTTCCAATATCAGGCGTCTATTATTCTATGGAGATCATGGTACTATCAGTTGCTTGTAGGCCTAATTTTTCTACATCTTCAACTTCTATGCACATCATGGAGTCATCTTCTTTCACAACTTCTCGTAGGGACAAGCCATCACTTTCTATATCATCAACCTTTACTTGCTTCATATTCACGAACCAAACATCATAGAGATTTAATCATGCTCCCTCTGATCACTGGGAAAGTGATGACCAATTAGATATCTGCAACCTGCTACCTTTCTTGTTGGTGTTCTTCTTCTTGTCAACGTAGTTTACAATGTCATCAAATTCTTTGGACCAAGTTCCAAAGTTAGCTACTCAGATCATATAATTGAGTCATCATTATTATCTTCCTGTAATTCATCTTCTTAGATAATAGAAACATATTGTGTCAGAGCTTCTGCAATTGCTTCTCAAGTCAACAAATTTTCATACTTTACGAGAACATATCAGGTGATGATCACTATCCTTATGCCTTTACCGGGAAGAGCCAAAACAAGTCCATGGCACATCATCCTCATGCAACCAAACATATGCCTACAACCTACTTTTCCTGCAAACTACAAAAATGAGTTAACTAAATCAAAGGAGAATCTAAAAACATACAAACCTTTTATTTTAATCGGTCATCTAGTCTTGTTCAAAATGCTCCCCATCTTGGTGAAGAGGTTTCATCATGCTACAGTTGTATTGGAAAACTTCTAAGAAGCATGTTCTACATCTGAGAGAGTAGAAAATATTTGTAACATCATCGTGGTCCTTCTTTAACTAGTTGAAGAAATCTTCCTATGAAGTTATTAAATGGAGGATCCTTGAGTGATCCTCACTAATCAATTGTTGCACGAGCTTCTTTACTATCTTGTGCTAGATTACTACTATCAATGCATCAGGATTTCGTATAGCAGATTATTCTATAGGCATCCATATTCTCATGGTCGTTCTTCACTTGAATATTGATAACATAGTGCCCAAGGATCCAACTTGATTACCAAGTTTACCAATTACAGGGTCCTTACAATTCCCTCCTCTCATCATGCTTGCCATAGGATGTTCCTTTTATTTCTTCATGATGCATCTGCAACACTTATTAAGAAGCACAACCAAACAAAATATACGATAACAAAAGCATGATGTCAATCTTGGAAATCTAGGGTTTCCATGGAATCTTAGAGGATGGAATCCTATGGTTTACAAATGCCAAAGCTAGATCTAGGGACTTGATGTGATATACAACTCATAATATTCATCTAATAATACTTGTTACATGCTCTAGGTTGCACACAAACCCTAGAGACCAAGGGTTAGGGTTTCTATGAGGGAACAAGTGAATCAAGGTTAGGGTTTCCATATAAATAAGGTTTCTTATGAACCATCTAGGGTTTTTCAAACCTAGATATCAATACCAATAACAACAACTTTCAACAACAAACCCTAGAACCATACAATTGACAAACCATGCAACATTTAATCTTGGAACCTTAATAAAATATGCCATACATACCTCAAGGTTACATACCTTTGTCATAGTGACTGCTATAGAGGCCTGTTATTCTAGATGCCATGGTCTCTTTATTGTTTTTCTCCAAGGTGTGCATCAACTCAAGATATTCTTTACTATATCTATATACTTTCTTCTTGCTTCAATATCAATATGCTACTGCTCTTCTCCTTGCAAATTAATGATGCATAGGTCCAGAGAATCGACGTTATGGATGCAATGGTATTCCTTTACCCAAGAATTTTATGAAGTTTTCTTCTATCAAAATTGTCAATCGATTTTGAATGCTTCAACAGTGACTGTCAAATCAGAACTTGTCTTGTACTAATTCCAAGGAAATATCCTTGATGTCACTGTCACACTATTGTGACCTTACTCACTACCTATAGCTTATATGTCAGGGCTTCCTTTTCAATGTGAATAGTCTTTGTACATGTAGCTTCCTTATAGATGACTATGCTCTGGGACTAGGGCTTTCAAGGCAAACCCTTAAACATGTTCCCTATTGATAGAGCTTCTTCACAATATATATATTTGAAAGTATACCTTTCCAATGCTAAGAGAGGAGGTTGGTGTGTGTATATGTATATATATATATATATAGAGAGAGAGAGAGAGAGAGAGAGAGAGAGATGTGTGTGTGTGTGTGTGTATGTGCCAATTTCTTCACTAAGGATATGCATACTCATTGTTATCACTTAGAACTAAAATTGATATATGTAACTTTTCATCCTAGCCCGATGACAAAGGTCAGTGCTAGTTTATTTTTGTTTTAATTTTCTTCCCTTAGAATCTGAAGTTTTGAAGAGTTTTTGAGTCAAGTTATTCTCAGCTCCTATTGGTTCCCCTCCATCTACCATTGTTTTATAGCCACCTGTTATCTTATGTCAGTCACCGTGCCTTTTTGTAATTTCGCAGCGCAATCCTGATTAGGCAGTTTCGCAGCGCATCATTCAAGTTTAAAACTGACAGCGTTGCGAAATCATGGATTCATACATTTCGCAGCGAATCTTTCCCGAAATGTCAAATCCGTTAGGTGAGTCATAGGCTGTGTCTTCTCATGTCAGCTCATGTACCCCTCTTATCACATTTCACCACTCATTGCCACTATCAACACCACTAGATCTGTTGATACGCATGAATCATCATTTCCAAGAAAGACCACCGTGCATAAAACTTAATGATGGTCGTAAGTCTTGCATGAAATGACAAATCTGCAAGATTACAACTTGAAAGATTTTAAACGACAAAATTTAAAATTCAACTGCAAAGATAATCAAGCGAGGCTGATAATCAAGCGAGGCTGAATTCAAATAGAAGCTGAATCACAATTCCAACCGGAGCTGGTAGTCATTGTTTGCGAAGATTTGGAAGAATCAATGGAGAAAAAGGAGCACAGATCCGGAAAATGTCTAAGGACTGAGCCTAAAGGCTTAGATATAACGCTAAGAAATAAAGAGGTGGAGAAAGCATTTAAAAAGGCTGGGTGCTGGAATTTTTGCAAAAAGTTACAAGGAGGGCACACACAGGTAACTAAAGAATTTGCACTTAACTTCACAGGCTTGAATTCAAAAGTAGCCATGATAGAATTGCAGGTTTCGCCAGAAGTGATATCTACTATGACAGAGATCCCACGAGGACAAGAGCAATGGTTTAAAAATTTCAAGTTTGACATGAATCCTTGCAAGGAGTTTTTGAAGGATGAATTTGTAAATGAAGATTTAAGTAAGGCAGTGCCCAGGAGTTATGTCAAAGAATATTATGCTCATTTACTCACCTGCATACAGAAATATCTGACTTGTGAAGGAAGGTATAACAAGGTTTACTCTTACCATTTTAAACTCCTTTTGCATTTCACCGGGAAGGTCTCCATAGACTTACCTTTTTATCTTTTCCGTAGTTTGAGTAAGATGTGTGATAAGGTACAGCTGAGGAAAGAGGATTGTGAAACCTCTTTGTTTCATCATGGTTTGATCAAAATACTGGTTTTAGATGGGCTCCAAAAGATAGACAGAGATTGGAATTCATTCATTTTTATGGCTGGCTTCAAAAGCCAGACTGGCCTCACTCCTTTACCTGCTAGAGATTTTACAATAGCTGAGCTCCAAACAGAAGCAAGAGCTAAAAGAGTTCCACATTCACAAGTAAGAAAACAAGCGAAGCCACTCATCATACAAGATCAACCTCAGCAATCAACTAAGGAAAAAGATCATGGTAAAAAGACTGTACCTGAAACAAGCACATCTGAAGTAGTCTCAAGGATAAGAACAAGAAGCCAGATGAATAAGGAAAAAGGTAAAGCTATAGCAGTCGAAGAAAGTCCAGTGTCCAAGGGAAGTTTAAATGCCTTATTACAGGCTATTGAATTTGAGCAGTCTCTACCAGTTCAAATTGAGTTGATACAGTCAGAACAAGAAAGCACCAAGAAAGCCAAGGCCTCAAAAAGGCTTAAATTTGATGAGCCAGCTGAAGAGTTTGTTTTTAAACCTAGAAGACCTATGACAAGGAGATTCCAGCAAGTACATGAAGCACTGTCAAGAACAGAGGAAACAGGGGAAGGGACACAACGTTGGCAAAAGAAAAACACAGGCAAAACAGTCATCACATCTAAAGAGCCAATTAGAATCAGCTAAGCATGAAATTGCCAAATTGAAGAAAGCTGCTAGAAGACATGCAGTCATACAAGCAAACTATTATAAAACTCTATGGGAAGGGAATGCAGCTGTAGAAGCCCAGGTGAATTCAGTGGTTGATGGCCATTCACAATTTCACACCTGGACAGTACCAACAATCAAAGAAGCCAAGTACATCAGAAGGATCAATATGCAACTGAGAGCTGGGAATAAGGTTATGAAGAAACAAATTGAATATCTGAAGGCACAGCTAAGCCAGCTTAAAGGACCTGCTAAATGAGTTTTCATTTCAATGGATGACACATCATCAAATCAGGTTTCATAACAGCACATCAAAACGTGGCCACCGTCATATTTTGAGGGACAACAATTAAAAAACCGACTTATGAAGATTCGAAGATCATACAGCCGAGAAGCAAGGATAGTCTCCTAATTTTTCTGGACAGTGAAGAAGACACAACATCCAAGGTTAACATGGAGCATTAAACACCCATCTCAGCCAAACTGAAAGAGAACCAGATGTCATAGAAAGGAATCATCTTAATTAAAGCCATCATGCATGTAATATGGAGTTAGAATCATAGTTGATTTAGATCTCTAAAAAACTCCAGTGAACACTTTGTTGTATTTATTAAGTAGTTAGAGTTTAAGAGTTGTCAGTAATAGAAGTAGTTTTCGAATTCCCCACATGCTTGAGGAGGAATCTTGATCAGTTAGAATAAGAGCTCTATATATAGCTGAAACAGCAATGTAATCAGGGTTGGAAAATTTTATGGAAAAGCTTGTATTTGGCTTATGTAAGACTCATTTTCAGTAATACATGCTTGACTTTACTTCTCAGGATTCATGAAGGATTTTTTATGTTCAGAATATGTGATGTTGTCCTTTTCTTAATTCTTACAGTGGTATGGATGTATAATCACTCAGAATTCACTGAATGTGCTCTGACTTCCTGTATACATTTATAAATTGTGTGGTCCCATATGAGTTTATGTTCTGAATGTTTAAATGCTGAATGCCCTGACTTCCATGTAGGGTTGAGTTCATTGTTATATTGAGGTGTTGTTGACTCCATAAGCCCAATGGATAGTTTTGTTTAATGTGTTTCCACCATTCATATTTTTCACAGTTGTTCTATAAGAGTTAGCCATCTTATCTTTAATCAAAATCATTAATCCATCAAGAGAGAGCCCTCTCAGGTTGAGGAGGCTAAGCCTCAGCCTAAAGTAGGTTGAAATAGTTACTTAGAGTCAACCTGACCAGCAGCCTATCAGGATCTGATTTTGAGATAACACTCATAACCTTCAAACAATGGTAACTGTAGCTTGATGACTAACTTTCTAGAATGGGCCTAAAATTCCTCCACCAATATGATCTAGGTGTCCTTTATGCATATAATCGAAATAGGAGTCTCAGATCCCTTTCTTGGTGACTAAAACCTTTCAATTAGGCCTACAAATACAATTCTTTTCTTTGCAAGATGACTATGCCTCTTTTAAAATTCATACCTGGGTTTCATTTTATGTACAGGTATATAAAACATGTCTCGAACCTCTTGTACCAAGATTTATGCTCAAAATGAAAATTCGGTCTTGGATCTCCTTTACTCATGGGTATAGAGAGAGGATCTAGGTCCTTTGAGCTTATAATTTTGGCTCCTCTGGTGGATCTCCCTTTAGGGCTTTTTAATGTAAAAATTATGCACAAAACAACCACAAAAATTCAGACCCTTGAAAATGGCTTTTAATGAAGACTTATGCTCAGAAATGAAGTAAACTTGGTTCCTTTTCTAGGGTTATGGGACGTGCCAATGGATAGGCCTTTGGTGCCTTACAAAAACTTAAAATGAAACTTATAATACCCTTATAAAATTCATTGATTTATAAGGAGTACGCTTGATCCGAACTTAAACAGGAATGAAACAAATTACATATATAACCATAAATACAAAGATGCGGCAAAAATAACACTTCATTTCATTAATATCAAAATACTGAATTATGCTTACAAACATAATGGAAATAAATTGGCTCGGGCGATGGTAGCTTACCTCTGAGAAGAGATGTGGTGGCTACATGCCTATGAACTATTTTACAACAAGGGAAAACCCTAAACAACCTAAACAACCAAAACCCTAACCCTAGGAGATGGAATGCCAAGAGTTTGTGGGCCCCATTGGGGTTAGTTGGGCAACCAACTTCTCGGGGTCGTAACTTGGTCATATTATCTTCGTTTGGTGTGTACAATACCTTGTGGAAAGGTCTCTCTGAGTACTATAGGATTTGCGGTAGGCTAGTACCCATGGCTATGGGCTTGATGCAGACCTAAAAAAAAACCGTTTAGGGGGTCAAAACTACTCTGGAAGTTCATGACTCGAAGAACTACTAAAAATAGTAAATGTTGGAATAAATAAGGAAACATATGAAACTCACTGGAGGTCGAGGCGGAATAGGCAGGTGGCCACCAATATCCACCTGGATCATTCCTCCCTCCTTAGGAAGCAATGGTCCCCATTGCCTACAGAGCCTCCATGAGGTGAGGTAATTTCTGCTGAACCTGGTCCCTAGTGAACCGCTTGCCCTGGTGAAGGAGTTGGCCTACTTTGAAAACTTGATATATATGGATCCTCTATTGGCAAGTGTTCTAGATATTTGTATCCATGATCTGATCATATGTGGCCTGTTCCATGCAGTATGGGTTCAGATCTGTTGGTGTGAGTTGTTCTGCAATGTCGGATGTGTCTAGAAATGGTGGAAAGTATGGCTAAAGGTAGTCTACATTGAACACTAGGTGTAGACCAAGGAATGGTGGAATGTTGAGCTCGAAGGAATTGTCCTCCATATCCTTGTTGATGGTATATGGCCCATATCAGAGTGAGCGAAGCTTACAATGGGGTCCAATGAAGCGCTCCTTCTGCAATTGTAGCCAAAATTTGTCACCCACCTGGAACTTGTGCGAAACCCGATGTTGATCATGGCACTGCTTGTACTTAGCATTGGCTTTGTCCAATATGTCATGGACTTGTTGGTAGATGTGTTGAATGCACTCAATGAAGCTATTAGCCATGTCAGCTTTAGACTGGACATGAGCCGAATCTACCTGAGTAATGGGACATAATGGATGAAATCACAGCCCTACCTAAAAGGGGATGTGGCCCGTTGAGCTGTGGAGAGATCTGTTGTAGCTATGTTGGAAATAGGGGAGGCTTTCATCCCATGTGCATGGATGCTTTGAGTTATACATGCGTATGATGTGTATGATCATCCTGTTGATGACCTCTGTTTGGCCATCAGTTTAGGGATGGAAAGCCATGGACTTAGTAATTTTGGTATCTAGCATTGACCATAGACTTGACCAAAATGCACTCAGGAATCTGTTGTCCCAATCTGATACAATGGACTGTGGGATCTCGAAGTGTACCCACGCTTGCTCAAAGAAGAGTTTAACAGTGGCCTCTGCTGTGATACTCTTCTTGCAGGGCACCATAATGGCCATCTTAGAGAATCTATCAACAACCATGAAAACGTAGTTGTTGTCGTACTTAGAAGAAGGAAGGCATGACATGTAATCCATGGAGATGGGTTCCCAAGGTCGACTAGGAGTAGGAAGATGAGTGTATAGACCTTCCTTCTTAACGGTTGGTTTGGAAATGGCACAAGCAGTGTATGATTTAATGTACCTCCCAACATCTTGATGAAGGTTTGGCCAATAAAACTACTTTTGTAATACTGCCACTGTTTTCTCTACCCTGAAATGTCCAGCGACCTGACTGTAGTGCACCTCCCAAATCATCTTGGCATGCTCGCTTAAAGGAACACATGTGTGTCCCAGGTGGCATAACAGTGCATCATGGAGGTGAAAATTTGGAACTTGCTTACCTTCCAGGAGTGTCTGGTACGTGTTGTCAAATTCTGGATTGCTCTTGTAAAGATGCGGCCACCTTGAAGTCCTGTGCCCATAGGAGTCCAACAGTGATTAGCGCCATAAGTAGTGGTCAGCTAAGGCAGCCTGCAACATTATTGGTGCTTCCTTTCTTGTACTTAATGTTCAAATGGAATTGTTGCAGGTATGTGGACCATTTTTGATGGCAATCATTCTACAACTTCCCTTGTGTCTGTATGAACTGCAAGTCGGTGGTCTGAGTGGATGACTGTTTCCTTCCCCATAATGTAATGCTTCCATTGACGGCATGCTTGCACAATGGAATATATTTCTTTGTCATAAGTAGGATACTTTCAGACCGTATTTGAAAGTGTCTCACTGTGGTAAGCGACTGGATGCCCCTGTTGAGTAAGAACTGCACCAATAGCATAGTCAGAGGCATCTTTCTCAATCTCAAATGGTTGTCGCAGGTATGGTAATGTGAGGTTGGTGCAGAGAAAAGGTGATGCTTCAACTCGAAAAACTCCTTTTGTTGGGTTTTAGACCAAAAAAACTTTTATTTCACTCCAACCTTGGTGACTTGACTTAAAGGCCAAGTGATATGAGAGAACCCTAACACGAACCTACGGTAGAAATTGGCAAGAGACAGAAAGCTATGGAACTCTGTTAGAGTGTTTGGGTCTGGCCAATCTTGAATGACTTGTATATTGGTTGGGTCCACATGCACACCCTACTCATCAATGATGTGCCCCAAATATTGAACCGCGGTCATGCCAAAAGTGAATTTCTCCAAATTGGCACACAATTGGTGTTGTTGCAGGGTTTGAAGGATCTGTTGAGTATGGTGGAGGTGCTCTTCCCAACTCTGGCTGAAGACCAAGATGTCATCTAAATACACCACCACGAATGCATTGGTGAAGGGTCGCAAGATCTCGTCCATCAACCTCATGAAGGTTGTAGGGGCATTCGTCAACCCGAAAGGCATGACCAACCATTCAAAAAGGTCCTCATCGGAGGGTTCGATAAGCACTTGGTGAGAATCAGACTTCAAGTCAATCTTGCTAAAATATTTGGCCCCCTTGAGTTGGTCCAGAAGGTCATCAATCTTGCTAAAATATTTGATCCCCTTGAGCTGGTCCAGAAGGTCGTCAATCTGTGGGATTGGGTGCCTATTCTGGATAGTGATCTTGTTCAACTTTCAATATTTAATACAGAGACTCCAAGCCCCATCCTTCTTTTGTACCAAAACAATCGGGCTCCCACAGGGTGATGAACTTGGCCTAATGTTCCCTTTTTGCAAGAGCTCCTGAATCAGCCTCTTTATCTCATCATTCTCCAGAACAGAGCGTCGATAGATCAGTCCATTGGGTAGTGGCGCCCTCGTCTTCGAATCAATGGAGTGCCTGACTTGACAATGTAGAGGTACCCTTGTAGGTGAGGCTAAAATGTCCCTGTACTCCTCCATGACCTTGTCCATCTATTGCTACTGTGTAAAGAAGACCTGTTTGGAAGCTGTGGCCATAACCTTCTTCTTTCCTTGAGGGAGAATCATAAGGAAAACAAATTTCTTGGTCTTGGAAATGATCTTACTACATTGCTTTGCAGTGATCAAAGAGATGGTGGTAGGCAAGGCTACCTCTGGTATCCTTTATAACTTATTTCCTTGAGTAATAATACAGAGTGAGGTCTAGACTCATATACACTATGTCGCTTCCATAAGTATGGTTGTCCTAATAATACATCACAAACTTCAAGAGGAGAAACATCACACAGTACTTCATCTGTGAAGGGCTTGATGCTATAGGGAAGGTGACATTGTTGGTTGACGTAGAGATCTTGTCCTTGATGAAGCCACCCGATGGTCTACGACTACAGATTTGTTGTCATCGGTAGGCCAAACCACTTCATGACCTCTGCTGAAATAAGGTTATTTTGGCTCCCACTGTCGACAATGAACTATAGCGGAGAACCCTTCACCCATGTCTATGAGTGGAAGAGGCATTCCCCCTCCTTTGTATCTTGAAGATCATTCTTCTGGATCTTGGTGGTGGCTTGATTTGAAAATGAGATCTTAGATTAAAATTAAGGTATTACAGACTCGTGATCCAAAATGGATCCTAAAAACCTCTAAGTCTTTCAGTACTTAAAAACTATCGCAAAGGATAAACCTTCAAGAATGGAAGAAAACACTATTGCAATGGAAAAACATGAAGAAATGGTGAAAACAGAATTAAACGGAGGCTAAAGAAACATTGCACAGGAACCGTCGGATCTGGCCGATCAATGGTCCAGATCTAATCGGCATATCGCAACCGGAGGCAGCAAGCGGAGTCCATCAGAGGCGGCCTTATGGGAAATCACGACAACGATCAGCGCGATTAAATGAGGGCCGTTGATCAAGTGCGCAGATCAACGGTCCAAATCTACTCGCGCTATCGCATCACTAATACACACATAGAAGGACTTACCGGGGGGCTCGAGGACTATACGATATGCGATTGCGATATATCACATCACGAAATCACATCATGACAATACAAAGGAGCGGGGGCGATACATATGCGACGTGCGGGCCCGACGGGTTTTATGGGTGCAAATATATATATTTTGAGTTTCGGAAAAATGGTTTTCTATGTAAATTCACATTTTTGTTAAATAAACAAAATACAAAGGAACTGCGCCTGGAGCGATAAAATGGACCTGAAAGGTTTATACATGCAGCTACATATATTTTGAGTTTCGTAATGAGTGGGATTTCAGGTGGTAATTGGTATTGGACGGGCTCTGCTCGAGCCCATACATTGGCCGACATGTGGCTTGGCACCAAAGAGAGAAAACTGCCTTTTTGGGCGAGTAATCTCCGTGTGCATAAGCGGCCTGAAATCAATATCAACCGTTGGATCAACGATCACACAGATCAACGGTAGACTTGCGATAGCGACCAAAGGCGGATCCGAAGGGATTATAGGGTGGAATCGATAATATTTGAAGTCCGATAAATGACAGTTTGGCAGATTTTACAGCGTTTCTGTGTATTTTTCTATGTAAACAGAGAAACGATATTTTTGGGGATTTCAACCGTGCCAAAGATCCTTTCCATTAAAAAACAGGTGGCCACCATACCTGAAGGCGTTTCACAATGATTGTTTAACGCTCAGAGGGGATTTGAACAGACAGAGGCCGGAAGCCAGAGAGCCCGAAAGGGAAAAGAAATAGACAAGCGCCAATTTGCTTAAAAGCCACTGAATGACAGAGACAGGAGCAGGCAGTGCTGAGACAGAGAGAAAACAGAGACATAGAGCGAGAGGGAGAGTCTGTGTACTTAGAAAGACTTGAGGGATTCAAGCAAAACCCTTTTGTTTGTTCCTGTTGTGTTGAGACTCAATTTGAGCTCACATTTGTTAAAAACTCCGCTCTTGAAGACATAATAGAGAGGTCACCACTGAAAGCTGGACCAAGAGATGTAGCCCAAGAGTTTTGGGTGAACTCCTTGATTATTTGCTGTGTTATGTGTGTGTGTCTGTTATGTTTCTCTAACTACTCATTGTCTATATTATTCACAATCTTTTCGATCCGTTGCACTAAGTAATATAGGAAAACCCTGCACATGAGTCTGCAATACCTTAATTTTAATCTAAGATCTCATTTTCAGATCAAGTGGTATTAGAGCTTTAGGTTTGTTAAGGTTATACAAATTTGTGCTGGATTTTTGAATGCTAATTAGGTCAAAGCTCAAACTAGGAGAAGGAGAGATTGTTGAGGCTAATCTAGAAATTGGAAGAGTCTATCCTCAGAGGAGAATGGCAGAAGGAACTCCATTGGAATTAGAATCTCAGTTCATGGAAAATTTTATGGCCATGCGAGCCATGGTGGAAGAGATGTATCGGGAATTTAAGAAGGATCAAGGTGAAAGCACTTCAACACCCAAACAAGACAAAGGAGCAGAGGAACCTTCTCTAGATGCCCCTCCAGAGGGCAAAGGGAAAGGGGAAAATCCTCCTCCATCATCTCCTCCACCATCTCCTTCATCGTCCTTGTTAGTGCCTAGATTTACCTCAGGCTGAAAAGGTAGGATCCAGGGCCAACATCAAACCACGCTCAGCCTCATAGCTAGCCCTACGAGGACAGGAGAGGGCTCTCTCCGGGTCAATCTCAGCAAATGATGATCGATTGGGGCTTGAGATGACTGAAATATCTTCTGATGTTAGGCTAGGTATGAAGTGCAAGGATTTGATTTGATTTTTTGAGGGTTTTGTTGGAATCAAGGGAAAGGCAAATTTGGGTCCGGGGATGAAGGCCAGTTTTGCAGAGTTCTGATTGGGGCAAGAAAGGCAATCGTTTTGATGCTTTGATTTGTAAAGATGGAGGGTTCAAATTGGTGAGAAGCTGAAGAGGGCAAGAGGGTATCAAGAATCCTCTTCAAACTGAAGAAAACATTGAAAATTAAACAAAACTGAAAGACAAAGCACAACAAGCTAATGAATTCTACCTTTGTCACTCATTTGTTTAATTTTAGAAGCAAAATAAAAAGGAAATGGTACACAAAAATATCAGTGAACTTACAAATTACATAGAGAAAAACACCATCAAACAAAGAGCCACAGGGATCCCAAAAAGTGCTGCAAACCCAGGTCTTTCCTTTGACAAAAATGCAAAAATCAGATGTACAATGGAGTGCCAAGCAATTCCAAGTGTCCAACCATGCTAATGATTGAAAGATCACAAGATATAGGCAAGCCTAACTCTTTCCCATGCCTCTAGGGGTCGAGCTCATCATTCTAGGAGCTTTTTCAACCATATCTAAACAAGGAACTGAAAAATAGGCAATGAAACAACTTGCCTCTATATGTTAGGAAACTGATTCATTCACTATCTTTTGACTTTTTAGTGAATGAATCTACTAAACAAGTAAATATGTGCCAAAATTACATCATGTTCATGAAATTACATCAAGGTAGATCAAGAGTTACATGAAAAAGTGAAACTAGTCAAAACTGGGTGAAATTCTGAGCTGCTGAGTGAAAAATAGGCCAAATTTCCCTATGCGCCGCACCTAAAACTTGTATGCGTAGCACAACTTTGAGGCCGATTTTGAGGGCCTTCTCGAAGTCCAAATTGAGCTCAAGATAGCTCGTTGGAAAGCCCTGCCTGTCTACTTTCCAACCCAAGTAGAATTTCTAGATTTGGTGTCCATTTGCCCCTCCAAAAATCCAATCTCCCAACACTGCTTCCTGTGGGTGCAAAAGGTGGCAGAAAGGTGATTTTTTGTGTGTTTTTGACCCTTTAGGCAACCCAGAACTTGATGAAATCCTTAGGTAATTCATGAGAATGCATAAATTTTCATAAAAAATCTAGAAATGCAAAGTTTTCCTCCAGAGGATCTCCCAATTATAAGCGTGCACCAAGTGGCACTACGCGTTGGGCGGAAAAACCTGTTTTAGACCAAAATTTTCAAAATTGACAAAATTTTCTCCAAAATTGCTGAAATTTGGGCTGGAGGTCCATCATCAAGTATCATGCTCAGCCAAAGAAGCTTCGGCCAAGATTTGGAGCCTATCATGCCTTTTGCATCGTTTTAGTGTCCTCCTGGTGCATGCAGTTTCAGTTGTAGAGTCATTGTCTCGGTCATATGATGTGTCGGTGTCCGTCTCCATGGTGTTTCAAAGTCCGTGTGGGCTTCAATGAGATGGAGAATGAGAATTTAGTGCTTTTTTTTCAATTGACAAATGTGGGAGGGACTGTGAGAAATATGGCAGTGTGGACATTGGGCTGTCAAGTGAAATTAAAATACAATAACAGTCACTTGACTGTGTTTTAGGAATGTGGGGTTTAAGGATTTAGGAATTTTACAAATGATATGGGAGATGGCAGGGTTTAGGGATAGGGATAATAGGATTTAGGAACAATTAATATGAGTAATTTTATAAGGGAATAGGGAAAAAGGGGAGGCACTGTATGATGATATGACAACGATGGGAAGGGGAAACACAGATGAGAAATGGAATTGGAGTGTTTTGGCACCAAAGTCAAATTTTGACATTCTAATTCAAACCCTAAGGGAGCAGTTTTTGATATGAGTATAGGGTTTAAATTTTAACATTCAAATTCTCCAAACGAACCTTCTAAACCACACCAAACACTATTCAATGGCCATTGCAAGATGATTTGACTTACACAGAGCATAGGAGATTGAGTTGTTTAAATTTATGGAAAAGTGGCAAAGTTTTTTATGTTTCGGCCCTGTGTGCCACGCACACAACCCAGTGCGCCGCGCACTCTATATGCACCACCCACATTCAAAAAGAACACTAAAGTGGGCGGCTCTATGCGCCATGCACTTTATATGCACCGCGACCACCTCCCAACGCACCGCGACTATAATTTCGTCAACAGTTCAACCTTCAAAACACAGTTTCGCCCTCCAACTAATTTCTCCATGATTTCTCTTGGCTCCTAGTTGACCTTTGCTATGCCAATGAATCATGAAATAAATGAAAATATCTTTCATGGCATGGACTTCGATTTTGATTTAAAAAAACCCACTGTTTGAAGACTTTAACACTTTTATAAGAGAACTCTGTTTTGCTTGTTTCCTTTTGATTTTTGAGCTGATGATGAATCTCTTTGTTTGTTTTTGCAGGGATGATTGGCATGTGATTTCGGTAAAGGATGACCAGGGCTGCGCCTGAAGCACCTCATGACTGAAAAACTTTAAAAATTACTCATTTTTTTTTTTTTTTTTAGACAAAGTTCGGGTGCTATATATTGATCTGAAAAAAAGAGAAGGCTGTTCGCCATACATATAGTGCTTCATGAGCATTCTGGATCCAAGGAATTACAAAAAGGTTCTCTTCCTTGATCCTTGTTCTAGTATTCCTGCCTCTGAGGCTTCTTAAACTACTGTAAATCCGGACAAACTGCAGACACCAAAATTTACAACTACATAACATAATTAATCTATCTCTATGTGACTGATCTTCCTTGCAGTGGACGCTTCTGGGTTAGGATCTGGCTCATTCTGTTTAGCGCTAGAAGAGGATGGAGCATCTTTGAAATGTTTGTCCATCATGAATTTGAGGACAGTGATCGATTCTTCAGCATGGCTACATCTATTGGCCAGGTTGCTAAATTGCTCATGTAAGGAGCTGACTCTGTGAAGGAATAGATTTATCTCAGCCCGATATTTCTCATTAAGAATTCGGTATTGGTCTTCCAGTCTTGCCTCCAGACTTCGCACTTGATCCTCCAAGGCCCGCTGTTGAGCTCGCAGTTCCTCAAATTCAGCCTGAAGATCTCTACAATGAAAGCAGTCTTCCGGGCGATCCATTAACGCTGGATGGTTCTTGCCTGCTCTATTCACTTCTTTAACACAGGAACTCAGGTCTCTCTGCTTATTGCAAGCTACTTCCACAGCGCGCGCAGGGCTGCTGTGATTTTGTTGGCTCCCACGAACTGTCTGAAGATAGGCGGATGCGGATTTGCTCGTCTGCTCGTGGACACAGGCGTTCTCAATGTGTTGGAGGTTCATGTAGCCCCATCTATATATAGAAACTGTCCTCAGGCTAGAGGAGCGGGAAAGAGCCCATTTACATCTCCCAATGCTCCAGTTCATGGTCAAAGACTTATCCTGAATTGCACAAGTGGTCTGCCTACGAGGACGATTTTCACCTGCGTTTCGCTTGATTCCCATACTCTGAGTAGATCTCCCAATCTTATTTCTGATCAAAATCTTGCCTACCATACCTGTTCTGCCAACTGAATTGATTGTTTGTTGGCTGTCATAGATTCTATTATCCACGGTACACCTGCTGTTGACTAGATGTGGAATATTCATGGTAACGGTTGTAAGGAGGAATTATTGTTACAGCACAGAATACCTTTGGAGCGCTCGCATGCCCTGTTGGCGCACTTGTCAGCCTCCTTGTTCAGTCCACGGAGGATGTGATAAAAGATGACTTCTTCCATTGAGGCGCGAAGAATCTGGTTCCTGTAGTTTATCTGCTGTAGAAGGATGTTCGGCGTGCTCAGCCTCTGCGCCATGAGTCTAATGATAATTGCTGAGTCCCCGAACACTATAGCCTTCCTTATCCCTAACTTAATCAGCTGAGTGAGGCCCTGGTACAAAGCTAACCCTTCTGCCCTGTTGTTGGACATTTCCCCCAGTCCCCATTCGAACTGAAGTATTCTTTCGCCGTTAGCATTGCAGATGAGACCCCCTGCACCGGCTTGGCCCGGATTTAGTTTAGAAGCGCCATCAAAAAATAAGTAAAACTTATTACAGTTTCTCAACCAGCTTGCAAATTCCGCTTCCTTTAACCTCAGCTTCCAAGCCCTGTTTATTTCTTTCCTTTGAGTCTTTCCTTGGCTTAATTCCTGTGCACTAGTTATGTTCTCTTGGACATAACTGACCAGGTTCCTCTCTTCCATGCTGTAATTAGTAATCTCTATCTTACCTTTGGTGTGAACTGTGATTGTCTCCACCGCTAAGTACTGTGCCTTGTGACACATAGCTCTGATGTTAAAGCCTTTCTCCTGGAACACCCTTCTATTTCGTGCCAACCAGATGCTCCATAGGAGGGTTAGGGGAATGGCATTCCATATCCTTTGCGTCAATTTACTACCTTTCTCTTTCCATGGACAATTCTTTCTCCATTTGTGAATTGTGTCTGCAATGGTTGCCTGAGGCTCCCATGGAGCATCCCCAATTGAGGCCATCTTTCTCCAGCATTCATCAGCAACCGGGCAATCTATAAACAAGTGTTGAATAGTTTCCTCTGACCTGCAGCAATTCGGACATCTGGATGGTCCCATTATACCTCTTTTCTTTAAATTCTCTGCTGTTAGTATTTTCCCTTTCAGGAGCAGCCAAATGAAGAATTTGACTTTGGGGGGTGCTTCTGCTCTCCAAACAAGTTTCCATTGATTCCATATATCCTGTGGGAAGGTGCTGTCACATAGATGTTGGTGCCCTGCTTTGGCCGTGTATTGAGTTCCTGTTGGGTCCCAACGATAACCGTCTTGCTTGCCTTTCTGAATCGGAGCTTTGCTGTGAAGGAGGTTCTTTAAGGCAGCAAGACTGGTTTCTAGCTCCCTGGGGTAATCCGGAAAGTTCCAACCTACCCATGCTTGGGAGTGGTTGTCCCATTGTGATATTTGAGCTAAATACCATATTCCTTTTCCATTTAGCCAGTTTATGGCAGGGGTTGCCTCCACTTTTGAACCAATAGGATGCTGTCCGAGAATTCTGTCTGTGGAGAAATTGATGCTACTTCCCCCTCCTGGGACTTTTGAGATATTTTGAGACATGAAGGGTATGGCTTTCTTGCAGAGTTGCCAAATTTTTGTGCTATCTCTGTTGGGAATATTGGTTTCCAGAAGTTGTTGCCTTGAGCTGTTCAAGTATTTTGCCTCTAAAACCTTCTTCCACCATGCTGCAGGTCCTGTGATCATTCTCCATATTATTTTAGCTCCAAGAGCTAAATTCAGCAATTTTGGAGATCTTATTCCTAACCCTCCCTTTTCCTGAGACTGGATGACATTCTTCCAGCTGACAAGGTTGAATTTTCTTTTTTCTGTTTTCCCTCCTTGCCAAAGAAAATGTCTGAGAGCTCTTTCCATTTTAAGATGGAAAACAACAGGAGCTTGGCATAAAGAAAAACGATAAATGGGAAGAGAGGCCAAACCTGATTTGAGAAGTACAAGCCGTCCTGCTGGGTTCAACCACATGGTGCCCCATTGTTGGATTTTTCTCTTCATTTTGTCAAGGATTTCATTCCATGTGTCAGCTTTCAGCGGTCCCATACTTACTGGCATCCCTAGATAGGTGAAATGGCTCCAGACAAGTTTGTAGGAGACTTCTAATATACTTGCAATGCTATGGATGGTGTGAGTTGAAGTATTCCAACCATATATGCAACTTTTTTGCTGATTGATCTTCCCCCCTGAGTATTCCATGAATTGATCTAAGATCTTTTTAAAGCGTCTTGCTATAGTGGTGGACGCTCCTCCTATTAGAAGGGTATCATCCGCAAATTGGGAGTGGTTGATGTTCTTTGTTCCTTGCTCAAATTTGATGCCTGTGATTAGACCTATTCTCCTATTGAAGTCCAAGATTTGGCTAAGGGACTCGGCCATGAGAATAAACAAGTAAGGAGACAAGGGACAGCCTTGCCTAAGGCCTCTAGAGGATTGGAAGGCAGCACACGGCCTCCCATTGATCAGAGGAGAGATCCAGGGTTCCGATATACAGGCTTTAATCATTGTGATGAAGGAGGAGTCAAAACCCATTTTGTGAAGGACAACAAATAGAAAGGAATGCCTTACCCTGTCAAAGGCATTGGCAAGGTCCAGCTTTAGAACAAACCCTTTCTCCTTTCTGCTTATGCTTGAGTGGATAGCCTCTTGCACAAGAAGGATAGAGTCAGAGATGTGCCTATTGGGAAGGAAGCCTCCTTGGTTTTCTGAGATCAGAGATTGAAGATGGGGCTTGAGCCTAGATGAAAAATTTTTGTGATTATTTTGTATGCTGAGTTACATAGAGATATTGGCCGAAATCTAGAAAAGGTGGAAGGTCTATTCTCTTTTGGGATTAGGGCTAGATAGGTAGAGTTGGTGAATCCCCCCATTTTGCCTTTCTTTAAAACCCAGCGTATCATCTTGATGAGATCCTTTTTGATCAGCTGCCAATGCTCTCTGTAAAAGCTGATTGGAAACCCATCAGGTCCTGGAGCTTTATCTGGGTGAAGACTCCAGATCGCTTTTTGGATTTCTTCTTCTTCTACTTCTTTCTTGAGGTTGCTGTTCATTTCTTGTGTGACTCCTTTGGGCAGATGCTGTAACAAACTTGAGTAGTCTTCCTCTCCTTTATCCTCAGTCAGAAGGTTCTTGAAGTGATTGGTGGCTGCTTCCTTTATGGTTTCCTGAGTATTGTAGCTGTACCCTTCACTATCCTTAATTGTGCTCACTGTGTTTCTAGCCTTTCGAACCGTAGCCTGCTTATGAAAGTAAGAAGTATTTTTGTCTCCCTCCTGGAGCCAGAGCTGTCTTGACTTCAATCTCCATTTGGTTTCTTCGTCGTTTGTAGTTTGTCTCAGCTGAGAGTATAGTTTTATTTCATTCTCTTTGATTTGCTGGGTCAGCCCAAAGGCTTCAATGTTTCGCTGCACTTCCTCCAGCTCTTGCTTAATTTTCTTTTTGCTCAACTCAGGCTCTTGGTAGTTGTTCTTTGCCCAATTTTTTAGAGCCTGTCTTACTCTTTTTAATTTTGTTTCCCAGATATAAGTTGGGGAGCCTTCCACATGTTGTATCCAAGCCTGCCGCACCACGTCGTTTGCTGCAGAGATACGATTCCATATGGAACAGAATTTGAAGGGGAGAGGTCCTAGCTGACATTGACTATGCAAAGTGAGCGTTATTGGATAATGGTCAGAGGCGGAGACATTAAGAATATTTGACTGGCCTGTAGTGAAAGTGGACAGATACGCTATGCTTATGAGGAACCTGTCAAGGCGCTCCATGATATTGCCGACTCCTATTCTTCTGTTGCTCCAGGTATATCTTCGATTCTTGGGCCTGATATCTACAAGGTCTTGCTCCTCCATTATACTCTCAAGTCGATTTCTGAAAGGATCTGGGTTGAAATGTCCCCCTCTTTTCTCGTTTGCATGCAATACCAAATTTAAATCCCCTGCAATAATGAGATTGTTGTCCCGCTCATCTTCTATACTAGCCTCCAAAGTGTTCCAGCATACTTCTTTCTCTCTATACTGATTCAGAGCGTATATATTGTAGATTACTACCGCTGCTCCACCTGTCTTACTTTCTAGATTAGCACGGATCCAGTTCTGGTGTATTCTGGTGGAGTTACAATTCCATTTATTACTGTCCCACATTGTTAGAATGCCGCCTGAGGCTCCTCTTGCTTCGCTTGCGCATCCACTGTAACGCTTTTGCTGGTTGATGACTCTATTAATTTCTGATTGATCTTGCTTTGTTTCTTGGATAAGAACGATTTCGGGGTTTTCACTTTGGATTAAATCCTTGAGGGCTGCTATCTTGGAGGGGTGCCCTAATCCCCTGCTGTTCCAGGATAGTATTTTCATCATGATTTACTGGTTACGTGGAGAGGTGCTCGCCTCTCTTTGCCCTTGTTGTTGTTTTCTTTATCCGAGTGCCCAAGAATAAAGGATTCTATAGGAGTCTGAGAGCCCATTGCTATGTCTTTCTGGGTACTTTCTTCTCTCTGTTGTTTGGCCGATTTTCTGCCAGGCCCATGTTTCTTTGGAACATCGCTGGACGCCCCATGATCCTTTGATGAACTTCTGGTAATCCTGGTGGAGGGGGAGTCGGGGGGGGGGGGGGGGGGGTGGGAAATGAGAGGGGGAGAGGGGTGGAGAGGAGGGTCAGAGGAGGGGAAATCAGGCACTGATTCTTCCTCAGAGAGGGAAGCGAAGGGATTAGAGGATGGAGGGATGGGAGGATCGGTAATCCGAGGAGGAGAAGAAGGTTGATGAAGGGGGGGCTGCTGGGAGGAGGAAGAGGGATGTTGAAGGGAAGAGGGTTGGAGGGGAGGGTGCTGATGGGAAGGACCAGGGGCTTCAGAGTCCGAAGGCTTGAGGGGAAGGGATGATTTTTTTCTTTTAACAGTTTCCCATTGCCCATCTTGCTCTTCTGGTTCAACATTAACTATTTTAGGACATCTATTTGCAAAGTGACCATATTCGTGACATACCTTGCATTTGAAGGGTATTTGCTCGTAATCCAGCTGCTGAATATGGCACCAGTCATCTACTTTCAGTTTGATTGCTTCCGGCAGTCCTCGGCCCAGATCAACCTCCACGCAAATCCGCGCACAAGCCTGCATGTTCTCTTTGGGTTCACTGCGGTCTATGTATTTTCCAACCGCGTTCCCTATTGCTTTCACAGAGTCATCCCCCCAGCAGTGAAGTGGGAGGTGAGGTAGTCTAACCCAGACTGGAACCGCACTTGGAATATCTAGTTCAGGATCGAAATCCGGGGTCCATTTGTTGAGATAGAGGCCCCTGGAATCCATAAAGTAAGGCCCGTTTCTGAATATAAGATCTTTATCCTCTTTGGTTTCAAAATGAAAGGTAAAATATCCTCTACCACAGAATCTGATGGATATTTTGCCCTGGATCTTGTCCGACCAATTTATTTCGACCCATCTTTGCACTGTTTTGGGTGATGGCCATAGTCCTGTAAATTGCCCGATTAACCCTTTCTCTGCTAGGGAAATCGCTGCCATGTGTGGAATGGTCGGAGGCAGAAGAACTTCCTGTAAAACATCCAGCTTCTTCACAAACTTTGTTGCTGTTGGTCTAGGTCTTGGCGGAGGGAGAGATTTCACCAGGTTTGAGAAAGCTCGTTGCAGCTCCGGATCCCCACTAGGCGGATCCGGAGGATCCATGATTCAGATCGCTCAGTCGCAGGCAGGCTCAGGCGCGGGTTTCAGGCGCGCGCGCAACAAGCAAAAAAATTAAAAATTACTCATTTATTACAAACCATAAATTTGACGATTTCTTCTTCAAAATAGAGTTTTGAAGAAGAATCATGATCAAACATATTGATAATGAAATTTTCCAATGAAAACTGATTTTGAACCTCCCTCATTGCCTGTGGACATTATTAGACTTTTTGAAGACAAAACCCTAGACCTAATGACTAAAATGACCCTTTGCTGACCAAGAGACCAAATAGGATTGTGAATGACTTTAAAATTGATTTTGATGTATAGACACAGATCAATAGGTACATGACATGAGGGAGATGAGTGACAAGACCGTTCCGTTAGAAAATCGATGCTCCTAATGGAATGCAAATGACTGGACCAAATGTGACACCTAAAAATGAAATGCAACAAAAGAGATTTTGATCGCTGACAGAGGGATGAAAAGACCGACTCTAACAGTCCTCATCTCCTAGCCCTAAAAGAAAAAGAAGAAAACATATTTGATTAAATTAGATGTGAAATTTGATTTGCCAATTTATGATGGAGAATTAAATGCAGAAAAGCTAGATAACTGGATTAGACAAATTGATGTATATTGCAGGGTGCAGAACATTGATTCAGAAAGGATAAAGATTCAGCTGGCCAGCCTTCGCCTTGGAGGAACTGCACTAGTGTGGTGGGAAGGCAAGACACAAGCTGATCTGAAGAGACATGGTAAAATTCTTTCTACTTGAAATGAATTTGTTTCTGCCATCAAAAAACAATTCTATCCTCTAGCTTATATGCAACAAGCAATGATGAATTGACCAACTCTTCACCAATTAAAGGGCCAAAGTGTACAAAGTTATACCCAGGAATTTAGAAAAAGAGCTTTAACTCTAGGCATATCTCTAGAGTCACATGAAACTTTGTTGAAGTATATAGGTGGTCTGCATAGCTATTTGAAGCACACCATTCTCATGTTTAATCCCACTAGCCTAGATGATGTATCATTTCAGGCTACACATATAGAAGCTAGAGGCAAGAATGTGAACCCAGAGGTTGGGGGATCATCAAAACCCTCTGCAAGCAAGAACAAGGAAAAGAAGAAGCTGAAATGGAAGGAGAGGAAGACAAACACTGTACAGAAGGACAAAACTTCATGCACTCACTGCAAGAAGGATGGACACGATGATGAACACTACTGGTCTTTGCATCTGGAGCTGAAACCTAAGAAGTTCGGTGGTAAGAAGAAGAAGACTGCTGCTGCTATTCAAAAAGACTTGGGGTCAAACTCAGGTGATGAAACAATAGTCGCAGCCACAGGTATAAAAGGTAAAAATTCCAAAGCATCTACAAGTAATTCTGCACAATCTATTGATAATGAAGATAATGAGAGGAAAAGACATGAGATTTTTCATATTAGAGTTATTTCCAAGCACCAAAATATTGATACTTTATTTGATAGTGGATCACAAGTAAACTTGATTTCTAAAACAATTGTAAAGAAGTTGGGCTTACTAACAACACCTCACAAGAAGCCATATCCATTAGGTTGGGTATGTGATAAAGCAAAGCTACAAGTGACTAGACAATGTAAACTTTGGTTTGCTATTGGGTCAACATTTGTAGATGAGGTTGAGTTAGATATAGTTCCCTTGGATATATGTGGTATTGTTTTAGGAAGTCCTTAGTTGTATGATAGAAAAGCCATTTTATATAGAGATGAAAATAAGTATCAACTCACTAAAGATGGAATAGAATATATTGTAAGAGCTCATAAACTCAAAAATAACTATTCTCTCATAAACTCAGGACAGATGAAAAAAATTGTAAATTCATGCAAGCAATTTTTACTAATGATTGTAAAGGAAAGAACCCTGATAAAACCAATGTATTTAAAGGCTGTGATGCTAAACAGAAAGCTGATTTAGTTAATGTTGTTTCAGAATATGATATCCTATTTCAAGAACCTAAAGGTCTGCCACCCAAAAGGGAAATAGTACATGATATTCATTTGCAGCAAGATGCTCCATTACCTAACATCAGAATGTACAGGTTATCTGCTTTAGAGAATGCAGAGATCAAGAAGCAGGTACAGGAGCTGCTCGATAAAGGGTTCATAAGACCAAGCACATCACCATGTGGATCTCCAATCGTACTGGTGAGAAAGAAAGATGGTTCGTAGAGGATGTGCATTGATGATAAAGCACTGAATAAAATAACGATCAAGAATCGTTATCCACTTCCTCGCATTGATGATCTATTAGATCAGTTGAAAGAAGCCGTTTACTTTTCCAAGTTAGACTTGCGTAGTGGCTCTCATCAGGTCAGAGTTGCAAAACAAGATGCATGGAAGATTGCTTTCAAGACAAAGCAAGGGATGTATGAATGGTTGGTTATGCCTTTTGGCTTAACTAATGCTCCTGCCACTTTCATGAGAGTTATGAATAATGTACTCAGACCTTTTATTGATGATTTTGTAATTGTATATTTAGATGACATTCTTGTTTTCAGTAAAAAATGGGAAGAACATTTGAAGCATGTAAAGCAAACTTTAGATGTTTTGAAAAGAGAAAATCTCTATGTGAAGTTATCAAAATGTGAATTTG
Organism: Pinus tabuliformis; assembly: GCA_031772625.1. Lineage (NCBI taxonomy): Eukaryota > Viridiplantae > Streptophyta > Pinopsida > Pinales > Pinaceae > Pinus > Pinus tabuliformis. Next base: position 737,673,537 of record CM062804.1, read on the forward strand.
GCTAAACATCTTTAAATTATTTGGGTCATATTGTAGGGGGTGGTGAATTGAAGATAGATCCATCTAAGGTTGAAGTCATTGTGAACTGGCCTAAACCCAAATCTACTACAGAAGTTAGGAGTTTCCTAGGAGCAACACAATATTGGAGAAAGTTTATTGCTAACTTTTCCTTGATTGCATCTCCCTTACATGCTTTAACAGGATTGAACAAGGTGTTTCAATGGGGAGGCAAATAGCAGAAAGCCTTCGACACCTTAAAAGAAAAAAATAGTATAGTACCAGTACTAGCATTGCTAGATCTTCAACACCCATTTGAGATTGAAACAAATGCCAGTGACTATGCCATGGGAGTAGTGTTGATGCAACACGGTAAACCCATATGTTATCATTCTGAGACATTTACTTCTGCAGTAGTTAATTATCCCACATATGACGAAGAATTGTATGCATTAATACAAAGTGTGAAAAAGTGGAAACATTACCTAATGGGTAAGGAAACAATCATACATACAGATCATCAACCACTTCAATATTTGCACTCACAAACTAAATTGCAGCAATCAAGACATTATAGGTGGATGGGTTTCCTACATCAATTTCATCTTGTCATTAGATATAAGAAAGGCATACACAATAAGGTTGCAGATATGCTATCAAGACCAATCATATTACCTACTATACTTAAGAATAACTCAGTAATGCATGAAAGCTACATTGAACAATATGCTCAAGATGTAGATTTTAAAGATGTATATGCAACTTTAAGTCATGGAAAACAAGTAGAAGAATTGGATTATTATGTTAAGGACCAACTCTTGTATCATTTGGGAAAGTTATGCATTCCACAAACTGAAAGAGTTAACATAATCCGAGAAGCACATACTTCTCTTATATCAGGTCATTTTGGTGTAAGTAAAATAGTTGCACAACTACAAGGTTCTGTTATTGGCCAAGAATGCATGAAACGGTTTCTAGATATATTAAAGGGTGTACCATGTGTGCTAAAAGCAAGCCCAACAATAGAAAAATAGGCTTGTACACTCCACTTCCAATTCCTTCTCGTCCTTGGGAAAGTGCTTCCATGGACTTTGTTGGGGGATTGCCAAAATCTAGAAAAGGTCATGGTTACTTATATGTTATTGTGGAAAGGTTCAACAAAATGTGTATTTTGATACCTTGTAACAAGCAGGTTACAACTAAACAAACAACGAAGTTGTTCTTGTTATCACCCCAAGAAACTCACCTAGGTTGTATATCAGTGATGCTCGTGAACATTACAAACTCAACAAAATGTTGGAAAAATAGGTGGATGAATGAAAGAAATGCTGCATATTCAAGCCAGATAACCACTTCTACTATGATTGACCCCAGACATGGGTGAACACCCCCAGGCTACAAGGCTTTAGACCACCAATTACTCACAGTTTTAGAGACAATGTAATGATGGAGAACGCTGATCACACCAGCAGATACACAGGACCCTGTGATGGCCAGTTGCAACCAGTTAATAGGTCTGTAAATTTGTTTTCTAATACACAGACAGGATGACAGCTCTTTGGCATTAAAACAACAGAAACCTGCAAGAAAATTCGATGATACCATGCTAAATCCTAACACAGAGGTGGGACGACGGCCCCTCTAATGCTAAATATTAACAACACATGAAATAATGCGGAACATGCACAACCTGGAATAAAGAAGAAGCAGTGGAGAGTGAGCAATCAACAACAAAAGAAGCTTGTATTAGCTGGAAATGTAGACCAGAAGTTGCAGGTTACAAGGTAGTTACAGTCTCCAGAAGTTGAAGCTTGCAATAGAATGACATTCATCCAACACTCATCAATCTGATTACATTGTTTTTCTAGGTATATATAGAGGTTGAATACAAAATTGCTCTACATAATTCATGCGCGGAGTTGTCTTAATGGACTACCAACCGCATTTACATTAAGATATGGGTCTCTGATAACAATTTGATTATTTTTAATGAACAAAATGGCTCTTTCTGTACTTTGATGTCCTTCATGACCATATGGAATTTAATGTGCACAAGGCTCCATGACTGATTAATAATTTGATTAGCTTGAAGCTATCCTTCTTGTCCTCAGCCGTGCTATCTCTTTAATACAGTGGGTGAAGCATTAATCGCAGAGAGCTGGAGGATGATCACCTTCATCCCTTGGAAGCGCGGGGCAGGCCAAAACATGGAAATTGCATGGAAAACCAATGAGGGGCTAAGAACAAATGATAGCCGTCAGATGGTGTAAATAAATGGCTGAGATCTGATTTGAGAGGCTATCAGGAGCTAACACAAATGGAGGATCTAGGTTTAACGAAAGCTGTTGGATCACTATCGGGCAGATCCAACGGTGATCGGGGGCGGAAGACATAGGATAGTTAATGCGTGGGGAGGACGGTGGTATGACGGGCGGGCGGTTTCCCCGCACTGCCTTTTGGCTGCAAGCGGTAATCGTACATATGAGCGTGATCCAGTTATATGATGACGCGTGGCTGATGGGACAATGGGGAAAACCACTTCCCCGGGGACTAACGAACGAGCGTTTAATGGGGTGAAGGCTTGCGAAAACTGTCTGATGATGAAGCGGGCACAATCAGACGGTTGAGGGAATGAACTTGTGCTTCAGGGTTGATGTGATAGGCGAGGGGCGGGCTCGAGCTTTGTTAAAGCTTAGGGTTATGAAATTTTTATATGTGCCCACTATAAAGGGTTAAGACTATAGTGTCGGGGCGAAATAAATGATAGGTTCATATATGGGGTTTAATAGACTTAAAATAAAAGCGCCCAAGAGCCGTGAAACATAGGTTAATACGGGGCCTTTTTAAGTATTTAAAACAAAACACGCGGGCACTTTGGAAAAGGGTATAAAGGGGTTTAGACGGGTTTTGTAGGTACAAAACAAAAAGAAGCCCGGGGGCCTTAAAAGAGTTAATGAGGGGTTTTGAGGAAATAAGGAAAAATGAAAGGGAAGGATAAAATGGAGGTGGCGGGGAAAAAGGGAGAGACCATGATAAGCATTACAAACCATCTCTGAGCCAACAACCAAGGACCAAACCCATTCCTTTTCCTGGAAAATCAGCAGCATGTAGCAAAGCTAACACTGGCTCCTTCTGGGGATGAGAGCCTCCCTGTGAGGTCTCAAGAACCTACAGACCAATGCATTTCCAATTGAAAACAAGTTAACCAACATTCTCTAGTGTTCCATTGGGCATGGAGTGTAGGTGCACCTATACTAAAACTGATAAAATCAAATATTTACAACTTTTAAGGCCAAAGACCTTAAACCAAATAAACTTTCAAAAACCGCCCATTAACTGGGCCATCAAAACTACCTCTCCTCCCATACTTTTTAGTATGAAGGTGTTATTCCCTTGAACTTGTGATATAATGAAAGGCCCTGTCCAGAAAGCATCAAATTTCCCATGATCGCCTTTCTTCTCCTTTAATGCATCCCACTTCAAAACCAAGTCACCAACCTGAAAATTGTTTGCTTTCGCCTTTCTGTCAAAGGCTTCATTGGTTCTCTTCTGATGTGTTGCAGCCTTTTCAACCAGCTGTTCTCTAATCTATTGTATTTCTGTTAAATCTGTGATCCTCTTTGCCATGTCTTCTTCCTCATCCTGCGCTTCTTGAAGGAATTTTGCCACAGGGAGAATTAACTGAATTGGAAACACAACCTCAGTGCCATATACCAACTTGAAAGGAGAATTGCCTGTGGATTTTTAATGGTCACTCTGTCAGCCCACAGTGCATACTTGAGCTTTGAATCCCAATTCTTTTTGTTGTCCTCTAATAGCTTTTTTATCATCCTGATCAAGATTTTATTAGAAGATTCTGCTAGACCATTTCCTTGTGGATAATATGAGGTGGAATGAACAAGTTTAGTACCCATTGAATCACACATTTCCACCAGCTATTTTCCCCTGAAAGCTGCTGCATTGTCTGTGATTAATTTCAGTGGACAACTAGATCTGCTGAAAATATTCTCTGTCAAAAACTTCATGACCACATTGTGATCGGCCTTCCTGGTAGGAACTGCTTCAATCCACTTAGTAAAATAATCAGTGGCTACTAATATCCACCTGTGTTGGCCACTGGAATGTGGATTGATTTCTCCAATAAAATCCAAGCCCCACTGTTGAAAAGGTCCTTTTACCTGAATTGGTTTTAGGGGCAGGGATCTCAACTACTGTTTTCCTTCAAATATTTGGCACCTGTCACAAGATTTAACAAAAGACAATACATCAGAAAATAAAATGGGCCAATAGTACCCAGCTCTGAGGATTTTGTGGGCTGTAGTTTTCCAATAATGATGCCTTCCACACATGTTGTTATGAAACTGCTGCATAACTTCTTTTGATTGTTCTTTGTCCAGACACCTTAGAAATATTCCAGATGGATCCCTCCAGTAGAGCAGATTATTATTGATGCAATATTTTGCTGCCCTAAGCTTTAAAGTTCTAGCTTGACTTTGAGTAAACCTAAAGGGATTTCTAGCTTCAACAAGAAATTAATTATTTCAGCATACCAATTACAAGAAGCTAGATTCTCGGCCACTGACTGCTTTCTCTCTGTTTTAACTGTTTCCTCTTCTTCTGCCTAACCATTTTCTACAATAGTGCACAGGAAGTCAATATCTAAAGACCTGCAATTTTCTTCAGCTAATAGTTTAGCAAGACCCTGGCCTTTGACCAACTTTGTGGGCTTCAGCTCTATATTAAATTCTATCATTTTAGCAATCCATTTTTCCCTCCTTCCATCAGCATCAGGTTGTGTCAAAACATATTTTATTGTAGCAGAGGGCACATATGCAATTATTTTTGAATGCAAGATATAAAATTTGAAAGCCTTCAAGGATTTAATAAGAGCATATGCCTGTTTTTCTATGATATCATACCTCAGTTCAACATCCCTCAAGTTCTTGCTGAAAAATTCTACTGGATGTTCTGAACCTTCTTCATTTTGTTGCAATAGTATCTTCAAAGGCAAAAGAAAATGTGGAAATCCTTGTTGTAATCTGGACTTATTAATGTGGGAGGATCCATAATAGCTTTTTTGATGGACTCAAATGATTTTATTGCTGTATCAGTCCATTTTACCTCTGACCCTTTTCTCAACATGGAGGTAATATGCTTAACTAGTTCAGCAAAATTGGTATAAACCTCCTTACAAAATTTATTTTGCCCAGAAAGGACTGGATATCCTTCCTTGATCTTGGGACAGACAAAGTATGTATGGCTTTGACTCTTTCTGGGTCAATCTGAACACCTACAGCAGACACAATATGTCCTAACAACTTGCCTTCTTCTAAAGCAAATTGTGATTTTTTGGGATTGACTGATATTCCAAACCTCCTCCACTTCAAAAACACATTTTTCAAATGCTGCAAATGATTTTGATGGTTGCTGGAGTAAACTGTTATATCATCAATGTAGATAATCACAAATTTGTCCTTCTCTTCCACAAATGCTATATCCATAGCTCTATGAAAGGTAGCTCGAGCATTCATTAATCCAAATGGCATTTTGGCAAACATAAAAGTGCCCCAAGGAGTGGTAAACGCAGTATTTTCTTGATCATTTGGGTGCACAACAATTTAATTAAAGCCTGAAAATCCATCCAAAAACGACATCACTTTAGCTCCTGAGACCTTTTGCAACAAATGCTCCATCTTGGGCAGAGGATAATTGTCTTTCTTTGAGCATCTGTTTAAATTTCTGAAATCAACACAGAGTTTGATTTCTCCACTCTTCTTCCTCACCACCACTAAATTGGCCACCCACTTCGAATACCTGAGAGGTACTATGATCTTGGCAGCCAACAAATTTTTAATTTCTTTTTCAATTAGTGGAAGAAGCATAGGATTTATTGGTCTCAGCTTCTATTTGAAAGGAATAGTGTCTTTCTCCAGAGGGATTTTATGCTGAATTATGTTCTTGTCATATGTTTTCAGATAACTATACTCCTAGGCAAACACATCAGCAAATTGCCTCATTAAATTGTAGTATTCAGCACTTTGATCAACATACAAATGAGTGGAAAGATTTACATACCTAGGCTGACCTGGATTTCCTATATAATGCTTACAGACTACAGATTGGTTTTCTTTCTGGGCAGCCTTGTAAGGTACATCATTTTGGTCAAACAGTCTTTCAAGAGGAATTATGCCCTTAGGAATATGATTACTAGGAAGCTGAACAATGTTGTTTTTACCAATCTTATTTCTAAGCTGGGACTGGTGATTTTTTAACAAGGCATCATTCTCTTGGTCAATTTGCATCTCAGAAAATTCATCAATGACTTGAAGGAATCTATTCAACTCATCATCATCATCAAAAACTTTCCAATGGTGGACATTATCAGCAAGGAAGGTCTATATTTCATTTGAACTTCATACACTAGTCTGCAAGGTATAGGAGGTATAAATAGACTAGCAGAAACAACAAGTGAATCAGCAAGCTAGTTTTGGGCTCTAGGAATATATGAAATACAGAAAAAATCAAAAGAGTCTCTAATTCTCCATACCTCATCTCTGTATGCTTTCAGCCTTGGGTGCTTTGCTTGAAATGTTTTATTTATTTGCTGAATTATCAGATCAACATCTCCAAATACCTTAATATTCTTGATTCCTCTGTCTTTTGCTGCATTAAGGCCCAACAACAAAGATTCATATTCTGCTATGTTGTTTGTCACTTGAAAAACTAGCTTAAAAGACAGTTGAATGCTTTCTTGTTGTGGAGATACTAACACCACCCCTACTCCTGCAGTATCCTTGGAACATGCTCCATCAAAAAACATTCCCAAACCTGACCTCCTTGTTCTTTCTCGGCCTGAACAATTGGTTTCCTGACCTGCATTTCGGCCTTCTGAGATTCTTCTATTTGAAGAATGCATGCTCCAAAATCAGTGTCCATTGCATATATAGGATGATTTGTAGGATTCTTCTCATCACTGATGATATATGCCAACTATGATTCTCTATATAATCTCCTGCTTTCTCCTATAAACACTGGGACAGTGGCATAAGATAAATCATTCTGTAATGTCCCACCTAGTCTCTTAATCCATCCTCTGGACAGCAGCATGCCAAACTTAGGAGGGAAATTTGCTACCACAATATCCATCATCATACTCTTCATGGGCAGCTGGGTTAAGGTAATGGCCAGATCTTTAATCAATCCAAGACATTTCACCTTCCTTGAATCAAAAGAAAATAAGTCATGATAGGGTCTACTGATATCAAGGCCTAACTCTTCCATGACAGCTTTAGGCATTAGATTGTGGCTAGCCCCTGTGTCTAACAGGAAATTGTGGAGGATTTTTTCATGAATGGTCAATGAGACATAAAAAGATGGAGAATTATCAGCAGGTTCAATCATAGGACTAAGCACAATGGCAAGCTTGTCATCTTGCAAATTAACAGAGTCAGTGGAGGTTTGTTTGGTTTCTAGCTCAAGGGCTTCAAGGATGGGCTTCCTAAATACTTCACTCTTCACCAACTCAACCAGAGGCACATATGTTTTCAATTTCTGAACTTCTAACTCAAAGCTGAAAGAAGAAGATGATTTATTAGAACTTTTTACCTCTTGAACTGGAGCTTTGAGGACGACTGGATCAACTGTTGGTCTTCTCTGCTTAATATTTTGTGGTTCTGTTTGGACAACAGCTCTTTGGGAAGCATTCGCCTTGACATTCTTTGCATTAGACCTCAAATTATATCTCTGCTGCTCACCGGTTTGTAGAAAAACTCCTCTGTCCCACTCTTGACTGTCTTGTTCCTATAGCAAAGATTGTTCATACTCAGCGAATGTCAAAAATGCAGTGCTGCCTTTATCTTCTATGCAGTGAATTTCATCCTCATCTTCTTCAAATTGTTCTTCCTCCATGACTACATTTTGGAAGGGAGCCTTTACTTTCTGATCTTATTTTGAATCTTCACCCCTCTGTATTATTTGTAACTTCTCATTTGCTCTTCTGAATGGATTAGGATTTCTTGGAGCAAATGTATTCTGCTGCCTTGTTTTTCCTGAATTCTGTTCGACCTTTAGCTTAGAAATTTCAGCAGCCAATGACTCTATCATCTTAGTCATTTTGTCTAATTTAGGCTCTAAAGAAGAAGAAGAAGAAGTAGAAGCCTGATTTCTCTGCCTTCTCTTGTCAGCTTGATCTTTTAGTTTCTCTGCTGCCATGATATTAGATTCTACTTCTAGGGCTGCATCCTACATGTCTGCCAGCGTGGCACATCTCCTTTCTCTCAATAATAGGAAGAAATAAGAGTCAAAAGCATTTGCATAAGTGAGTTTGGCAGAGGTAGGAGTAGGTTTTACCTCAGCTGGAATCTTACTATACATTCGATTAAATCTTTTGTTAAAATCAGGTATTGATTCCCCATTTTCCCTCTTTAGATTACCAAACTCAGTATGATAATACAACAAGTCCTTTTTATCTCCCCATTGTTTAAAAAATGCATCATCCAATGCTTCTATATTTTTTATAGATCTCTGGGGCAATTCTCTAAACCACTTCTTAGCCTCTCCATCAAGGCTCTGGACAAAAACTCTCATCCACACATCATTTTCACTTATATCTAAATTATCAGCATAACTGTAAAAAGCTTCAAGGTGTTCTTCTGCTGTTACTCCCTCTGTTCTAGTGAATTTAGGCATATATTTTTGATATTCTCCCACAGGCATAGGATTTAAAGGCACAGGCAATACCAATGGTGCATAGCTGGTAGCTACAATTCTTTCTATCCTCGTAGGTGCTTGCTGTCCTACCATGATTGGAATATTTGGAAGACTACTATCAGATTGAATAGTAGGGAGTAATGTGATGGATGGCAGAGATAAAGGGATGTTTTGGACTAAATGGGATGCTTTCTTTGGACTGAGATTCAAAGGGGAACTAACTGTACAAGGGGCTGAACCAATCTTTGAATATTTTTCCTTATTAACAGTGCTGTGTTCTAAATCTTCAAACTGTAAATCTTCAGCAATAACTTTATCTTTCATAGATGAATTAAATTTCTTAGGGTTACCTGATCATGATGCCCCTTTCTGTGAATATTTCTTCAATTTAACAGTCCTCTCAGGTTTAGGCACTGGTTCAGCTGGTGATTTCTAAGGATTTCTTCAAGTGTGTCTCACAAACTAAGCCAGAACTTCAATGTGGAGTCGCCAAAGGATGGTCTTTCACCAGTGGAGTCGCCAGACAGATGATTACAACCAGAAACTGTGTTCAAACCTTGTCTGTCATCAAAGCTTGAAGCTGTGTTGTTCTCCCAGGGAAACTGAGCTTCAATTCTCCTCTCCCTGACAACGGTGCCAATTAATGTTATCACCCCATGAAACTCACCTAGGTTGTATATCAGTGATGCTCGGGAACATTACAAAGTCAACAAAATGTTGGAAAAATAGGTGGATGAATGAAAGAAATGCTGCATATTCAAGCCAGATAACCACTTCTACTATGATTGACCCCAGAAATGGGTGAACACTCCTAGGCTACAAGGCTTTAGACCACCAATTACTCATAGTTTTAGAGACAATGTAATGATGGAGAACATTGATCACACCAGTAGATACATAGGACCTTGTGATGGCCAGCTGCAAAAGGTCTGTAAATTTGTTTTCTAATACACAAATAGGATGACAGCTCTCTAGCATTAAAGCAACAGAAACCTACAAGAAAATTCGATGATACATGCTAAATCCTAACGCAGAGGTGGGATGACAACCCCTCTAATGCTAAATATTAATAGCACATGAAATAATGCAGAACAGGCACAACCTGGAACAAAGAAGAAGCAGTGGAGAGTGAGCAATCAACAACAAAAGAAGCTTGTATTAGCTGGAAATGCAGACCAGAAGCTGCAGGTTACAAGGTAGTTACTGTCTCCAGAAGTTGAAGCTTGCAACAGAATGACATTCATCCAACACCCATCAATTTGATTACATTGTTTTTTTGGGTATATATAGAGGTTGAATACAAAATTGCTCTGCATAATTCATGCGTGGAGGTGTCTTAATGGACTACCAACTGCATTTACATTCAGATATGGGTCTCTAATAACAGTTTGATTGTTTTTAATGAACAAAATGGCTCTTTCTGTACTTTGATGTCCTTCCTGACCATATGGAATGTAATGTGCACAAGGCTCCATGACTGATTAATACCTTGATCTGCTTGAAGTCGTCCTTCTTGTCCTCGGTCATGCTGTCTCTTTAATATAGTGGGTGAAGTATTAATCGTAGAGAGCTGGAGGACGATCACCTTCATCCCTTGGAAGCGCGGGGTAGGCCAAAATATGGAAATTGCATGGAAAACCAATGAGGGGCTAAGAACAAATGATAGCCGTCGGATGGTGTAAATAAATGGCCGAGATCTAATTTGAGAGGCTATCGGGAGCTAACACAAATGGAGGATATGGGTTTAACGAAATCCGTTGGATCACCGTCGGGCAGATCCAACGGTGATCGGGGGTAGAAGATGCAGGATAGTTAACGCATGGGGAGGACAGTGGTATGACGGGCGGGCGATTTCCCCACACTGCCTTTTGGCTGCAGGCGGTAATCGTACATATGAGCGCGATCCAGTTATATGATGACGCGTGGCTGATGAGATGGTGGGGAAAACCACTTCCCCGGGGACTAACGAACGAGCATTTAACGGGGTGAAGGCTTGCGAACACCGTCGGATGATGAAGCGGGCCCAATCGGACAGTTGAGGGAATGAACCTGTGCTTCGGGGTTGATGTGACAGGTGAGGGGCAGGCCCAGGCTTTATTAAAGCTTAGGGTTATGAAATTTTTATATGCGCCCACTATAAAGGGTTAAGACTATAGTGTCGGGGCAAAATAAATGATAGGTTCATATATGGGGTTTAATAGAATTAAAATAAAAGCACCCAAGAGCCGTGAAACATAGGTTAATACGGGGCCTTTTTAAGTATTTAAAACAAAACGCGCGGGCACTTGGGAAAAGGGTATAAAGGGGTTTAGACGGGTTTTTTAGGTATTAAACAAAAAGAAGCCCGGGGACCCTAAAAGAGTTAATGAGGGGATTTGAGGAAATAAGGAAAAATGAAAGGGAAGGATAAAATGGAGGTGGCGGGGAAAAAAGGAGAGACCATGATAAGCATTACAAACCATCTCTGAGCCAGCAACCAAGGACCAAACCCATTCCTTTTCCTGGAAAATCAGCAGCATGTAGCAAAGCTAACAGTTCTTTCAACATGTATGGGTTCATTTTGGGTTACCCACTTCTATTGTATCTGATCGAGATTCCCGATTTGTTGGGAAGTTTTGGTCAAGTCTATGGGAGTTGATGGACACCAGATTTAAGAAGAGCACAACATTTCATCCACAAACAGATGGTCAAATAGAGGTGGTCAACAGGACAATGATCCAGTTGCTCAGAGGCTATTGCTGATCTGAAAATGGAATGTACTTGTTTAAGGGTGCAAGGTATCCATTTCCAATAATTTCAACTGTGAGCTAGACACTCCAAATGACCTCTAAAAATGTATAAACTTCTTATTTCTTATACAGAGATAGACTGTAGGGGCATTCACGGACATGTCACCTCTAAAAAGAGGATGAGTTCCAGAGGCTACCTGGCCCTCTACAGGCTCTGCCTAAAGAAATAACAAAGTAAACACTTAGAAGTCTTTGACATACACATACTTGAAGTTTAAGGTCTTGTGGAATAAGACAAGTAACTTTCTGCAGCTGAACAGGTGATTATGTGTGTATGCAAGTTATATTTATTTGCTGTTTAAAACTTTATATCAGTTTTGTTTAGCATCTCCTCTTCAGCAAATAAAGACATCAAATTGATAAAGCAGTTCATCCCTTCTGGGCTACATCTGCTGGACCAAGCCTCTCCAACTAGGCTTGTCCTCTTGTATTAAAATTGCTACAAAGGCTAATACAAGAATATGGGTGTCTTGAAGGACAGATCTGACTGTAAATACAAAATTAGAAGATAGGAATTAGCTAAACATGCTCTTTCCCAAACACTAAACAGTGAATTTGTACCTTTTACAGTACTTTTCCCAATTGGCCCTAGTGGCCCTTTAGACTTGCATGGAGAATTTCGAGGTGAAGATGACCTCAATTGGTTATGAAACCTCTTCCATTAGACTCAGAAGGTCGAAAATAGCAGACATAGGCTTTTGAATCACCAAAAATGGATGAACATAGCCCCCAAACAACTCAAGCACTGAAATGGCCCTAGTGGCCATGAAAGCTTCCCTGAAGCTAAACAGTGAGAAGAATGCCTCAACAGGCAAAATGATCTGTAGAAATGGATTCAGAATGCTAAAAAACTTTAGGAATGACCTTCGTTCCACATTCACTGGCTGCACAATTCCCAATGCAGCTCCCAAACTGGTTTGGCCCTAGTGGCTCCTGGAACTTCCACGAGGCAAAATCACCTACAAATGACCTCAGATGGCTGTGAAACCTATGCCAATGGCTTCAGAAGGTCGAAGAGACCCAAAATAAAAAAAAATTCGTCCAAAACAGACTTTCCTAGCCAAAGTTATGGCTCATTAAAGTTTTCCTCCAGTTTGGCCTAAAAAAACTCCAGCTAACTGTAGTTGGGGCCAGTTAGCTCCGCCAATTATGGCGGGACCGCCCAAATTTGGTGCTCCGCCAAAATTCCCGCCATCATAACTGGCAGTTACCGTTGTGATTAATGGTGCATGTGACCGCGTTTATAGCTTGGCGGTTAGGCATTGGATTTCGTGCTGGGCGGTGGGGGTTTAGGCCCACGGTTTAATGGCGTTGGTCACGTGGTATGGGGGCTGGCCCCCTTCGGGCCTCGCCCAAGCATAATACAAAGCTCTTATTTGATATGATCCGCTATACAAATGAACTAGCTGTTTGGCCTAACGGTAAGGTGCTGCATTCTCCATGGGAGGTCACGGGTTCAAACCACGCGCCCCTCCACAATTTTGAAATATGCCATGATCCATGCTTACGTCATCAGGCCACGTGGCGGTCTCCGGGCCTTCCACGTGGCAGCTTCTAATATGCCATGATCCATGCTGACGTCATCAGGCCACGTGGCAGTCTCCGGGTCTGCCACGTGGCAGCTTCTGATTCGCTACCCAAAAGGAATATTCCCTAGAATATTGCAAGGAATATTCCGTGGAATATTCTTTTTTAATTTTTTTTTTTTTTTAAATTCAAAAATTAAGGGTTATTGGGCGATTTTGTTTTTGGCATAACTTTCTCATACGGCGACCGTTTTTCGAACCGTTTGCGGCGCCAGAAGCAGGAAGCCGAGCTCTATCCAGTCATTTAGGTTTAAATCAGTTCTGAGAACTTTGACTTTTGAGCATTTTACGACACTTGGTCCTCAGCTCCTGATCACACCTCCCAAATGAGAAGGCTTTTGGTCCTCAAGAGCTTACTGAATCTCTGAACTGAACTGTACAACACTTGAGGAACAGAAATATCCTCTTCCATTCAGCCAAAAGAGCATACTGATGCCAAAATGTCCTGCCTTATCAACTGTCGTCATGGCGAATGTTGCTGCATAAACCAAGTACTTGTCGAATCCCGACCAAGCTTGTTCGCCAGACAAACTGAAAGTTTGCAGAAGCCAACAATGAAACTTGCTGATATATGAGCTGAAATATTCTCCTGAACATGTGGGCTTGCCAACTATCACGATGCCCATCCATGGCACCTCCGCTCCAGAAGAAGAGCTGCCTCCCGAATGAGAAGGTTTTTACAAAGATGAAACACTTCATCATTTCTCCTCTTTACAATCTTGGAGATCAAATTAACTTTTTCCAAGTCAATATTACATTACATGCATGGTTAGAAACAAAGTAATCAATCCTTCAAGTTAATCACACATACATGTTTAAAATACAAGGAAATCATCATGATCCCTGTGCTCATGCATATCATTCTCATGCAAGCAGTTTATCCTTCAAATTTCTCTTAAGTACAATCATAAGTACAATATCCTCGATCACATGTACATGTACTTTCAAAGATGAAAGGAATATAACTTTCGTTGCGATAAAGTGAGTCTCATACTCAACTTTTCCATCCTGCAACTTGCATTCCCTTAACAAAGAAATGCATTCAATCAAAAGACATGCAACTTTAATTGGATAAAAATTCTAACCATTTCTTACCAATCCATTTCAAAGGCGCTTCCTTTAACTACACATCAATATCAACATGTGTATCATCCTGACACATATCAATGATGGAAACTTCCTTCTCATTCTTGCCATACTCTTTATCCAATTTCTTCAATTTTCGTGGAAGCATTGTTGGATTCAAAGTCCAACACCTTTCAGCAGTATGTCCATGCTTATGGCAATAAGTGCAACACATGTTCATCTTCTTGACAGCATGATTTGCATTGTTCAATGGAACTTTAGCTTCTTGCCTCCTTTCCTTCAAAAGTTTCCGGTATGTTGCCATTCTTTTCCAACATCTAGAAACACTATGGTTAACCAAACCACAAAAAGAACATGCAATTCTTTTCCAATGCTTGTGTGGAAATTTTCCATGCTTTACATGATCAAAGGAAATATGATTGAAATCAGATTTATACCTTTCTCTTTCACCTTCATTACCTTCATGAGGAGGTGAATCAAATGAAGAAGAAGCTCCCTTTGGAACACCATCAATCCCTTCAATGGTTTTAGAGCTTTCACAATTCTCTTGTTCAAGTGCATTCTTATGCACACCTTCTTCCTGAAAAGCATGTTTCAAACTATTGCATTCCTCAAGAATACAACCTTTACAACCTTGAGATAAAGAACCTGAAATGAAACTCCTTCTAGGAACTGTTTCAATTGCCTTCATGGCTGCTTTGGAACATTCTCCATAAGATTGTCCATAACCAAGACCCAAATTCTTAGGCCTTACCTCAACCATTATTGGATCAACTATACCCTGTGCATGTTTGCCCAATCCTTTTCCTTCATATCCCATTTTGGACATCAACTTGGACCCTATGCCTTTGGTATGTTTCTCAAAAGAACCAACATCAACATTCTTATAAGAATTTGAAGACAAAGTAGAATTGTTTACCTCTTCTTCAAGCTGATACTTGGCTAAGGCTTTTTTGGCAACAAGGAGTTGTGTCTCCAACTCATGCATCCTTTCCAGATTCATGTTTGCAATATGAAGTTGACCTTCCATTTCCTGCAATTGGTCAGAAAGCAACTGCTTCTCTTCCCTCATGGAATTCAACTGCTCTTGAAGTCTAGAGCTCTTTCTTTCATCCTCATACATTTCTCTCACCATATTCATCATGATGAAAAATTCTTGCTTCAAGCCTTCATAAAAAAATCTTGTGAAGGAGGACGATTTTGAGAACTCACTTATGGAAGTTGTCATTATAAAAATGAACAAAAGAGCTTCAGCAAACTCAAACAACAAGTAGTTTGCAGAATAATAAAGCAGTCAATCTTCAACACTGCTTAAGATACCTTTCAAGCTACACAATCAAGCTAGTGATGTTAGTCAAGCAAACTTGGCTCTGATACCATCTGATCTGAAAATGGAATGTGCTTGTTTAAGGGTGCAAGGTATCCATTTCCAATAATTTCAACTGTGAGCTAGACACTCCAAATGACCTCTAAAAATGTATAAACTTCTTATTTCTTATACAGAGATGGACTGTAGGGGCATTCAACGGACATGTCACCTCTAAAAATAGGATGAGTTCCAGAGGCTACCTGGCCCTCTACAGGCTCTGCCTAAAGAAATAACAAAGTAAACACTTAGAAGTCTTTGACATACACATACTTGAAGTTTAAGGTCTTGTGGAATAAGACAAGTAACTTTCTGCAGCTAAACATGTGATTATGTGTGTATGCAAGTTATATTTATTTGCTGTTTAAAACTTTATATCAGTTTTGTTTAGCATCTCCTCTTCAGCAAATAAAGACATCAAATTGATAAAGCAGTTCACCCCTTCTGGGCTACATCTGCTGGACCAAGCCTCTCCAACTAGGCTTGTCTTCTTGTATTAAAATTGCTACAAAGGCTAATACAAGAATATGGGTGTCTCGAAGGACAGATCTGACTATAAATACAGAATTAGAAGATAGGAATTAGCTAAACATGCTCTTTCCCAAACACTAAACAGTGAATTTGTACCTTTTACAGTACTTTCCCCAATTGGCCCTAGTGGCCCTTTAGACTTGCATGGAGAATTTCGAGGTGAAGATGACCTCAATTGGTTCTGAAACCTCTGCCATTAGACTCAGAAGGTCGAAAATAGCAGACACAAGCTTTTGAATCACCAAAAATGGATGAACATAGCCCCCAAACAACTCAAGCACTGAAATGGCCCTGGTGGCCCTGAAAGCTTCCCTGAAGCTAAACAGTGAGAACAATGCCTCAACAGGAAAAACGAGCTGTAGAAATGGATTCAGAATGATAAAAACCTTTAGGAATGAACTTCTTTCCACATTCATTGGCTGCACAATTCCCAATGTAGCTCCCAAACTGGTTTGGCCCTAGTGGCTCCTAGAACTTCCACGAGGAAAAATCACCTGCAAATGACCTCATATGGCTGTGAAACTTATGCCAATGGCTTCAGAAGGTCGAAGAGACCCAAAAAAAAAAAAATTCGTCCAAAACGGACTTTCCTAGCCAAAGTTATGGCTCATTAAAGTTTTCCTCCAGTTTGGCCTAAAAAAACTCCAGCTAACTGTAGTTGGGGCCAGTTAGCTCCGCCAATTATGGCGGGACCGCCCAAATTTGGCGCTCCGCCAAAATTCCCGCCATCATAACTGGCAGTTACCGTTGTGATTAATGGCGCATGTGACCGCGTTTATAGCTTGGCGGTTAGGCATTGGATTTCGTGCTGGGTGGTGGGGGTTTAGGCCCACGGTTTAATGGCGTTGGTCATGTGGTATGGGGGCTGGCCCCCTTCGGGCCCCGCCCAAGCATAATACAAAGCTCTTATTTGATATGATCCGCTATACAAATATGAACTAGCTGTTTGGCCTAATGGTAAGGCGTTGCATTCTCCATGGGAGGTCACGGGTTCAAACCACGCGCCCATCCACAATTTTGAAATATGCCCTGATCCATGCTGACGTCATCAGGCCACGTGGCGGTCTCTGGGCCTGCCACGTGGCAGCTTCTGATTCGATACCCAAAAGGAATATTCCATGGAATATTCTTTTTTATTTTTTTTTAAAAATTCAAAAATTAAGGGTTATTGGGCGATTTTGTTTTTGGCATAACTTTCTCATACGGTGACCGTTTTTCGAACCGTTTGCGGCACCGGAATCAGGAAGACGATCTCTATCCGTTCCTTTAGGTTCAAATCAGTTCTAAGCACTTTGATTTTTGACCATTTTACGACACTTGGTCTTCAGCTCCTGATCAATTGCAGTAAGCATCCCGAGCTTTGGGATGAACATTTGTGTTATGTGCAACATGCTTACAACCGTGCCAAACACTCTTCTACTTAGAGATCTCCTTTTGAGACTTGTTTTGGTTTTATACAAAAGTCTCCCTTGGATTTTGTCTTTAGTAAAGACATAGTAGTTGATGGACACAGTGATGTGGACAAAGCAACCAAGTTCATTGAACAGATCCAAGAAATTCACTAGGAAGTGCAGGAACAACTGGAAAGAAGCCAAGCCAAGTACAAGGCAAGGCATGACAAGCATCAAATTGAGCATAGTTTCCAAGTTGGTGATCAAGTCTGGCTGTACATCAGCAAAGACAGAATGCAAGGTGAAGGTAAGAAGTTGAAACCAATAAGGTATGGGCCTTTCAAGATACTTGAGAAAATTGGTGAAAACGCTTTTCGCCTTGATTTTCTAGCTTATATGCATATCTATTCAGTCGTAATGCAGAGAACTTGAGACTGTATGAACCTTCATTGATTGAAGCTCCTGAAGAGAAAAGTCAGTTGCCTTCTATTGATGATCTGTTGCCTGAATATCTTAATGAGTTGCAGGAAGACACAGTTCTGGACAAGAAGGTGAGAACTACACACAGAGGGGATGTTGAGTACCTGAGAATCGGACTCAAAGGTTCAAAACCAAGCAGTGCATGATGGATAGAGATTGGACAAGTGAGGACGCAGTATCCTCACTTGATCGATGCCTAAAAACCAACTTTTGGTGGTCCAAAATCTTTTTCAGTGGGAAGGAGTGATCCAAAATGGATCCTAAAAACCTCTAAGTATTTCAATACTTAAAAACTATTGCAAAGGATAAACCTTCAAGAATGGTGGAAAACACTATCGCAAGGGAAAAACATGAAGAATTGGTGAAAACAAAGTTAAATGGTGGCTAAAGCAACATCGCACAGGAGCAGTCAGATCTGGCCGATCAACAGTCCAAATCTAATCGACATATCGCAACCAGAGGTAGCAAGCGGAGTCCATCGGAGGCGGCCTTATGGGAAATCGCGACAACGATTAGTGTGATTAAATGAGGGCCATTGATCAAGTGCGCAGATCAACGGTCCAGATCTACTCGTGCTATCGCATCGCTAATACACACATAGAAGGACTTAACGGGGGGCCTGAGGACTATGCGATATGCGATTACGACATATCACATCGCAAAATCGCATCGTGACAATACAAAGGAGCGGGGATGATACATATGCGAGGTGCGAACCCAACGGGTTTTATGGGTGCAAATATATATATTTTGAGTTCAGGAAAAAAAGGGGTTTTCTGTGTAAATTCACATTTTTGTTAAATAAACGAAATACAAAGGAAATGTGCGCGGAGCGATAAAACGGACCCAAAAGGTTTATACATGCAGCTACATATATTTTGAGTTCCATAATGAGTGGGATTTCAGGCGGGCCTCAGGCGGTAAGTGGTATTGGACGGGCTCTGCCCGAGCCCATACACTGGTCGCCACGTGGCTTGGCACCGGAAAGAGAAAACCGCCTTTTCGGGCGGGTAATCTCCTTGCGCATAAGTCACCTGAAATCAATATCAACTGTTGGATCAACAATCACACAGATCAACGGTGGACTTGCGATAGTGACCAAAGGCGGATATGAAGGGATTATAGGGCAGAATTGATAATATTTGAAGTCCGATAAACGATAGTTTGGCAGATTTTACAGCGTTTCTGTGTATTTCTTTGTGTAAACAGAGAAATGATATTTTTGGGGATTTCAACCACGCCAAAGGTCCTTTCCGTTCAAAAACAGGTGGCCACCATACCTGAAGGAATTTCAAAGTGATTGTTTAACGCTCAGAGGGGATTTGAACGGACAGAGGCTGGAAGCCAGAGAGCTCGAAAGGGAAAACAAACAGACAAGAGCTGATTGGCTTAAAAGCCACTGAATGACATAGACAGGAGCAGGCAGTGCTGAGACAGAGAGAAAACAGAGACATAGAGCGAGAGGGAGAGTCTGTGTACTTAGAAAGATTTGAAGGATTCAAGCAAAACCCTGTTGTTTGTTCCTGCTGTGTTGAGACTCAATTTGAGCTCACATTTGTAAAAACTCTGCTCTTGAAGACATAATAGAGAGGTCACCACTGAAATCTAGACCAGGAGACGTAGCCTAAGAGTTTTGGGTGAACTCCTTGATTATTTGCTGTGTTATGTGTGTGTGTTTGTTATGTTTCTGTAACTGCTCATTGTCTATATTATTCACAATCTTTTTGATCTGTTGCACTAAGTAATATAGGAAAATCCTGCACATGAGTCTGTAATACCTTAATTTTAATCTAAGATCTCATTTTCAGATCATGGCTACGGTGGCACTAGTCTTTGCATCAATGATATGCTTCCCTTTGTCATTCCCCTTGTCGGGTTCTAACTCAGAGTCAAAACATGCATCTGATTTGGAAGCCTTTAGCTCGACCACCAGTGACTGCTTGGCCCAACACTCACTTGTGTTGTGAGTGGAGCTCTTATGGAACTCACACCATTTTCCCAAGTTCTTATTTTTATTCAGGGTGTTTTTCTTTGCTTGTTCCTTTGACAGGTTGTCCTGGGTTGCCCCGCCTTGGCTTTGGCCTTTTCTTTGTGGTTTGGGGGTGCCTTTTCCTTGCTTCAGATTCGAAAATCCAAAGTCTCACTTCTTTTGTTTAAAATTCTTCTCAATCTTGACAGCGTATCGGTATCTCGTGCCGAGCGTTGATATGTATAGGAACTCCATCTCTCCCTATATGTACTTGTACAGGTAGCCACGGTACTTGAGTACCACTCAGAATCCTTGATACCCAATTTTGTGCGGAGGGTATGGAAAACATTTGTGAAATCTAGCACATCTTGGTCCCTTCCCTGCCGTAGTGTGATCCACTTTATGTATTTATCTTCATAGCTCCTGATAGGGTAATATTGTTCCTTTATGGCGTCTCAGAAAGAGTCCCAAGTGGGTGTAGCTGAAAACAATGAGGATTCCCTCTCATCCTTAACGTGTGGGGCGACTTTGAGAAGTGCAAAAGTAATTTTTTTTTTTAATTTTAATTTTAATTTTTTTTATTTTAATTTTTAATTTTAATTTTTATTTTTTCCGATTGGAAAAGTCATG
Source organism: Pinus tabuliformis (assembly GCA_031772625.1). NCBI lineage: Eukaryota > Viridiplantae > Streptophyta > Pinopsida > Pinales > Pinaceae > Pinus > Pinus tabuliformis. Next base: position 737,694,071 of record CM062804.1, read on the forward strand.
AATTGAAAAATATACTACCAATAGATTCAACCATTTATCTACAATGTTTGCATCTATCTGGCTCTCAAATATGGGAATGTCAAAGTTAACTTGTACCTTAAAAGGAGTGGCACCTCCAGAGTGGCTGCTCGATGAAGATGCATTGTCTGTGGGTAACCGTCGAAGGATCTGGGCAAATTTATCCATCATTGCATTCCCCTATCGCTCGAGGGCTTCCTCGAGCAATATTTTGATAGGATCTCTTGCCCCCTTGTCTTTCTTTTCTTTCGCCATAGGAGGTCGTCAGGGTTTTTGAGGTTGGTCTTGCAAAGTTTCAACCAGATCGAGCCCTAACTCCTGATACCATGACCTCGTTGGGGACATGCAAAGAAAAATAGAGAAAGAGAAGACCGCTTTGATACCACTGATCCGAACTTAAATAGGAATGCAACAAATTAAAGATATAACCATAAATACAGAGATGCAGCAGAAATGACACTTCATTTCATTAATATTAGAACACTGAAATATACTTACAAAAATAATGGAAATAAATTGGCTCAGGCGATGGTAGCTTATCTCTAAGAAGAGATGTGATGGCTACATGCCTTTCAACTATGTTACAATGAGGCTCAAGGGCATATTTATTGTTGAACAACAAGGGAAAACCCTAAACAACCAAAACCCTAACCCCAGGAGATGGAACACCAAGAGTTTGTGGGCCCCGTTAGGGTTAGTTGGGCAACCAACTTCTTGGTGTTGTAACTTAGTCATATTATCTCCGTTTGGCGCATACGATACCTTGTTGGAAAGGTCTCTTCGAGTAATATAGGATTTGCGGAAGGCCCCTACTAATGGCTATAGGCCTACTACAGACCTCAAAAAAACACCATTTAGGGGGTCAAAACTGCTCCAGAAGTTTAGGACCCGAAAAACTACTAAAAATAGTAAATGCTGAAATAAAAAGGGAAACAGAGAAAACTAACTAGAGGCTGAGGTGGAATAGGCGGGTGGCCACCAATATCCACCTGGATCAATGATTTTATACCTACAAGATATGTTGGAGTTCTAAAGTTGCATAAGAATTTGAAGCTTTTGATGGAAGCTTCAGACCTTACGAGGTCTCTTTAGACATTCACTCCTTCACTAGGATGTGCGGCCTTCCTTAGGCTACTTGTCTAGCCTTTTGATCCCTCAAACACATACTTTTTATGCCTTTTCTCTTCTAGAATAGGTATGCAATATTTGTTAAAGTGGAGAGGGATAAAAGGTTCCTTAAACTTCGCCTTCTTTATCAATGTACTTGGCTTAGAGTGGGTTATTGGATTAGCCCTTTGATCTCTTAGAATAGGGCTTAAATACCCTTCAAAAACCCTCGCTCTTCATTAATATTCCTGTGGGCTTGTCATTGCAATTAGGGGTTCCCAGAAATCCGATCTTTACTATTTAGGAGTTCGGTCCTAAAGAAACCCTTCTTGAGATAGATTGGAGCCACAAATATATTCTTTAATGCCCTTTCTTCAAAGTCCTATATTTCATACCATGTTGACAAATCTAGGGAAAAATATCAGATAATCTTATTTACATGATTTCTCTTTAAACTTTGACACTTTCTTGTGATATTAGATTAGGGCATCATTATTATTAATTTTTTATATTCATCATGAAGACAAATGCCAATAAGAAGATCACAATGAAAACAAGAAAACACCAGAAATAGGCTCCAAGCTAGGGAAAAACCCCACAAGGGGAAAACCCAACAACTATTTCTTATAAAATCAATTCAACGAAGACTTCCCAGACTTGACCTGACCAACCACTAGGAGATAAGCCAACCAAATCCTCCAACGAAGATTTTGCAAAACAGATTTGAGAAAACTCTAGTTTCCTCCAACAAAGTTGCACATGTGAGCTGATATAAACAAAGTTTCTCTTACTTTTTTCCCCTTTATTCCCCTCCTAGAAATTTTGCTCCTTTCTTCCTCGCTTGGGTTAGAACTCTTGAAAAGGCTCATCAATGGGTAAATTATATGGACCTTAATACAACTCTCCTGCTTAATAAAATCAACTTTTCTCATAATTCTTTACATGTTTTGTTATATTTTGCTTAATGAGAAGGGTAAAGATGAGATGTCATGTCTAGTGGTGTAATGTGTGTTGATTCCACGTTTTGGAGCAAATTTTGGCTAATTAAAGTGCAGAAACTTGAAGGAGACAAGTAAGATGGATTTTAGGAGATGGGATCTCCCTCCTTAACTCCTCACTCACTCAAAGATTCCTCCATCGAATCTCATCAACTCAGAGTTGCAAGCAGTCGAGCTATTAAGATCATTAGCAACCAAGCTAATGATAGTTGAAGACCAGTTGATCTTGAGATTGGAAACCAAACCTCCCTAAATTTAAGGAAGTTGTTGGTAACTTCAGTTGTATAAATAAGAAGGCCTAGAGCCTCATTAGGATTTGATTTTTTTTCATTGTAGCCAAGAAGCATTTTCGAGTTGAAACATTGTGACTGATCACTCTTGTGTATTTTTGATATTTTAATGAAAATGAGAAGCATTCCCTTGATCTAGCATTGAGTTGACTTAGAGGGCTGAAGCTCTTGGGTTAGGGCCCAACCCTAGTAGCAGAGGTTCCTCTTTTTGTATATGTATGCTTATATTACATTCATAGTTAGTTGTTGAACTGATTTTGGTGTTGTTAGTTTGCAAATATTGGTATGATTAATTAGTTTTCTTCCATTTGTGGATAGTTAGAACAATGGTATCATAGTGACATAAGACATTTCAGAAAAGCTGGTGATAGTGGTTTTCACCTCATCTCTCTCTTTTGGGATCATGACTTGAGGGACACTTTCATACAACCCAAAAACATAATTCTTGCTTTGCTGCATAATCTAGGGTTTCTTGATGAGTAGGTCATTATCTTTAAGTTTCCTAAGATAAGTTGCAATTTTCATTTCTAATCTCTTAGGTATTGTATTGATTTCAAAGCACTTCCATTCATACACTTAGCCATTAGATGGTAATAGATTTGTTTTCTTCCATTTAATAAATCTTTCCTATGTATGGATGAATTTCTGTATAGATGTAGAAAAGAATGTGTGTTGTTGCAGGAGATTCTACATTGCAGGGAGATCTCATCTCATTGGCCTCATCCAATCCTTATCCAATCATGTCGCCAAAATCCACTAAAATCTCAATCTGAATTCTTGTTTTATAAGCGAAAATCGCCATTTCCATTGAGCAAATCCAACCATCTTGAAGCAATTGATTGAGCTTTGGATAGTGTTCACCCCCTCCGTGCCTTATTCTCCCATTCTCTACCTTTCCTAAGCTTCAGTCCACCATCTAAACCACTTCCTAAGCTTTCAGCCTATTCCTGTAGTAAAATAGGGGATCCTATAGGAGAACTAGGACATCTTGTAGTTTTCCTGTAGGAAATCCTAAAGTATCTTGTTTTGAGCCCGAATTTATCAAAATCATCACCAAAGCTGGGATTAGGCCTCTACTTGACCTCCATATCATTAAGCCCATTCTAACCCTCTTCCTTCATACTGTCTCCGTTGCCAAAGAACAAGTGAATATTAGCATTTAAATTCATAAAACGAAAAGATAAAGAAAAATAGTTATTTTATTTCTTAATTAGCACATGCATGCAAAAATTGATATTCCGTAGATCAGATTCCATGCTTAGTAGTTTGAATAATTACATGTGACAAATGTTATTTTAGGGTTCTTTTGCAAGCAAAATGTGTCAATGAGTAGATAGAGGATTTCATGTTACTTTACAAGCATCTTCCAATTTAGTCTTTCATTCTTTAAAATAGGCAACATTTCTTTTCTTTCATTTAGGATAATTTTCCCTTCTCCAATTGGTAGTCAGAATTCTTCTAGTCAATAGAAGACTGGTTTGAGAAACCCTAGTGGTCTATCACCCTAATTGAACAGTGACAAGAGTAGACCATTACATCTATTTATGTATACAACACTGTCACCTCCAAGTTTGTACGAACCTCGGGTTGATGAAGTAAAGTTGGTAGCCCCAGGAGTTGCAGCATTATTGCTGCAATACTGGTGCTCATCACTTTTTTGCGCCATTTTAAGGGAGGTGTCTGATTAGATGTGATTTCTTCTTTCTTTCTTTCTTTCCTTATTTCTTTCTCATTCTGCAAATAGTTCCATTCAACAAGTAGTTGCAATTTGGTTTTTCTTTCTTTCCATTCTGCAAGGAGGTTAAAAAAAAAACACTCCTTTCATGCCTCGTAGGAGTAGAGATAACTTAGGAAAAAAATTTGCAAATACCCCCACCACATCAAACAACCAACCTTCCCTCTTCTTCGGTGTTTGTGAGCTAGAGGACCCATTAGGCGAACAACCTGAAATTTTTGAAGAGCCTATCAGGGAAGAAGAAGAGACCATTCCACCAAATTACACCATGTCTGAAAATAGAAATGAAAGTGGAGACATAGATAGAGCTGAGGGTTCTTTTCACATCAGAGAAACTAATGGGGATGCTAAGATGAAAAACACAATCCCTTCTTCTCTTCCTCACTTCCATGGCATGACCTCAGAAGACTCATATACTTTTTTGTTCGAGTTTATTGTCATATGCAGAACTTATGATTACACCTCTGATGATCAGAAGTTGAAATTATTCCCATCCACTCTCAAAGATGCAACCCTGCACTGGTTCATGGGTTTACCTGGGGATAGTATCACCACTTGGGCTCAGATGCAACAAGCCTTCAACAACAAGTATAGGGACTACTGCAGGTCCAAAGATACTAAAGATGAAAATTTTAGGATGACCTTGGGACATGATGAATCTTTAGAAGATTATGAGGAAAGATTCCAACTCAGCTACAAAAGGGCCAGGTGCACCCTTGATCTGGAATCGCTTAAGTTAGTCCTTCTTAGGGGGATCAGGGAAGATCTCCTAGAAACCCTAAACTCGCTGTCAGGAGGGGACATCTACTAGTTACCCTATGATGATATCAAGACAGTTTTCAGGAATCATTCTAGGGTAGCTAGAAAGAAGGGTAGGGCTAGTCAAGCTGTGGCCAGCTCGTCCTCTTCCAACTCATCCATAGAAAGTGAAATTGAGAACATGTTGGAAGAATTTAAGAGTGAAATGATTCATACCCTTTCTCTGCAGATGGACACCATGCATATCAAGAGGAAGCAGGAGGAAGCAGAGAGAGCCTTAGCTATCTTCTGCCCTAGATGCACCAAGAGGCACCCTAGGACGAATGTCCATTGAATCTTATAGAAATTTTCTTGGTCTGTGAGGAAAACCACTCCACAAACAAGTGCCTTTCCCTTCCTGGATTAAAATTTGTGTATCATGGAAGTAAAGGGATGATTGAACAACTCTGCTACATCAATCAAATGAGGCCTCAAGGACCTCGACCATGCCAACAAGGCATGTAAGGCGAATCCTATTCATATTACAACCCTAATCAGAATACATCCATTCCCCCTTGGTGTCCTCTTGCTCATCCTTCATGGTCCACACCTTCTCCCTGGTATTTTTCACCTCAATACCATTCCAAATTTGCCAATCAACCATTTTAGCCATATGCTCCTCCACAACCTCAGTGGAATGAACTATTCCAAGGGTGGAGGCCCCCATACAACTAAGCTCCAGCTTTATTGCCTCCACCTCCATCTCAACCATAGCTCCTACACCCTGCTCCACCTAAACAACCTCAGATGCCTGCCCAACCAAATTTGAACCCGAACAATAGACAAGCATAACAGGTCTATAATGGAGAAACATCCTACCCTGCCTATGCTATGGAAATTTATGAAATTAACCTCAGGTTTGGAAGAGTGTTTTCAGATAGCCAACCTCCATATCCACCTGAGGAGTGTGAAGATGAAAAAGAGGAAAGTGTCCCTCAAGAAAATCCACCTCCTTTTCTTGAGAGATTAACCCATCCTATCCAGCACACCCCAGAAGAGACTGAACTTCTCGGTGAGTTGAAAAATATGTGTGTCAAAATCTCGCTTCTTCAAGCTATCAAAGATGTCCCCATCTTCAACAAGTTAATCAAGGAGATGTGTTTCAAACATCCGGGAAGGAAAAAGAAAGACACCCATACCATTAATGTCATTGGACAACTGTCTGACTTAATGTTGGGGTGGGTGATTTTCCCAAAGTATCTAGATCCTGGAAGTCCTGTAGTAGATGTACACATCGATGGCACCATTTTCCCCCATACCTTGATCGACCTTGGGGATTCCATCAATGTGATGACTAAGGAGACTATGCTTAAACTGAATTTCCAGGGATTATTAAGAAAGACCACAACAGTCTTGCAGCTTGCGGAAAGATCCACAATAGCTCCTGAGGGAATTGTTGAGGATGTGATGGTTTACATTGATTCCTGGGAATAAACTTCTGACTTCTTAGTTTTCCAACCTAAGACCAAGTTCAATGGTTATCCGCTCATCCTTGGGAGGCCATTGTTACCCACTATCGATGCTTACATAAGTTACAGGGTTGGGAATGTGACCATTAAAAATGGGCATATGTCCAAGCAATTGGTCTTGTACCCTCCTGCTCAACCATCTCTAGAGCATGAATTACTTTATGGTTAGAAGAGGAGGAAGAGGATGAATTCTACTCTTCCCCAATCTATACCCTAGATGCTACTATAGGAAGGGGGCAACCTGATGAAGATGACCTGATTGAACACATCCTCCAAAATCAATCCCCCAACACCATGTCTCTTGAGGAGTTAGTAAAGGAAGCCAAAGACGACCCTCAGATTGATCTATGCTTAGCTGACTCAAACCCTACTCATGTCAAGATGATAGAATTCAGCCCTGAAAGAGCATTGAAAATCAACCCCTCTCTCTGTACACCAAGAAGAAGATTTATGTGACATGCTAATAAAGAATTTGGATGCCTTTGCTTGGAGTTACAAGGCAATTAAGGGAGTGCACCCTTCGATGTGTACTCACCACATTTACATCAAGGAAGGTTGCAAGCCAGTATGCTAACCTAAGAGGAGAATGAACCCAACCCTCAAGGATATTGTCAAAGAAGAACTGCAGAAGTTGTTGGATGAAGGGTTCATTTACCCCATCTCAGATAGTGAGTGGGTGTCTCCTCTGGTTCTAGTTCCAAAGAAAAATGGGAAGTGGAGGATCTGCATGGATTACCGAGAGCTAAACAAAGCCACAAAGCGAGACTATTTCCTTCTACCTTTCATTGACCAAGTATTAGATGGTCTGGCAGGAAAAAGTTCTTCTCTTTCCTGGATGGATTCAGTGGTTACAATGAAATCCAGATCAGCCCAGAGGACCAGGATAAAACCACCTTCACTTGTTCGTGAGATACCTTTGCTTATAGGGTCCTTCCTTTTGGTTTATGCAATGCCCCTGCCACTTTCCAGAGAGAAATCCTGAGAATATTTGCAAAGCTAGTCCATGATTTTGTGGAAATTTATATGGATGATTTCACCCCCTATGGGTGCGATTTCCTGGAGGCTCTCTCTAACCTAGGAAAGGTGTTAAACAAATGCATTGAAATGAACTTATCCCTTAGTCCCAAGAAGTGTGAATTCTTAATAAATGTAGGGACTGTTCTAGGTCACTTAATATCCCAGGAAGGATTGCAAGTAGACCCAAATAAGATAGCTATCATAAAGAGGGTCCCTACTCCTCAGAAGCAGCGGGATGTTAGAAGTTTCTTAGGCTTGGCCAGATACTATAGGAGATTCATAAAATACTTTAGCAAGGTATCCTCGCCCTTGTTTGGTCTATTGGCCAAGGACTCTAAATTTTTATGGTCAGAAAGCTACCAAGAGGCCCTAGAAACCCTAAAGGACAAGTTGACTACTACACCTATTCTCCGAGGCCCAAATTGGGCTCTTCCTTTTCATATACATGTTGATGCCTCTCACAAAGATATAGCAAGAACTCTGGGTTAGATAGATGACAAGCTACCTTATGCCATTTACTTCATCAACAAAAATCTGTCCAAAGCCGAGTTAAACTACACAGTGACTAAAAAAGAGCTCCTAGTTGTTGTCCATTCATTGAATAAATTTAGACATTACATTACTGGTTACCATACATTTGTACATACTGACCATGCTGCCATTAAATATTTGATGAACAAACCTGATGTGAATGCTCGAATTATTAGATGGTTACTTTTGTTACAACAATTTGATCTAACTATTATTGATAAGCCTAGCAGAGAAAATGTAGTTGCATATTTTTTGTCCAGATTGACTTTGCCTGCAGGTGAGGAAGGAATGGTTGATGACCAACTGCTAGATGAGCATTTATTCACCATTTCAGTTCTCTCTCCATGGTTTGCTGACATAGCCAAATACTTAGTAGATGCACAGTTCCCTCCAAATCTGTCCTCAAGGAGAAGAGAAGAATTATAAGGAAAAACATCCCATTCACTTGGATTGGGGGAAATCTCTTCAAGTTGGTCCCAAATCAAATTTTGAGAAGATGTGTCGGGGAGGAGGAAGTTATTGACATCCTTCTGGCCTGTCATGATGGTACTTGTGGAGGTCACTTTGTAGCCAAAAAGACAACATTCAAGGTATTACAAGCTGGCTTTTATTGGCCCACTCTCCACCAAGATGCAAGAAGGTATACCAGCCAGTCTGATCGATGCCAAAGGTTGGGGAAATCTACTCCCAGGGATGAAATGCCTTTGCACCCTCAAGTGATTTTCATGCCATTTGATAAGTGGGGCATGGATTTCATTGGGCCCATTGATCCTCCATCCATATAGAAAAATTACATCATTGTGTGCACCAACTACTTAACAATATGGGTTGAAACCAAAGCTGTCAAGGTAGCTACAAAAGAAAAAGTGGTTGAGTTCTTGAGGGAGAATGTGTTATACAAGTTTGGATACCCTAGATAGTTGGTCAATGATCAAGGTAGTTAATTCACCTCACACATGATTGAGAATCTGTTAAGCCAGCATAAGATCAAGCACAAAAAGTCCACTCCTTACCACCCTCAGGGTAATGGACAAGTAGAAGTCACCAACAGAGTGTTGGAAAGCATTTTGACCAAAGTGGTTAGCAACAACAGAAAGGATTGGGCAGATAGATTGGTGGAGGCCACTTGGGCCTACAATACAACTTGGAAGACCACCACTGGCTTCACCCCTTATGATTTGGTCTATGGGAAGAAGGATCTGTTGTCCATTGAATTTGAGTACAACACCTTAAGGATGGCAACACAATTGGATCTAGATGTCACAAGGGAAAAACAAGAGAGATTGCTCCAGCTAAATGGGTTAGATGAATTCAGGATGCAGGCCCTCCTGCACAAAGAAGTGACTCAAGTACAAAGAAAAATCTAGCATGAAAAGAATATCAAAGATAAACTGTTTCAAGAAGGCGATTGGGCCCTTCTGTATGACTCTTGGTACAAAGATTTCAAAGGCAAGTTGATGACCAAATGGTTGGGACCATATGTGATAGAAAAGTTCCATGATAATGGTGCTGTTCAGATAAGAACCATCGATGAAGAAGGTATCCCTTTTCTTGTCAATGGGTACAGGTTGAAAGTATACAAAAGCCTTTGTCAAAGAAGGAGTTCATCAGTAACATCAGCAAGGCAGTGATGGTGATTGAAGGAGTCTCCGATTCCACGTCACTAGGCTCTTGAGGTCTGTTGAAGTTTTGAAAAAATAAAAAAATAAAGAGACCCAGGTGAAAACCTCCATGAGGCAATTGAGTCCCACTCTTACATTGAAAACCTCTTTGAGGCAGCCCAAGAGTGTTTTAAAAAAAAGAAAAATAAAAGGAAAATAAAATACCTCTGGGTGAAAACCTTTTTTGAGGCACCCAGGGCAGGCCACCAGGATGAAAACCTCCTTTGAGGCAACCTGGTTGTCTTTCAAAAAAAAAAAACAGAGAAAAAGCACAAAAATAATGGCAGGGACCTCAAACTTACCCACTCATAACAATTCTAGTTTTTGCAGGTTTTCAAAGAAGATAATGAACATAGAGATCAAAGGGAAGAAAGCCCTACAAAAACCCATTTTTTCTTCATCCATTTCATCTCCTCCATAATTCCCATGTTCATTCATCCATACTCATCTCCAACAACAAGAAAATTCAAATTTCAGGCAATTCTGTGCTTTCTACAGGATTTCCTGTAATTACTACAAGAGTTTCCTATAGTACTACAAGAAGTCCTGAAAATCTATAGGAAAGGTAGTCCGATGGAGAAATTATGATGCAGGCTTATTTTGGGATAAAAAAAGAAGGCCATTGACTTCACCACACCTCAGCCAACCCCCTTCATGACCATGTCACCCCTTGTGTCCATAAAAAAAATCAAGTTAGAAAAAATAAATAGAAAAAATGAAGAAAAAAGAGAAAAGAACATCAAAGAGGCATGCCACTAGCAACCTACCTCACCTACCACTCCATGGCCACACCTTCCACTCACTCCAATACCTATTCACCCTCCAAGCAGAGAAATGACACAAAAATTCAAAAAAAGGGAAACTACAGGACTTCCTGTAGTAGTACTATTCTGAAGAAACAACAACTCCAGGCCTAACCTTCAACACCATGAAAGAGGAGAAGCATAACTGCAGGCACAATGAAACTCCTCCAGAGCTCAATAGCAACAGAGGAAGCCAACACCTGCACATCAACAAGAAGACAACCCATCAACAAAATAAGATCAACAAAAAAGAAAAAGGCAGTCAAGAAGATGTACCTGGGTCATGAGCAACACAACAACACCACTCTCCAACATGCATCAACAAGGCAAAGGACCAATAGGTATGTCACCTCATCAATACTCCCTCATAAGTATGAATATTATTAAACTGTAGGAATATGTAGGAAGTTGATTTTATAAGCGAAGGTGGCCAATTAACTTGGCCACCCTCAGTCCGATAATGAAAAGTAAAGTGTTAGTCAACTGGACACGTGTCAAGGTCACATCAAGGGGAATAAATTAGAAAGGTGGTCAAGTTACAGTGAACAGAAGTGGGTGATGATTACAAGGAAGGGTGGCATGTTAACTAATATTGGGACCAATGGTCCAAAGGATAAATACGTACTCGGCTAGCCAACACATCACTCAACTAAATCATCCATAAATAGAAAGATTACATGACTTTCATGCAAAGTATTACTCATTTCGAGATTTTGAGAGCAGAGATAACCTCGAGGAGCCATCAAAAGGAAAATTTAGTCCCGACCTACCTACAGTGAGCACCTATAGGAAATTACAGGAAAGCTACAGGAAACAGGGAGAATTGTCACAGATGTTATAAATGCATGCCTAGGGTTAGTAATTCAAAAATTCTCATCACCAAAGCATTGCAGAGAAAGGTAGGTGCCACATCCTTTGTGTTTTCATTTGTCAAGAGGAAAAGGAAAGAAATTGCAATTTCTTTCAAGTATTTATAGTGTGCATAGAGATAGACATGAATCTGTGGGAGATTGTGTAGAGTAAACTCTAGACCTTCATCACCTAGAGAAGCTCTTAAGCTATAGCCACCCAAACCTCATACGAACAGATTGACAGAGAGAAAATATGATAGGGGGTTTCAACAAAAGGGAGCCCACCATAACAACCAGAATACACCAACATCCTCTTGTGGTAGAAATCTTTACAAGGCATCAATGGATGGGATTCTTCGAGCTACTTAGGGGATATGATGATGATGTATCTAGGGAATTTGCAATGTCACTCATACCTCTAGCTAGAGCCAATGCCACTGCTGTAGTGAGGGGTTTGTCAGTAACAATTACCCCTGAGAGCATTAACATGATCACTACACTCCCTATAGGATTGCAATGGAGGAAAGAGGACAAAACTAGAAACACTCTTGCCAAGAAGAGCTTTTTATTGGAAGGAGAAGAACCAATTAAAGACAAAAATGGGGTTAGAAGGGCAAGAATTCCATATCCTTGGAATGAAGTAAGCTATCACATCATCAAGTATATTTCTTGTGAGGGTAGACTTAGTATAATCTATGCATACCAGTTTAGACTCCTCCCTGAGTTGAGATTCAGAGAAGAGATACCTCCCCATATAAGACTTAGTGTGCCTTAATTTTTGTTAGAATCAATGATAGACATGAGAATCAAGGTACAATAAGGAAAGCATCAACAACTGGCACATCATGGATTGATCAAACTCATACTGGAAGATTCCCTAAACAACTTGAGAATCCCTATTATGTGGTCAACATTTGCAGACATGAATGAAGAAGATGAAATTCAAGCCATTGAGTATGACAGAGACCCTACTTCTAGTGATAAAGAAGAAGGAGAAGAGCCTAAAAAACAAGAACATGAAGAAGAGGAAGAAGAGCCTGAAGAAGAGGAGGTAGAACTAGATGAAACAAGGGATGAAAAATATAGCAAGGAAGAAGTACAAAAGGATGAGCCAAGTCCTGAAATACAGAGCAAGGAAGAAGAGGAATCTCCAAGGGTGTCTCCGAATCCCACAGAGAAGGAGGTAGCTACTGCCTTAACTGCTCTAAGTACACCTATCAAATCAAAAGGAAAGAGGCAGAGGTAGACTCCCCTATAGTTCAAAACAAGGAAGAGCACCAGGATAAAAAAAGGGAGACCTCAAGCCCCTACCAAGATTCTCATTTTCATAGAGGACTCACTAAAAGAATAAGAGAAGTTAGTCCCTCTAGGAAAGAGAGGTGAAGAAGTCACATCACAAAAGGCTTCCCCAAGCTCACCAATCACCTATGTTAGGAGGTCTGTCACTAGGTCAACCTCAGCAAACAAGTTAAGGCATATTTTACCCCTTTTCAAAAAGGGAAAGGTCTCCTACAGGAAATACAAACATGCCTACAAGAAGCAAAAATAGTCCTACAGGAAACACATAAACAAGATAAGGAAGGACTGCAAGGGAAAAGGGAAGGAAAAGAGGTAGCAAATACTCAAGAAACAGTAAAGGGAGAGTCCCAGGAGCTGAAGGAACCTAGCCCATAGCCAAACCTCAACTCCTATTACAGATTTATTGAGGGGGGTAGAGTGATACCACAAAATTTGCCATCCCTCTATTCTTTGAACTTGAAAAGGAGAGAGCAAGGACACATCGTTGGATGCAAATTGCTAAATCAAAAAGTGTAGAGGATGTAGGCCATATGGAAGAAACGCTGCTAGAAATGGGCAAAGAGTTGAGTAGCATAAGAGACAGAGAAATAATGATGAAATCTCAACTAAGGGTTGAGAAAAAATGGCTAAGGATGAAACTACAAGAGAAGGAGGGCCAATTGGCAACTATGGCAAGTCTATCCATGGAGGCACTCCAATGCAGGATGCCAACAAAATCATATGCCTTATACCTTAAGGAACAATGGCTGCAGTTTCAGATAAAAACCCTTGGACAAATAGGAACTATGCCTTTCCAAGACTATAGGCAGTTCATTGACCTCTGTGACCAAAGCACCCAGGAGAACAGAGCCAATATATCTAAATTCTACCAACATAACTTGGCCCTAACCGATTTGAATGCATAGGACCCTTCCAAAGCTAGGAGACTTACAACCGATGGCCTTGGCATCATGGATGAATCATGAGGAGGCCAGGGCTTAAAAAGTAAAAAGGGTATTGGCAAGAGAAGAAACATAACCCCTTTTCATCAGAGTAGAACAACCCAACTCCATGGCTGTCATTATCACCCACAACCTCATTGCCAATGATCCCCAACTTGCACCAAGATACCCAGTTGCACAAAAGAAAACAATCAGTCATTTTGAGGACATGTTGAGATTGCTAGGGAATGAAAGCCAACAAGCTTGCTAAAGTAGGTGGAGCACCTTGCCCTACAACCTAAAGATCAGGGAGTATCATTCTCCTGACAGAATGAGGGATGCACTAGAAAGGACCCCAATGTATAAGCAAGCATTGCAAAGACTCAAAGTCAATTGGATTGGCTTGAAACTCAGTCCACCATTGCTTTTGGGTATGTTAGAAGGGAGAAAGGAGGAAGAAGAAAGAAAGAAGTGGGAGGAGATAGAGAAGCATGCAGGGTTTTATCCACAAGAGGAGGAGACTACAATAGAAGCCTGGAATGTCAGGGAGGCCACCAAAGAAATGAAAGACATGGACATAGATTGAGTTGCTCAGAGGATGAGAAACACTTTTAGTAGGGGGGTGATGATGAGGCTCATCAATGGGTAAATTATATGGACCTTAATACAACTCTCCAACTTACTAAAATCAACTTTTCTCATAATTATTTACATGTTTTGTTATATTTTGCTTAATGAGAAGGGTAAAGATGAGATGTCATGTCTAGTGGTCTAATGTGCATTGATTATAGGTTTTGGAGCAAATTTTGGCTAATTAAAGTGCAGGAACTCGAAGGAGACAAGCAAGAGGGATTTTAGGAGATGGTATCTCCCTCCTTAACTCCTCACTCACTCAAAGATTCCTCCATCGAATCTCATCAGCTCAGAGTTGCAAGCAGCTGAGCCATTAAGATCATTGGAAGCCAAGCCAGTGATAGTTGAAGACTAGTTGATCTCGATATTGGGAGCCAAGCCTCCCTAAATTTAAGGAAGTTGTTGGTAACTTCATTTGTATAAATAAGAAGGCCTAGAGCCTCATTAGGATTCGATTTTTGTTCATTGTAGCCAAGAAGAATTTTCGAGTTGAAACATTGTGACTAATCACTCTTGTGTATTTTTTATATTTTAATGAAAATGAGAAGCATTCCCTTGATCTAGCACTGAGTTGACTCAGAGGGTTGAAGCTCTTGGGTTAGGGCCCAACCCTAGTAGCAGAGGTTCCTCTTTTTGTATATGTATGCTTATATTACATTCATAGTTAGTTGTTGAACTGATTTTGGTGTTGTTAGTTTGAAAATATTGGTATGATTAATTAGTTTGCTTCCATTTGTGGATAGTTAGAACAGTGGTATCATAGTGACAGAAGACATTTTAGAAAAGCTGGTGATAATGGTTTTCACCTCATCTCTCTCTTTTGGGATCATGACTTGAGGGACACTTTCATACAACCCAAAAACAGAATTCTTGCTTTGCTGCATAATCTAGGGTTTCTTGATGAGCAAGTCATTATCTTTACGTTTCGTAGGATAAGTTGCAATTGTCATTTCTGATTTCTTAGGTCTTGTATTGATTTCAAAGCACTTCCATTCATGCACTTAGCCATTAGATGGTAATAGATTTGTTTTCTTCCATTTAATAAATCTTTCCTATGTATGGATGAATTCATGTATAGATGCAGACAATAATGTGTGTCATTGCAGGAGCTTCTACATTGCAGGGATACCTAATCTAATTTTCCTCATCCAAGCCTTATCCACCCATGTTGCCAAAATCCACTAAAATCTTAATCCGAATTCTTGTTTTATAAGCAAAAATCGCCATTTCCATTGAGAAAATCCAAACATCTTGAAGCACTTGATTGAGCTCTAGATAGTGTTCACCCCCTCCATGCCTTATTCTCCCATTCTCTACCTTTCCAAAGCTTCATTCCACCTTCTAAACCACTTCCTAAGCTTTCAGCCTGTTCCTGTAGTAAAACAGGGGATCCTGTAGGAGAACTAGGACATCTTGTAGTTTTCTTGTAGGAAATCCTATAACATCTTGTTTTGAGCCCGAATTTAGAAAAATCATCACTAAAGCTGGGATTAGGCCTCTACTTGACCTCCATACCATTAAGCCCATTCTAACCCTCTTCCTCCATACATGTCTCCCCTGCCAAAGAACAAGTGAAGATTAGCATTTACATTCATAAAACGAAAAGATAAAGAAAAATAGTTCTTTTATTTCTTAATTAGCACATGCATGCAATAGTTGATATTCCCTAGATCAGATTCCATGCTCAGTAGTTTGAATCATCACATGTGATAAATAGGGTTAAGCTAGGGTTCTTTTGCAAGCAAAATGTGTCAATGAGTATGTTAGGGTCCTATAATTTTTATAGGACCGCTTGATTATAGCGGATCATTATTATGTTTGAGATGTTGTAAATAGTATTTCATCCTACAAATTATTTCCAAAGCGACACCAAGTACTAAATTTTAAGGATATTTTTGCATAATAATGTTTGGATCAGATCAAAATGTAGGTGTTTTCATTATAAAGGGCTCAAAAGTAGCTTTCCAACGGTACATCCTACACTCAAATCCAATTCCTGGATTAAAAGATAGGTCAAAATGAAGCTTGCACTTCAAAAGCAGATAATGGCTCAAGGACTGTTTCTTCTCTATTCATTCATAACTCTAACCTTAAATCTATTTTCCCCCTTTTTATTTAAAACTCCATATACTCTAGCCATTATCCATTATTTTAATTCCATTTAACTCTAGCCGCAAAATCCATTTATTCAAAACTCTAGCCACAAGATCCATTGTATTACTGAAGGTCCGATTGTATTAACTCTAGCCACGTTTTCATTATAAAGATACATACTCTAGCCGTTACCCATATATTAAACACGTCGCATAATTTTTTACATTGTAATGTATTTCAATGTAATACATTATATATAGGATGTGCCCACGCTATCCCGTTATCACATTTCACAAAAGTCCATGTTTTCCATATGTTTAAGTCTTTACCTATCCGCCAATTGCGATAACAGTCCCTCATCATATCTCATAGCCCGTAGTTGGCATATATTACATGAACCATAAAGTAATGCCCCTTATCCTTTTCCCCTTATGCGATTGCAATAAGTCCCACATTCCCTACCCCACATCACATCCCGCAATCCTTACCCTGCCTTGCTTATATATATCGGTGCCGATATAACTTCCGCGCCGATGCAACCCGTCGATAATACTCCCCGCTCCAATTGCAATATCCCCCCCAGCTATGAGTTGCGAACCCGAAAATCGCACCACATTAAAATCCCGCATCACAGTCCCGTAGCCATATCCCCATCTCGTAATAAACCGCGACGATAGGTCCTCACCATTGCATTAAGTCTCAACCCCCACACCATCTCAAGTCCCACTTCCATATACCCCATCCCGATGCGATTGCGATTGCAATTGGCCCTGAATGGACACAATAACTATTAAATGGTTCTTACTAAAATATCATGTCCGGTCCATCGACGAAACACTATGGAAATAATTATAAGTCCTCCATTCGGCCTCTGGTTGTGATTAGCTTCGTGGATGCGATAATTCATGTATCACAGTGTTTAAGTTTTCAAGTCTGCCCGTTTGGTGAAACATGGAAAATTAGTGGAAAAATCTCTCTGTTTGTATTGCGATTGTGATATGGCAGAGTTCCGATCTAGATGCGATTGCGATAAAACCCTGTCCAAATGTGATATTTCATTTAATAAATTGGAAAGGTTTTTCAAGTCTGTTTCTTGGAAAACCTGCGATTATAAGAAGGAAAGGGTTGCGTGTTAAAAGTAAAACACTTATCTCTCAACCACCCGGATCAAACCTGGCCAGATCAATGACAGAGGAAAACTTCGGATCCCTCTGAGCTCAATTTCAAATTATTCAACGATTGGGTCCGAACTCAAAGCTATGTGTTATCCTCTCCTTATTTCGGACCCCCCTTCTCATACATCACTGTAGCACCCCCCCCGAAAAGCACATTCCTTTGAATTTCAAGCCTGACTCCACCTCCACTTCATCTCCCGACCTCCAGTCCTCAGCTGCCATGTGCCCCCTCCTGGTATCCATTCATTGTCTGAAAGAATTGTTCCCCTTGGCTTGATTTTAACAGAAAAAGCATCAGTAAAGGAAAAGAAGACAACGAGGACACATTCAACGTATTTTAATCAGCAAGTATCAAATGGACAAAAGACAATAAGATAAATACCATTGCTTATTCAATAGCTACAGTCATCAAACATAATGCACTAGAATAGTGGGACAACGAGGCACACATGTTAGCAGCTCAAAGAACATTGCTCGATTAAAGGCCCAGTCACTACCAAAACGCCCAAAAACAACACCAGAACATAGGTGACTAATATTTTTTAGACAATTTAATCTATTTTCATACCTTTTTGTAATAAAATTTTGAATTCTATTTCAAGATATTTATTTTAGATATTCGTACTAAATCTTGATATTTTAAATCAATATATTTTTGTAAACAAATTATAAATACTTCATCTTTAGAAGTATGAAGGGTTGGTTTTTGTACAAAGAACACTATTGTATATTTCTGAAGCATCAGCGGATTTACCAGTAATATAGAATCTCTTTTAGAGGATTCTTGCGTCAAGTTGTTGGTGAAGTGCATCTATTGTATTATGTGTTTATATTTCTCTGTTTATAGCACATAGTTGTTTTCAAATCTGAATTTTTCAATTGATAAGTAAAGGGAAGATTTTTTTTAAATCTACACTTTGCACCCAGCTATGAATAATTTCAATGTTTTCTTCTAATCTTTAAATATAGAATTCAGGTAACAATGCTCTGTATTTAAAGTGAACCTTAAATATGTTCTTCTTCTCCTTTCACAGACCTTAAATAATCCATTTGATTTGGCTACCCCGCCCTGTGAGATCTATCTGTAGACACTACAGTCAATCTGTATTTTATGTAACAAACTCCATAGTCCAATGGTAATCTAGTTATCAACCAACCATTCAAATACAAATCAAACCTTAAACTTCATAGCTAACCTAATATTCAATCCAACAAAGCTAAATATTACAGAGAGAGCCCTCTATAAAGCTAGGAGGGCTAGATCCGAGCTTCCAAAGTTGGTTTGTGGTTACCTTTGTTATTTTCTTCTGCAACCTCAGAAAATTACATAGTGCTAACATTCTGGCAACCATACTGGGGACTTGAACATTTTAGATTCCTAAGAAAATCATATCAAGTTTCAGATATGATTACTGATGATGGATAGTGATCAGACACAAGGAGGTTGTATCATTCACCTGGCGACTCCACGTTTAAAGTATCCAGAGCTTCAAAGTTTTTAGGGTGACTCCACTGTCAAAGAATCTAGATTCGATGTCTTCACAGACCAGGTTCCAAGAAACTTAAAATTAGATTCAAAGAATGACAGGCCTTGTCAACACAAGGATGGGAAGAAAACATGTGAAAGTCAGGTATTTAGACCCGAATTTACTTCAGGATATTGTATTATCTTTTATCAATCACCTTCTGTCTTTTCATGAAAATATCTTAAGGATTCTCTTTGGTCTATTAACTCCAAATCAAGATGATGAATCTGCACATGAGCCCCTTTCTGTGATGTATATCCTTCCCTTGAAGGTGCAAATGCATCTCATCTTAATAGCGGTTGTCTCAAACAAGATCCAAATGAAAGACATAGCCCAGCTAGTACAAATTCATCTCAGACCTCAGTTATGACCACTTTCCGATATGCATCATTAAATATGTCATTCCCTTTGCATGAGCTACTGAAGAACTATGATCATAGGCTACCCAATTTTTGATGGTACATGTAATATCACAGCAAGGAAACATGTAGAAAAAATCATTGACTTCATTGATTTGGAGGAAGTCAATCATGAAGATGTCAAATTAAGGTTGTTTGCTCAAAGCCTTTCAGGAAAATCTAGGAAATGGTATAGAAGTTTAATAGCCAGAAGTATTCTTGATTTCCAACAGTTTCAAAGCATTTTCCTTAATAGGTGGGAGGTTAAAAGGAACCCTTTTCAGATTATGGATGAGTATTGGAATCTAAAAAGGCAGCCCAAAGAGACAGTCCAAGATTTCTCAACCAAATTCAATAGTGTTTATGATTCCATACCTACTGATATAAAGCCTCCCCCAGGATTGGCTATGCTTCATTATCCAGATGGTTTTCATGCTGAGATTGCCTATTATCTCAGAGAAAGAAACCTTTCTGCTTTGGAGGATATGAAAAAAAGTGTTATTGATGTGGAAATGAACCTATTGATTAAAATATTCAGAATGGAAGATGAAAGAAGGAAAGTAATTAAAGAGGATTTTCCTCCTTTATTAAACCTTAAGTTAGAAAAATTAATGAAAGCCATGAAAAAGGTTAGGAACACATGTATTTTGTAAGATAAACCTTTTGTTAATGGGCAGCAAAAGATACCTCCTTTTCAAGCAGATATGGAAGAAGGAGAGGTTGTTGGGTCACATCATCAAAATGTAGAAACTGGTTGTTTTGTGGATTCATTTGAAACTAGTTTAGAAAAACAACCAATAGAAGGTTATCAACAAGAGGATGCCAAATTTCAGCCAATTGAGGAAAATAGTCAGCATGTGTGTGTTACTTATGACAGCGATGAAAAACAGGATGAAAATATTGAGACAGATGAGCATGTATATATTTTAGACATTGAACATCAAGAAAACAATGCAAATTATGCTAATGGTAACTCTTTACCACTAAGTTATGCCACATTTCATATGTTTAAAGAAATTCATGATGATTATAGCTCTTTACCTTTATGTCATTCTATATTTGAAGAGTTGAAATAAAATTATAAGATCACTGGTGAAGCAGAAAAGCAAGATGAAACTAGCATAATGAGGTAGCAACCTTCTTATATAGATGGTGACCCTATTTTCTATTACATTGGAGACTCCTTTATTCAAAAATCACAATTATTAAGTAATCATGAGATTGAAAATCAGATAGTCTCCTAGGAACCAATACTTAATACTTTACATCAGCCTTGCAAATTTTTATCTGATCGTGATATGGATGAGGATTGTATTTCAAAATTTTCTTCTGAATTTTCACTTTCTGAAATTTTATTTCAAAGAGAAGATTGTCAAGTTCAGATTTCTAAAGATGTATGTGTGGAAAATGTACATAGTGAACCTGCACAAGCTATTTTTCAAACAAAGTCACATGAAGGTGAACATAATTATCAATAAATTCAACCAATCACCTTTTCAATACAATAGAATTGTATCAGTGAGTTTCAAGGAGATGCTGAAGAACAACAATTTGTTTCACATCCTACAGATGATAAACACAATATTTATAATCTTACATCCCTTGAAAACACAACACCATAAAATTTAAAAAGGGATAGATACATTTTGGAGATCGTATATGAGAAGATATTTTCAGGCATAGTACAACAAAGAGAAATTCTCCATGATTTTGAGGATCCTTTGGAAAACCTGTTGGAATCTTCAACAACACTGAATTCTGTGTTGGCGATGGATGATGAAGAAAGCTCCGGTCAGAATTTTGAGTTTCCATTTTTTGAGTTTATTTTTCTATTTGGAGAAATGGAATGTAAGCTTCAAATTAGTAGTCATCTGTGTGGCTGGCTACATTGGCATTTTTGTATTATTTGATTCACCATGATTTCCAGTAGTATAGAGTAGGTAGTAGTCTGCAAACAAGCTCAACACTCTGAGCATCTTTTTCAAGTAGTATTTTTAGTTTCAGATAGCAGTACAACTTTCATTTTAGTGTGTATTTAAGATTTCAGTTTTCAATGTTAAGAATGGTTTTGATTTCAGTTTAACAATTTCAGTCACAAAGAATTTATGGTAGAAGAAGTTGCATATTTGAGGTCAACCCAATGGATCAAGCTACTAGTCTACAGTGTTCTTGTCACCTCACAAGGAGAGTTCCATCCCTAGATGGAGCCACTGTTAGGGTCCTATAATTTTTATAGGATCACTTGATTATAGTGGATCATTATTATGTTTTAAATGTTGTAAATAATATTTCGTCCTGCAAATTATTTCCAAAGCAACACCAAGTACTAAAGTTTAAGGAGATTTTTGCATAACAATGTTTGGATCAGATCAGAATGTAGGTGTTTTCAATAGAAAGGGCTCAGAAGCAACTTTCCAACAATACGTCCTTCGCTCAAATTTGATTCCTGGATTAAAATATAGGCCAAAATGAAACTTGCACTTCAAAAGCAGATAATGGCTCTGGGACTATTTCTTCTCTATTCATTCATAACTCTAGCCTTAAATCCATTTTCACTCTATTTATTTAAAATTCCATATACTCTAGCCATTATCCATTATTTTAATTCCATTTAACTCTACCTGCAAAATCCATTTATTCAAAACTCTATCCGCAAGATCCATTGTATTACCGAAGATTCGATTATATTAACTCTAGCCGCGTTTCCATTATATATGATACATTAGCCGTTACCCATATATTAAACATGTTGCATACTTTTTTACATTGTAATGTATTTCAATGTAATACATTATATATAGGATGTGCCCGCGCTAACCCGCTATCGCATTTTGCAAAATTCCCTGTTTGCCATATTTTTAAGTCTTTACCTATCTGCCGATTGCGATAATGGTCCCACATCATATCACATAGCTCGCAATCGGCATATACTACATGAACCATAAAGTAATGCCCCTTACCCTTTTCCCTTATGTGATTGCGATAAAATCGACATTCCCTACCCCGCATCGTATGTTGCATTCCTTACCCCAACTCACTTATATATATCGGTGCCGATATAACTCTTGCGCTGATACAACCCGCCGATAATACTCCCCACTTCGATTGCGATATCCCTCTAACTATGAGTCCCAACCCCTGAAATCACACCACAATAAAATCCTGCATCGCAGTCACGTAGGGATACCCCCATCCCGCAATAAACCCCCGCGATAGGTCCCCACCATTGCATTAAGTCTCGACCCTCGCAACATCTCAAGTCCCACTTCCATATAACACATCCCAATGCGATTGTGATTGTGATTGGCCCTTGACGGAAGCTATAACTATAAAATGGTTGTTAATAAAATATTGCGTCCAATCCATTGGCGAAATGCTATGGAAACAATTATAAGTCCTCCATTCGGTCTCCGATTGGGATTAGCTCCGTGGATGTGATATTTCATGTATCACTATGTTTAAATTTTCAGGTCTGTCCATTTGGTGAAACATGGAAAATTAGTGGAAAAATCTCTCTGTCTGTATTGCAATTGTGATACAACAGAGTCCTGATCCAGATGCGATTATGATAAAATCATGTCTGGATGCGATATTTCATTTAATCAATTGGAAAGGTTTTTTAGGTTTGCTTCTTAAAAAACCTGGATTATAATAAGGAAAGGGTCGCATGTTAAAAGTAAAACCCTTATCTCTCAATGACCCAGATCAAACCTGCCTAGATCAACGACAGAGGAAAACCTCAGACCCCCCTAAGCTCCATTTCAAATTATTCAGGGTGGGGGGGTCCAAACTCAAAGCTACGTGTCATCCTCTCCTTATTTCGGACCCCCCACTTCTCATACATCACTGTAGCACACCCCCTCTAAAAAGCAGATTCCTTTGAGTTTCAAACCCGGATCCACCTCCACTTCGTCTCCCGACCTCCAGTCCTCAGCTTCCTAGTAGCCCCTCTTGGTATCCATTCATAGTCTGAAAGAATTGGCCCCCCTGCCTTGCTTTTAACAGAAAAAACAACAGTAAAGGAAAAGAAGACAATGAGGACACATTCAACGTATTTCAATCAGCAAGTATCAAATGGACAAAAGACAACAAGATAAATACAATTGCTTATTCAACAACTACATTCATAAAATAGAATGCACTAGAATAGTGGGACATCGAGACACACATGCTAGCAAATCAAACATCATTGCTCAATTAAAGGCCCAGTCACTACTAGAATGCCCATAAACAACACCAGAACACAGGCGATTGATATTTTTTAGACAATTTAATCTATTTTCATACCTTTTTTGTAATAAAATCTTGAATTCTGTTTCAAGATATTTCTTTTAGATATTCGTACTAAATCTTGATATTTTAAATCAAGATATTTTTGTAAACAAATTATAAATACTTCATCTTCAGAAGTATCGAGGGTTGGTTTTTGTACGAAGAACACTATTGTATATTGCTGAAGCATCAATAGATTTACCAGTAATACAAAATCTCTTTCACAGGATTCTTGCGTCAAGTTGTTGGCGAAGTGCATCTATTGTATTGTGTGTTTATATTTCTCTGTTTATAGCACATAGTTGTTTTCAAATCAAAATTATTCAATAGATAAGTAAAGGGCAGAATTTTTTAAAATGAACACTCTGAACCCGAATATGAATAATTTCAATGTTTTCTTCTGATATTTAAATATAGAATTGAGGTAACAATGCTCTACATTTAAATTGAACCTTAAATTTGTTCTTTTTCTCCTTTCACAGACCTTAAAGAATCCCTTCGATTTGGCTACCCTGCTGTGTGAGATCTATCTATAGACACTGCAGTCAATCTACATTTTATGTAACAAACTCCATAGCCCAATGGTAATCTAGTTATCAACCAACCATTCAAATACAAATCAAACCTTAAACTTCATAGCTAGCCTAATATTCAATCCAACAAAGTTAAATCTTATAGAGAGATCCCTCTCCGAAGCTGGCAGGGCTAGATCCCAGCTTCCAAAGTTGGTTTGTGGTTACCTTTGTGATTTTCTTCTGCAACCTCATAAAACTATAGAGTGCTAACATAGTAGATATAAGATTTCATGTTAATTGACAAGCATATTCCAATTCAGTCTTTCATTCTTTAAAATAGGAAACATTTATTTTCTTTCATTTAGGATATTTTTTCCTTCTCCAATTGGTAGTCAGATTTCTTCTAGTCAATAGAATACTGGTTTGAGAAACTGTAGTGGTCTATATCCCCAGTTGAACAATGACAAGCGTAGACCATTACATCTATTTGTGTATACAACATTTTCACCTCCAAGCTTGTACAAACCCCAGGTTGATGAAGTAAAGTTAGTAGCCCCAGGAGTTGCAGCATTCTTGCGACAATACTAGCGCTAATCAACGCCCTTTCTCACTTGGATTATAAATATTTTTTGGCTTGGATCAGAAATTTTGCTTGTAAGTGTGTCATTCAAATGAGGATAGGCTCTCCTTTATATATGCTTCTTGAGGGAATATTAGGCCTCTTCTAGGTCAAATTGAGGGGATCGTCGACTTACCTTTTGATGGGACTCTAGACTCATCATTTTACAATAATATTTTTCTTTCTTTGATTCTTGAGCCACACAAGGGTTATTACATCATGAATTTGACTCTTTGACTTTGTAAAAGACCCTAGAGCACACAATGGGTGCTTGACCTAGGACAAACAACCAATGGGAAAGAAACCCATTTTATAATAAATAATTTTCTTTTTACAAATAATTTATTTTTCTTTTTCTTTTGACAAATACAACAATGATTACAACAATTCATGACTCATATACAATTATGAAGACCAACAATAGTTACATTTCAATATAATATTTTTTTACTAAAGCACCTCCCAATTTGGATCCTTATTTTTTAGCATGAGCATCATGGAAATTCATTTTTGGAAGGACACCTTAATTTCTAGATGGTTTTCCACTACCAAACATGTGTACCCTCCAATCCTTCATTAGAAAGTGCCCTATAGCCTAGTTTAGGCACACATGTTCTAGTGTGATTGGAAAAACATAATAGTTGATCATTCTCTTCTCTTATTTTAACATTGTTGTCTTTTAAAACATTTGCATAATCCTTCCAAGATTTAGCAAGATATTCTCTTAGACCAATCTCCCCCAGGTGAGCCATTTCTGTTGTTAGTTTTGTTGTAGCGACTACAACTACCCTCCAAATTTTTTCCTATGCTTCGTTTTGGAGCCTCTGTTCTAAATTACAACAACTCATCTTGTGCTAACCCAGGTACTTGTGCTTTGATTGAGCCTCATCTTTTGCATCATGGCTTGTGTTTGCTTACTGCATTTGTTGTCTAACCCACAAGTCGATCTCTTGAGTTGGTTTCCACCTAGTTTTAGGATTTCCTTAGAGAACTTCACAATCCTTGAGGGTAACCAACCTTGTTCTCGGGAATTACATAGTTCAAGCTGACAGTGAGCCTTTGGCTCCAAAATTGTGCAGATCCAGTTGATAGCCAACCTTCAACTGGGAAATTACACAGAGCCTGAGAGGCAACCCAAAGCCACTCAACCCAGAAATTGTGTAGAAGCCTCTTGCTCAAAAGATGCCCAATGCATGAGCCAGTGAGTTGCCCAGTCCTTCTGAGAACTGCGCAATCTCTCCAGGGAATGCATGGAAACTTTTCCCAAAAAAGAAAAAAGAAAAAAAAATCGAAAAGCATCCCTATAAAATAGGGATCTATTTTTAGCAGCCTAGAGGAGACACTTGAGTTATTTTGGAAACTATCGCCAAGTGTTGCTTTTTCCTTGATTTTTGACCTTCACGTCTATAACAACCCTAGTGAAAATTCCATGTAATAAAAGTAAAAAACAATAACCACGATCAATGGGACACTTATTCCAAGTTGAATGTTGGGCAAGGCATCCTAGGGGGTGTTAATTTGGTTGTTTATGGTTAAGGAAATTGGCAGAGGCAATGGCTAAGGTCTTGGAAAGGAAAAATGGCATTTTTGGCACAATTATTTATGAAAATAATGGAAATTAGGAGAAAAAGGATGTGAAAGGTCACAGGTTGCATGTGAGGAGGAAAATGAAGAAAATAAAGGGAAATAATGTAAAATGAAGAAAATAGAGGCCTCATTCATAAAAAGGCTTATGAGGATCAGTTCGTAACCTTTTGTCAGTTGAGTTTTGGAGCTCTCTCATTGTTATCTTTCTATCTATCTCTCTTGGACACTTAGAGTTTCTTGGAGCACTTTGGCATTGGAGCAAGAAAGGAAAACAAGTAAAGAGGAAGCAAATATCAAGCAGGGAAACAGAGGATCAAGCTACAACAGACTTCATTACAGGTATCAACTTGCATGTGTATTTTCCTTGCTAGATTTGGCATGCATGGGATTGCATGTGGTTCTTTTATATCATGGCATGGGTTTTTCCATGTGTGGAAATGTTCTTCAGCCTAGCCTTTCCATTTCCTGATAGCTTTGATGAGATGGGTTCTCACATTTGATTAATGTGGGATGGCTGATTGGATTCGAAGTTGAGTGGGGTGGATCTCAGAATTGACAAACACATGGCCTAGTGGTACTTGAACTAGACTGTGGATCACGGTAAAGCCATTGGCCTAGTAACCCCTAAACCGGACTGTTGGTTGCAGTAAAGCTAGATTGTGTACCTTGGTGGGCCCAGGAATCCTTGTCGGTGAATGGTGGGATATACGGTAAAGCCAAGAGGTGGATTTTCTCTTCATTGGGCCTAGTCCTAGGATGGGATGTACGGTAAAGCCTAGAGAGTATGTCTCAGTGTAGGGCCTAGTGATCCCTGGATTAGACTGTGGATTGCGGTAAAGCCTGAGAGGCTAGGAGGCACTCAAATTCCTCATAGTGTAGGCTGAGAACTCTAGTGTTATCCATGATTGTTGGTGTTTTTGGTGTGTTCTGTGAGTCCCACATTCATGCTTAGAATATGGCACAGGGGTGATTGGCTGAAGAGAGAATTGGCTTAGCCAATCTATGGTCGGGTGGAACATGGTAGTCCCATCTCTGGTTGGTTTATTGCATTCATTAATGATAAATACATTCCCTTGATTTTCATGTGTAAATGTATTGATGTATATGTGGATCTTATGGCTGATATGTTTATGATATCTCTGTTCCTATTATGCTGGTTATATGTATGTTTTATGACAACAACTATGTGTGACTCTTAGCATGTTTTTACTTGTATATGAATGGATAATGTGTCTATGACCTAATAGATGATAATGCAACAAATGACATGAGGGAACATTGATTCATAATTATTCTCAGATAAGTATGAGATCCATACACTTGATTATGTTGTTTACACCTGTAGGTTACATATTGATGATATGTTTGACGAAATGCCTGTCATGGCTAGTAGGGGTTTGGTTAAGGTCTTGTTCAACTTATTAACTTTGCATCATTGTTTCCCTGTACTTTTACTGATTTTAAGCTATCTCCCCATTCTGGGCAATGATTTAGACTTCGGCCATGAAAAAGTGGCTTAAATCCTAGGGTCCCTGGAAAAGAATTGGAAATTTTCGTGTCTCGTCGTTGGAATGCAAGCCTGTGAGAGCGACTTTGGGTTTTTGGTTGCTCTCTTGCCTATAGCATGAGAGCGACTGAGGCCTAATATGTCCAGAACATCAGTGGGACCCAAGTACAGTTTGTCTAAGTGGATGACATGTCTCCTGAGGATTTTGAAGCTGATGTTGGATAACTGTGTGTGATGTTTTCGTTGATTCCACTTCCTTAAGGTCACATAAGAGGTCGAATCCAATCATAGTGGCCTCTCATCTCATGTTTACCCCAGTTGGCTAGTTACTTAGGTAGCTGTGGGAGGATGGTTTTACAACGTCATAAACCCTAAATCGACCAAATCTATTTAATCAATGCAACTAGAGCTCATTTTCACATTCGATCTTAGAGCTCTGGCAATCCTGAGGAGATCAAGGAACCTTTGGTGTTATTGTTTCTTTTCTGGGTAAGTCTTGCTTTTCTAGTCTTCTGCCACTTTTTCTGTCACTTTTGCTTGTTTATCTTGTGAGAGTGTTGTTTCACTTGTTTTGTTGAACAAAAGCTGGCGTTTGAACTTATTTAGCTTGTAGAAGTGTTGTTTTAAGTTTTTCACTGCCTTTCCCAAGTGTTGCATGCACTACGCAATTTTTTCACTAACAATCGTTATTACGACGACTCTCTCCACATGCTTCATTTTCCTTTAGTTTGATTGATTCCTGCACTTGTTTTACTTACATGCATCGTCACTTAGATCTGCACTCAACATCTCACCATCCTTCATATCTTCTTGATTTCACACTCCTCTTAGGAAGATCTAGGCTTCCCTTGCTCAGATCTTGCTTTCCCTTACATGCACTGCGCATTCTGGGAGATCAAGGCCCAACCATGGCTTTTGGAGTTGTGTAGAGGCTACCTTGGGCTCGCTCCAACTGTGCACTGTGCAATTCCAGGAGCTAGCCTCCCAATTGTGGGCACTGAGACCACGTAATGCACAGTCTCTTCTGGCCTGTGCCCAGACTGAACTGCGAATTACGCAGTTCCAGTCAGCAAGCCCCCCCCATTGACTGTTGGGACTGCGTAATGCGCAATTCCAGCAGGGATGCAATCACCTCTATGAACCAATATTGTGCAATCCCTCCCAGCATTTTCCCAGTTTGTTGCTTTGGTCTTGTCTTGAAGTGATTTTGGTTTTAAGCTAACATTTGCATGTCATGAGTGTCCTCTCTATCTCCAGGTACAACAATTGTTGAGCATGTCTCTACTAGTTACATTTAACATGGTTTCTAAGAGAGCTTCATCAAAGGAAACTGTTGAGAGTAGTACTGGGGAAGCAGTTGAGCAGGTGTCAGTTAACTTGCCATTTATGAAGACACTCAGTTGCTCATTGAGAAGGGAATGAATTTGACATGGCAACAGATCAAGGATATCTTTGCAGAGGAATTCAAGGACTTGGAGGAATGACATGTTTATATTAGTATCCAGTGGTCATGCTATTACAAGGTTGCATGCAGGTACCCCACCTTCGCATGTTTGGGCATTATCAGTTGAATTGTCTCACACACAGATACAAAGACTATGACATTGAGCAGTGCCATCGGGATAGAACTTTCCACCTTTAGGGCGGAGAACTATCATCAGATGTATCATTTACCTCAGTTGGTGAGGCGCATGGACACACTTTTCTATGCCACCCACAACCAGGTGAACACAAGAGATATAGTTAAGTGCTGGGTGAAAGAGCTGTCAAAGTTCAAACAAACACCCAATCATGTTTACAAGACAAAGCCTCTTAGGAAGGCCTACCAATTCTTGATCATATTTGCATGCTGAATATACCGTCAAGAGAGCACCGAGACCTTTCCTGAAGGTTGGGTAGTTGTGTTATACCAGTTGGTGAGTGATGGAAGGCCCTTCAACTGATCATACTTATTGGATCATCAGTTGAAATTCCATGTGACCAACGTCCAGAATCCGCCCAAGGATGAGCAAGCGAGATTCTACATGTACGCATACTTACTGGATGCAATCTGTGCCCAACACCAGTTTCTTGGCATGAGTTGAAGATGGACACCGAAAGAGACTTCCATCAATATTTATTGCAAGTTTCTTTCTGACTGCAACTACTGAGGAGTAATGGTAAGGCTAACTGACCATTTCATCATCCTCTTGTACAAGATGATATTTGAGCGGGATCCATCTTGTATGTCCTAAGAAGTGATGGAGGTGATACTTAACATTGTAGATTGGTATGCCTCACCTGGTGGCACCTTCATCAGAGTGTTTGGTGGAAATAAACCTCTGCATGTTCTACCAAGGTATGCCACAGACAAGATGGTTATGAAAAATGTTTCATATGACCTCTCCACATGGTTATCATCAGGACTTCACAGGAAGAAGAAGGCACCATGGCCCGCTCTTCCTTTGCGGATTGGGTTATACGATATTAAGAGCTTGAAAGATGTTGATGTCGAAGCTAAGGAGATATTGAAGTTCAAGTTCGACACCAAAGACTTCAATCCGAATGATCCCCACAATATTTGCAATAACCATTGTGCGAAGGTGTATTATCCATGGATTCACAAGACATTTCACTGGCATGAGGAGGATCCTTGGAGATAATGTTACAATGAGTCCAAGCTCCATGAGTTGGCCAGTATAGCCACAAATTGGGAGTCTTCTCTACAGGGAGCAAAAACGCAAGAAGCAACAAAAACAACATCAATAAGCAACAATCCAATGCAAGACAAAGGTAAGAGGAAGATTTCCGAGAACAAAGAGGTTGAGAAAAGGTACAAGATGAAAGTTGATCCTATCATTGAGAAAGCATCTTTGGCAAGGGAGGAAAAGAGGTAGCAACAAATAAAGAGGGCAGAATGAAGGAAGAAAGAAAAGCAAAGGCTAGAGGAAGCATAACGAAAGATGTAGGAAACAAAGAAGAAGTTGAAGGAAGAGTAGAAGCTGAGAAGGAGAGAAAAGGAAGAGAAGCATAAACAGGAGGAAGAAGAAATGCAATGTGTGATGATAGAGAAAACAATTCCCATAAAGGTTGAGGAGTCAGAACAACCAACATATGAAGAAGAGGGTGAACATATGCAGATTTGGAGCTTTCTCAGTAGATTGAACTACTGATTGAAGTGACTGACATGGAGTTGGAGTAGGAGCAACAAAATTAAGACACCAACCTTATGCTGTGAGCAACCGAGGTCACCTCTCAATCTCCACCATCTCCAATGTTAGAACCAGTCCCGAGTGATCAAGGAGAGGTTTTTCTCCTTGATGATGATCTGGTTATGGATATGTACAATATTTCATTTGACGATTTATAAAAGAAGATTGTCCAGGTGCAGAGGAAACGCTTTCCAGATGATCACATGTCCCTACATTCATGAAGGAAAGGGTGAGAGTGTCAGATGTCAAAAGCATCCAACTTCCCTTCCGATGCCACCATGGCCTATGCAAGAGCCACAAGCTCCAATATTAAGTTCCTTTTGGCCAGGAATGAAAAAATGGCAAAGAACTTTCAAGCAACCAGGAAAGAGGTAGAACAACTCAAAGAGTAGAGCGCAGTTTCTACAATGGCAGAGATGAGGAAAAGGATACTTGATGAAGTATCAACACTTAAGACTACAATGCAGAAGCTCTATGAAAGATTCATCACCATTCATAAAGTGGTTGTCCATGTGAATGGCTTACAACAGTGGAGCAAAAAATTGTTCAAACTCTCAGGGACATACATGCTGCCATCACCCATGTGCAAGAGTGGACAATGTGGTACAAAGGGGCCCCACTGCACTTGCCAAAGATGATGAAGTCTCGGGCAAAGTTGGATAAAGGAAAGGTTTGGATGTTGATCCGAAACTATGAGCAACTTGCCCCATTCGTCACTAGCATATAAGCCTCATATGCACGGTTGTACAAGAGTTTGGATGTTATGGTGAGAATGCACAGGATCCCGTCAATCGGTTCTCTCATCGAAGCTAAGTACAAGAACCAAGTCTAGCCAGAGATCGATAGGTACATGGAGTAGCTAAGGCGAGAGGCCACCAGGGATGACTTGGAGCTCAGTGCAAATAACATGAAAAAGTACATTAGTGGTCCTGTCATGGTCAATACAATGTTTCACATGCTTCAGGACGAGTTGGATACATGTTCCAAGACCATATACACAATGCTATGGAGGTAAGAGTCCATTATCAGAAAGACACAATCAAGCAGTTTGGGGACATCATTTCACAGTACCAAGCTTGGCATGAGTATGTGACCGAGAAGCACGAAGTGGAGGTTGTTGAGTTGGTCTTTCCCCAAACTTTGGAGTCATAGTGTTTTTTCTTGTTAGGCTGTCTCTAGCCTATTTTGTCTCACATGGGTAAGTGTGGAAAATGTAATATTATTTATAAATATGTAGTAAGTGAAATTCCAAGTATCGTTAGTGGAATATGAAAGGTCATCATATTATGTAATGAGTTATTTGTAAAGAAGTTGAAGAGTCATGAGGGTAGTCAAATAGTCAGAAAGGGGAATGTCAAGGGTCACCCACCCTTTGTTATAAATAGAACCTCATAACTCTTAGAAGAGGCTTTTGGTAGCCAAGATTTTGGCTAGGCTTAGGCTTAGAAAAGGCTTGGGAGTATCATGACGAGCCTTGGCTTCTCCACAGCGTAGAGCGAGTATACTTCTTTGGAGTAGCAGGTGTTTTTTATTATAATGTTCCACTATTGGGGCTAGTGGCCGTCAATTGTGTATGTATGGATGGAAATTTCACTTATAATAATTATAACAGAGCCAACACGCTTTCATGCATATGTTGTTATTGTAGCTAGGACTATTCTAGTAGCTTTAGCATTATATGTTGTTTAACTTACGCAATTGCGTATGAACTATTTTGTATGCAATTGTATGAATCTTGTTGAATGCGTGTTATTGGATTAACCCATCACTTTAATTTGTGGACTATTCCAAATTTTAGCTTGTGATGTCATTCTACTCGTGTGTTCCTTTCAAGCTGCATACTATTACTGGCTTCTAAGGGGCACACTTCCTTTTCCCCTCTGTGTGTTATAACCCTCATGCATCTCACTTGAATCGCTGCAAGGTCACACACTTTATTCATCCCAGATTTATCATACTTATCTCTACGTGCTACCGTGGTCAAGGCATTACATTACCACCCACTGCTGGGACTGCTACTCCAAACAATCTGAGGTCTAGTTGGTACTTCTTACTAAGGAGATCATGTAAATGTTGGTGGGTGTTATCGGGAAAACTAGTGTCTATGCAGAGCTGCTAGTCCCACTAAGGTTGGTAGCTACCTTAGAAACAAACAAACTAAAAACTACTTTCGTTTTCTTTATGAGAAATAGATAAGAGGGGAATAAGGAGACCAACCTCTGTCTTGCGCTTGGTTCCTTGCTCGATTCCTCTCCCTTCTGATAGCTCTTCGCCACTCGCTTCCTCGTCTACCCAGCTTCAAAGAGCACCTATAGAATCAAAGCAGCATAACACTATCCAAGAACATAGATCTATTATCATAAACAATATAGGACTAGATATATATTGACCACACAAATGCATATAACATCAATCATACAAGAATGTGGAGGAAAACTTGAATAGCTTTATTGATAATCAAGAAAGAGAAAAGAGGATTACAGCCAATTGTTCTGACCCAGCATCATCCTCTCAGCAAGAAATCCCTTCTTCACCTCATGAAAAGCTTAGATCACCCAACACTATGATATTGCACCAAGAAACCAACAGCACTTCCTTACAAGATACAAAATTCCAGCCTCTGGATCTCTGGGATGAGGGATCCATATATAGATGTTTGCAAGGGAGATGAGTCAGCTTCTGAGATTTGATTAGTGTCCTCTCTCTGATAGTTCTTGATTCCACTTGGAGATTGATGATCTCTTACTCATCCCTGGGCGAATGCAGAGAGGCAAGTGTCACAGGAGAAGTTTCTGGAAGATTCCATGATCCTCCACCTTGCGGATTGACCCTGCCATTTGTCCACTCTCGCCCATCGCACCCCATAGAAGGGATTTTCAACATGCATTGCACCTACTGTGTGTATTCAAGTGGGATGCAATGCACTTTGACCATGGAGCAGGTGAAATGGTCCAGTTTTGACCAGTTCTGAGTAGTTTTTCATGGAGAACTTCTGGGAGATGCTGTAATAAGTTGACCTTGTTCTTCTAGGGTTGGAACAACACCTTTAGGGACTTAGGAGCCCTTGGTTTATGGACATTTATGATTGGGGTTGCAGTGCCCAAAAATGTCTATAACAGTTGCCCCCTAAAGCATGAGGTCGTTAGTCTTTTGATGTCGGGTGAAATGCTTTATCATGAGGATCCGAAGTTTTTTCAAGCTGGAAGGCGACCTGTAATAAGATACAACACAATACATTATCTTCATAATATTTTCATGATCTAGCTGAGGTGGGAATTCCCATGCTCAGCTTTATAAATTCATTTTCATGTACATGAGACAGACAATCGTCTGAGTGTAGACTGATGATTCTGGTAGAGCCATCATCCCTTAGATTGGATGATTATCTGTGCAGCAATGATGTACATTTGATGTCTTGACTCTTTATTTTCTTGAATATATATCGCAGCCCGGATGGATGAAACTAGATCTGGGGTCTTCAATATCATTTGATCTTCACTCAAAGTACAAGTCGATCCATGTGAGAGATTTTCTGGGGTCGAACATGGAAAGACATCGCCTGATTACCAGCCAATGATGTAAGCTATTAACAGGCGTGAGAGGAATCACCGATAATGATGATGACCCTCAAGGTACTACAGTACAATTCACGTGGTGTGAATAAGGGACTTGGCATCAAACACCACGCAAAATCTTTTGGTCTAAGACCATTGATGTAAACCTGTCGCCGGAAGTGAGAAACTTGCCATTGAGGCATGCAAGCTTCGAAGTACTGAAAGGGTTGTTCCTAGATCAACTTCTTGGATAATGAGCTGATGTCGACAAGAAGCGATCCATCATAGGAGGGCCTTAGTGAATCCCACATCAATGACACAGAACGGAGCAAATGATTCTAATGGAGGTGAAAACGATTTGGTGATATAAGGTTCAGGGTGGCAGTCATGAAAGAATGGAGCGTGAATGTATTGCAGCGGATGAGACACAGGTGAATTCTCTGAGCGACTTCTCTTGAACATATCGGCAACACTGACATGATGGATCGGTAGCATTAACCCCAAATATGGATGGTGTGACGGAACCATGGTGATGTGACCAATGAATGGAACAACCCAACCCGACTCGGATGCGAAGTGAAAGTGTCATTTTCAAGAGCGACTTGCTACCAACAAAGTTTCTTCAATTTTTCTTCCCAATTTTTCCCCAGTCATTGCTAACCAGTACCTCTTTATTTTTGTCAAGCTTGAGGAGGATAACATATGCTTGTTCTATAATTTTCCCTTCAGGCAAAGCCATCGCTATGTTTTAACGAGCCTAGCAATAGTGAAACTCGTTCTTGTCTGTTATGGACAAGTTTGTCGCTATTAGGTTTTAACGAGTTTAACGACAAAGATAACTCGGTCCTTTTTAATTTTAGAGAGTCTGAAAAGGGACGTAAACGAAACTCCAAAAATCCTTTTTCGTCATCTAATCCCTTAAGTCCGAAATAGTATAAAATAATACAAAAGGGATGAATTTTCGGTAATTGTAATGAGCCGAACAAAACAAGCGCTCGATCTTTTTGTGTAATAATCCCTCAGGTCCAAAAAGATTAAAATCTAAGGAGGGATAGCACTTCCGGTCACTTTAACGAGCTGGAGAGGCCAATGGCTTGGCAATATTTTCATATTTTACGAGTCAGTTGAAAAGAGATTAAAGGAGACTTGTTTTTGAGGAACGAGTGATAGATTCGGGTAGCAGCTGATTCCAGGTAAGGTTTGGAATTTTCCAATCATGACAGTGTCACAAGGATGGCTAACAGGATCACTCTTCGTAGCTGTTCCTTAAAAGGGGTAAAAAATCAAGTGGAGGTGAATGATTAGCCAATATAGAGTGGAGGTGATGATGGGAACACGACCAAGGCTTCAAAGGCTGATGATAATACATTCACGATGGTTATTTACCGGGGATTGGTTCATTTTTTAATGAGCTTAAACTCTGGAGGAACATTTTCTCATTGCTTATGTTTATTTTTTAACGAGCTTGAATTTCGCGTTAAAACTGCTCGATATAATGGTCATTATTTTTCTTGATTTTACCATTAATAACTTTGTTCCTTCAAAGGTTGTACTGCCTGCTCAATTGCTTCATCAAACTAGTTAGAAATGAACAATATATGTTTGAAAAATGAGTCAAAACGCTAATATTTTACTTGAATTACCTGAAAAGTAATTTAAAAGTGGTTTTTACCTCTCATTTTACCATTTCATTTGAACTTTGGTTTTTTGGAGATTTGGAGGTGCTTTCCCCCTTGATTTTCACTAGCTGATTCTGAGAGATTCTGTGGACAATTCTTGGCGCTGTCTGGACCAGGTAGGAGCTAAACCTGTGCTCTTTAGTTTCATCCTTTCCTTTTTGAATTCTGAGCATGATTTCTGGTTTTTCTGAGCCTCAGGGGTTTGAAAAACTCGCCCTGGCTCCATCGCACCATTTCTATATCGAAAGGTGCGTTGCATGTTGGCCTGACCATTGGCCAGTTAGCATGCAACGCACCTAGAACACTGCTGGGGGTACGATGGGCACAAGGAGGGAAATTTGTGCACAGTTTTCCATGGAAATTTTTGCCTGTTTTTCACCAAATCAGGATCTAACTCTTCTCTTGTTTGTTTTCAGAGATTCATTGGAGCAGAATGCCTGTTACATGGTGAGAACGTGAGCATGAAGAAGAGGACATGCTTGCTTTACATGATCCGGTTACGGTAAATGCACTGCAGAACTGTGGCCTGTTCAAGTTTTTCCGCATCTCTAGCATGAGGCAAAAAATCAACTTGTTGCAGTATTTGCTCGATGCCTGGGATCCTACTAGCCAGGTGTTCCAGATTAGGGGCAAATATATCCCCTTGACTGTCGTGGACATCTATTTTTTGACCAGCTTATCGAGGCGGGGTGCCCCTATCTCATTATCAGGTTCGGCCCATTGGGGTGAATCTGTGAGAGATTACATTCACAGGTATTGCAGAGAGGGATCTCAACCAAGTAAGGACAGAAAGATCAATATCCGAGATGTCACTGACAGGCCCTTGAGGACCATTCTGTTTACTTTTGCTAGAATGGCTGGTAGTGCAGCTCTTCATGTGGCCAACCAATCTTATATGCAGTATGCTTTAGAATGCCTTGAACCAAAGGTGTTCAACTGGTGTGATGCAGTACTCTTTGTGATGAAAGAACAATTGACCAAGGTGAAAAATGGAAGATTGAAGAACTTTGGGTACGGTTCTATTTTGACCGCTTTTGCCTTGGAAAAGATCCCGCTGATGCAGCCGCAGTATATTTCACTTGGTTTACCTCCACCGACTGAGCCACAGATGCAGAGATGGGTCGACCATATGTCCAGACATGCTGGTCAGTCTCAGGTTTCCTTTTCTGATACCTTCTTCGGGTGGTTCGATCGTCAGGAGATGGTTTTTTCCGAGTATCCATATGCTGGTATGGATTTCGGGGTGACCCGAATTTGGTACTGCCGGCTAGCGAGCAGTGGGGCACTATTGGTAAAATTTTTGACCATATCTCTGTTTATCGTTTCTCTTTATAATGTCCTTATGCTTTATTCTGTCAAGACTAATCAGAACTCATGTGCTCATGCAGATGTTGGACCAGTTCGACCAGTAGTATGCCTGAGAGTGCCAGCTGCCGCTCCAGCAGAAGAGGCTGTGGGAAGGGCTATCCTTCACGACCTTGATGTGGCTAAGACTCTTTCAGCATTACAGGATCAGGTCGAGGGCCTCACTCTCTGTATTCTAGATGTGAGGACTGATGAGCTGCCTCTGAGGTTGCAGCGACATACTACTGGCATGCCAAGTCGATGGACTAGGCTTTTACGCATGATTGCACAGGCGGTGACTTGTTATCACCAACATCATTAGACTAGGGTGCCCCCTAGCGTTTTGAGTTTTCGGTCACTTGGCCAATTTTTGTCTTGGTTACAGAACATTATGTGTAAACCATAAACAATTATATATATATTTTTTATTTTCGGAGTTTTATTTTGGTTAAGTTACATGATCCGGATGCAAATATTGATGAAATGCTTCTTTTTATAAATGTTGTAAATGTCTATCTAACACATAATTTGCCAATGAGTCTGTTAATAAAATCAAGTTGCCTTTCCAAAATATTGACCCTTAGGAACATGCGATAGATAGCTGGATTTCGGATGGAGTAGATACTAGTGAATTGTAGTATGACGAGCTGTGAGTCTAGCCTGACGACAAGTCGGCGTATGCCATGTGTGATGGCATCAGAGAGAAGTTCTATCAACGCGCTATATTCAGCGATGTTATTTGTTGACCGACCAATACATACCCCTCTGAAACTTACTAACTCGCCGCTTGGATCAAAAATGGCCCAGGCCGCAGAAGATAGGTTCCGCGAACTACGACTCGCTCCGTCGGCATATCCAACAAATGATTCCAATAGGTTCGACATCTGCAACAAATGTAAAAAGTGGATTACTTGACCAAAACGATTACCCTTAGCGAAAACAAAAATGTAACAAAAGCATATGGGTTACTACACTGCATCATGCGTAGTAACGCTTAAGGTACAACCCGTTACGGGGTTGCGCCAGCGGAATCCCATCATAATCCATTAACTCGTAGGCTCCTTTTGCTAATACACATTTAACAATATAGGGGCCCATCCATAAAGACTTGAATTTACCTGCTCCCAATTTATCGGATTCTTGGTCGTAAAGCAAGACCAAGTCACCTTCTGAGAAGACACGGGGTTTGACATTCTTGTCGAACTGCGCCTTGACTCGTTTCTTATGGGCTTCGTTAGCTAAAGTAGCATCACGACGGGTTTCATCCAATTGGATTAGTTCCAAGAAACGAGCCTCCTCTTCTGAAGTTCTGGGGAGAAGGTCGATTGCGAGTTTGAGGGACGAGATTTCACACTGAACTGGTAAGATTGCTTCTAGGCCATACACCAGTTGGAAGGGTGTAAACCCGGTTGCATTCCTTACCGATGTTTGGTATGCCCACAAGGCCGAGTACAGGATCAGGTGCCAACTCCTTTTGTGGACTCCAATCATATTTTGCAGCATGCACTTCAGGACCTTGTTGATTGCTTCAACTTGTCCGTTGGCCTGCGGGTAATATGGAGTAGAGCTGTCATGGGACAACCCTAATTTGGCAGCTAATTCGGCCATCATGTGATTGCGAAAATGTGATCCATGATCTGTGACTATAGCCTGTGGAATGCCGAATCTGGCGACTACATGATTGAAAAAGAAAAGGGCAACTGTTTCACCAATGTTATCTAATGTAGGCATCGCCTTGGCCCATTTGGTAAAATAGTCAACTGCGACTATGATATACCCATGCCCCCCGGTCGAGGTGGGGTTACATGTCATAAAATCAATGCCCCATTTGGCGAATGGCCCAACAGCAACTATTGGCTGCAGAGGTGCGGGTGGTCTTCTGGTTTTGCTATCGAAAATTTGACAGGCATGGCAACTTCTGACTGCGGTTATGCAATCTTTGAACATTGTTGGCCAGAAGTATCCTGCTTGTAAATTTTTTTGCGCCATAGCGTAACCAGATTGATTCCCCCCACACGTGCCTGAATGGCAATCATTCAGGACTTTTTCGGCTTCCTCATGGGTGAGGCACCTCCTCAGAACTGTATCGACACCACGACGGTAAAGCGTATCACCAACGATCATGTAGTCTTTTGATTGGTATCGAATACGTTTTTGTTCTGAGCGGGAGGTATTAGACCTATATTTTTGGGTTTGTAGATAGATGATTATATCTCCATACCACGGATTGCTTGAAGATATCAGAAACAAAGATTCATCCACGATTGTTTCTTCTGATGTTTCATCGTTGGACGACGATGGGAGATCGCATAGTAATTCCGCGAATACCAGGGATTTCTTCGATTTGGATTTTACAAATTCCAGATCAAACTCTTGAAGAATTGCTATCCATTTTGAATATTTTCCCCCCAACAACTGTCGCGATAATATATAAGTCATGGGGTTGCAATATGACATAATGGTATTTTGTCGAAAGAGGACATAATGCTGAAATCTCTGTAGCGCTTGAACAGCCATGAGAGCAAGCTTTTCAACATAGGAATACTTGGTTTCTGTATCATTTAAGTTCCTACTTAAATAATATATAGGATGTTCAATTCCGTTGTCTTCTTGAACTAAAACCATTGCGATGGTTGTATCCGCTGCAGCCAGATACAGGTTAAAGTCTTTTTGATAATCAGGAGCGTACATTAATGATGCTTTCATTAAGGATTCTTTTAAAGCATCAAAGGAAGCTTGCGCGACCTGATCCCAGTCAAAGGGCACTTCCTTTTTCAATAGACGTGTATAACCTTTAGCAAGTTCGACATAATTTGGAATGAACCTCCTTAGAAAGTTTGCTTTCCCTTGGAGTTTCTGAATCTGAAGCAAATTTGAAGGTGGAGGCAAATTTATGATTGCCTGAACCTTACATGGGTCGAGACGAATCCCGTCCTTTGAGACTACAAAGCCAAGTAAACGACCAGAACTGACACAGAACACACATTTGTGTGGATTGAGTCGTATATTGTAGTGTCGGCAACGTAGAAATATCGCTCTCAAATGCTGCGGATGATCGTTCCGCTTTCGCGAATGAGCCGGAAGGTCATCGAGATATGGTTGAACGATGTTTTTGATGTCATGGAAGGCATAATTCATTGCCCTCTGAAACGTTTCCCCTACGTTCTTTAAACCAAAGGGTAATTTGTGATATGCGAATGTTCTCCCACGGAGAAATAAATGCAGTCTTTGACTAGTCCTGTGGGCAGATATTTATTTGATTATACCCGAAGAATCCATCCATGAATGAAAAGATTTCACACCCCGTGCATTCATCAATTATCTGGTCAATAAAGGGTGTAGGGTAGTTGTCTTTTGGACAAGCTTGATTTACATCCCTATAATCGACGCACACTCTAATCGTTCCTTGTTTTTTCATCACAGGAACAATATTCGATACCCAATCGGTTAGAGGAACCAGGTAAATGAAACCAGCATGGAGAAGCTTTTCAAATTCTGCCTTGATGGCAGCGGCTTTCTTGGGGTGCACCTGCCGTAGTCGTTGTTGTACTGGTTTGACATCTGGATACATCTTGATTTCGTGTTCAACTATACTCGAGTCGATGCTTGGCATTTCATCATATGACCAAGAAAAGGCATCTTTGAATTCGCGAAAAATAGCATTATATATTTCCAGTTCTGAAGGAGAACAACATTTGCCAACATAAATATTCTCTACAACATTCATTTTGGTTGAGATATTTATGGTGATAGTCTCTTCAATATTGGACAATTTTCACTCGGAATCCACCGTGTTTACAGTATTTGATAGGAAATCAAAAACTGATGGATGATGAAGGTCATCAGGAGTATCTTCTTGACAATTCGAAAGATGGGAATGATGGTGGTAATCTTCCCATGGCGCCCCTTCAATTACCATTGACTGAAAAATTCCTTCGTCGGTGTAATGCACTTGCGACCAAGGATCTGAAGGGGTGCCATATTCCTTAGACCTATCTATCCAAACGCTTGATGAGCGTTGATTCGGGTCTGCCTCCCATGCCGAAAACATTGATTGCTACAATATTTCTATTGTGCTTGGAGGCTATACCTGCGGATGATCCATGTTTATATCATTTTCTGAGATCATTTGAATCGAAGATATCATATTGCAGGTTCCTACCGTCGCCACTTCTGCTAGATTGATTAGAGGTGGGAGGGAAAAAGTCCCCATTAATATAGGGTCTTTTAGTAGGCCTACTCCGATATTTTGAAGCATATGGGGGCTTCCATGGATCATCGGAATGCTTCCCGTAACTTGGGAACTATTGGGGAGAAATGTTTGTTGGTCAATGATCATAATTCCTCCTTGAAAAGGAAATGCAATCTTCCTAAAGTAGGTTGACACAACTGCAGCCATAGCATATATCCATGGTCTTCCCAGTAGGATGTTGTAATTGAGGTTTCCATCGATTAATTCGACATCTATTTCTACTGTTTTCCCTCCTAGTTCAACTTGCAAGTTA
This sequence comes from Pinus tabuliformis, assembly GCA_031772625.1. NCBI lineage: Eukaryota > Viridiplantae > Streptophyta > Pinopsida > Pinales > Pinaceae > Pinus > Pinus tabuliformis. The sequence continues at coordinate 737,736,167 of CM062804.1, forward strand.
CTTAGAATACCATATGGGGTATACGTTCGTCCGTCAGATGCTTTTAATGTTGTCAAATATTGCGACAAGGTTGGAGATCCTAAAGTTTTCCAAAAACTCATCGACATAATACATGTAGATTCCCCCTCATCAATAATTGTTCGATGAACAGTTTTGTTGAGGGCTTTCACTTGAATGAGGAAAGCTAGTTGAGCTGGTAACTGAGGATCGTATCCTTTATGATTAAAGGACACAAGATTAGAATCCTTTGGGTCTATCCCACCTATAGCTAATAATAAAGCCTGCTTTTGGGATGGACAATTTTGCAGTACCTCAAGTGTCGACATAGCGGATGGCGATTGGACCAGATCTTCCACTATATTATAATGCTGTGCTGCTTTGGCACGAGGATTAAATGTCGACTTGTGTACTACTCCCTTTGGCGGTTTTATTGTTAGATCTAGAATGATGGGCGGCGCAACTTCTGTCGAAGTTGTTGTCGAACTACTAGGTTGATCTTTATCCTTGTTGTTCGACAGTTGTGGATTCCCATAATCTTTATTCCTTGTTGATATCAAAGCATCATTTTTCTGTTTCGAAACCGAAAACATCAGCACTTGGGACGGGGAAGCATTTTCACTAGCAACCAGATTTGTTCCTGGATTTGGAAACGGATCAGTCAATACTGCCGAGGTGTTTGAATTCTTGAAGAATCTTTTAAGCTCAGCTTTATGTGGAAAATTTTTTGTCCAATGATCCTCATCACATATTAAGCATGGATTTTTTGGTTTCCTATCTCCAGGAGGGTTTGCAGAAGAATTTTCAGGTGATGATTCCTCCTGTTTCTTCTTCTTCCCTTTGTTTTTCTTCTTGCCTCCTGGTTGCTTGGTTTCTTTGCCTTTATCAGTCGAGACGACATTTACTTCCGAGGCAAGAAGTTCTTCTTTTGCATTTTGACTAGAAATCTTACGGGCCTTTTTAGATGTAGCCTTTGTCAATTTCGTGTCTATCGTACCGATCACGCCATCGCCGGCATGAGAGTCATTGTCCGATTTAGGAGGAGGAGGGACGGAAAATTATGGTCTGGGAGCGTCATGGATTTTATCGTAGAGCGTGTCAGACTGAGTATAAATCAAGTCTAAATATTGTGCACGAGCAATTACTTGCTCTTCAGTGACGACTCCTCCTTTTGCCACATCTTCTGTAATGGAAGGTAATAATGACTTAATAAACCATTTAGCTAAAAGCTGATCAGGAACATACATTTTTACCATTCTACGACGACGTCGCCACTCATGAATATGATCGGATATGTGAGTGGCTGTTGTTTGCTTGAAATTGGTAAGAAGTTCTGTTCCCGTTTGTACCTTATAGGTAATTTAAAATGGGTTAAAAAGGTTGTGGCTAGGGTACTAAAGTTGTCAAATGAAGATCTGGGTAACTCGATATACCATTTTGCTGCCGGACCAGTTAACATCCTCTGGAAAAGGCGAAGCCTAATCGAATCATCGTTTAGGGTGTTTGATGAACACCACAGATGAAATGTCATCACATGATTCGACGGGTCTTCACCTGGATTTCCATTAAATTTAGGAATATCTCACGGAAATTTATGCGGAATTGCTGGCCACCAAGGAGCGTAAGCAATTGGATCGTTTGTTAACCTATTTAGATCCGGTAACTCCAAAGTTGCCACGAAGGGTAACTATTGATTCAGGTTTGGCGAAGCATACCCAGGATAAGATGGGATTGCCTGAGCAGTTGGTCTCTGCATACCAGAATAATGCATTTGATGCTGGTAACTTTGGTAAGGTTGATGGGCATAACCATTGTAGAATGGTTGATTTTGACCGTTTTGAATATATGGCTGCCCACTATTTGCAAAGATTTGTTGCTCAGATCCTTGGTATACTTGTTGGAATTGTGGTTGTTGGTATTGCACCAGCCATGGCTGTGAAGGCATGTGTTGTTGTCCAATATTGACCGTTTGACCAAGATGAGGGGTAATTGTACTCGTTTGGGCCTGTGTCATTCCACTAGTTGGTGATTGTGGTTGAGTCGCAGGGACAAGAGGCTGTTGCATTACAACCTGAGAAACCTGAGGTTGGCATACAACGGGCAGCACTTGTACTTGTGACACCGTCACAATATCCGGCGTAGTTGGTATATTTGACATAGGTAAACATTGTTGCATCGAATATACAACTCTTGGTTGTTGAGGCAGTATCGGCACCCAAACGCTAGATGTAATTCCAGGATAACCTGAATTTTTTTGTGAACTCTCGTATGGTTGTCCTCCCGGAGGAGACAATGAAAGGGTATACTGCCCCCCATACGACGGTAATCCAGTACTTAAAGGAATTGTTTGCCCTTGAGAACCGGATTGCCCAAATTGACACCCTGAAGGATCAATTTGCTGAGACTCAACATAAGAGTTCCCAGAAACTATTCCTGATGAACAAACAAGAACGGACCATACTGTCGAAATAGCCCCTGAGTGGGCCCCGTCTAGCGATTGAGAGCTAGTTGGGACAGATGGTATGCCGACGAACATTGTTGGAGTGACAGCAGGAAGTTCTGCCATCGCTGTGTCGGATGACACAGTCCTAGATGTCAACGGTTGTTTAGACATTTCTAGTTTATCCAAAAGATTTCCTAGCGATTCTACAGGAGCTTTCGATGGCGATAGAATAATTTATGAAGAAGAAGGATATAGAGTGATCGCGACTCCAAATCGTGATGGAGTACTAGATGGAGGATCCTCCACAATCTCTTCTATAACAATCAGACCAGGTGGAAGAGGTAGACCGTTAGGTCCGTCAAATATTTCTGGTGCCGAAGAAGGTATAGAATCTGCAGCGACAGATGTTTGGGGAATAACACCTTCCGAATCAGCTGTAGATGGAGCTGGTTCAGTAACACAAGTGTTTACCTTCACACTAGGATCAGTTCTACTGTCCTTTGGTGGCTACTGAACTTCTTCTGTAAAGGCAGGGATACCAGAAATGTTTGGAGTAACCGGAGTCTCTGATGGTGTTGGAACAATTATTCTAACTTTACCAGGGGATTTGGAACTGGTTAAACGAGTTCGCTTTGTCCGTAACAGTTTCAACTCTGGAGACAAAGACGGTTGAATCGTAAGCCTCCGTGAACGACGGGGTTTCAATTGACTTTCTTCCACGATTGCGGATTACTCTATCAACTAAAAATCAAGGGGAAGTATGTTTCCGAATTAGATGAATTTTAGGCGCTTTGACACAACTTGTTTTTTCAATTTTTAAGAGTCAAGAAAAAACAAAAGATGACTCTAGTTGCCTTAGATTTTTAATGAACCTGAAGTGCCAAGTGCTTAGATGGAACTTTTCCGTTAAGGAGTCTGAAAAGGAACGAAAGGGACTGCTCTGGAAATCTAGATAGAGGGATTACCAAACCAATCACAAAACTGCAGAATACTTTTTACGGTATGGCAGTCAATCTTCCCAAATGTTGTGTTCAGTGCATTGCGATCGATAGGGCGGCAGACACAGCTTCCTATGGATAAAGGATAAAGCCTATTATGGTCTCCCAAAATATACTCGACGGTACATGGGAGCACAAGTCCGTACTGGCATTTGTCGTTTCAAAGTGGAGGAATCACCCAACCAACACTGAAAACAACAGTTACCAGGCTTTACGACGCCGGAATACGTCTCTAGCCTAGAATTCTAGATGTTGTGCGTTAGGTTCCAAAGCGTTTTTAGATTCATTAAATTTATTTTAAAGTTGATCTTGCTTAAGAAATTTTCCTTTCAGGTTCACCGCGTGATGTAGATGTACAATTCCTAAAATGAAATCTAAGATGATAAATAGTCGTTTAATCTTCTTTTTGCAATGAAAATCCTAGCTACTAAGGAAAGAGAGATGGCGTTCTTTCAACAAAGAGCAGAGAGCACACACTATATGCACTTGTCCTAAATCAAACCAACAAATAGTCTAAATGAAAATGCACATGCATGAATTTGTTTTCAACCTTCTTAATGTGTGAACGATAAAAAGAAAGCTAAGCGCAAATCTGAATTATTTTTCAAAGCGACAATTACTAACAAGCTTCTTTTCAAAACAAAATGAGGACAATGAGGACATTTTGTTATTTGGAATTGAAAACTTGCTTTAGACACTTGAAAAACTACCAATTCAAATCAAATACAAGAGTAACAGTGTAATCGACTATCAAGAACAATCGGATTCTCTTCTTCGACTGAAAACGACACTTGCGACACTTTCAAATCAAGAAACGACAGTTCAATTACGCTACTTCTTTGTAAAGGAGAACTGAAAATGACTCAAAATACATAAAAACATTTACAGTTCTTTGCACAATGGAGGCGGAATAACGGCAAGGAAGGGGGTTTCCAACAGAGGTGTACTGACTACAGGTAGAAAAACTCCTGAATAGAGCTAAAAAGAGTGAACACAGAAGCCAAAATTTAAGAGCAGAAGAGGTCTGATCAGCGCACCTGTAGCACAGGGAAATTGAAATGAAACGTACCTACTCCACTCGGGAAGTGTGATGCATTCAGGTTTCAAAGAAGACACAGTGCGATGGACCAGGGATGAGACTTTAGCTGGGTTCTGGGTCACAGTTTGCAGCTCAGTTCAGGGATTTAGGCCGAGCAAGTGGTAATCAGTAAATCAATCATGGGGGTAGATCTAAGGAGGTTACTAGAGCCACCACAAGAGCAATTAGAGAGCTTGTAAATCAACTGTTTAATTCATAAACAAAACCCGAAGATAGACTGAAGCAACATTGATCTACTTTACACTTTCATAGAAAATGCAGTTCAAAGGCTAGCTGCTTGACTTCAGGCTCCGTCTATAAATTTATAAAGTAAAAAAATGTAGATAAACAAACAATGTATTCGCTCCCCAGTGGAGTCGCCATTTTGTTATCGGGAAAACTAGTGTCTATGCAAAGCTGCTAGTCCCACTAAGGCTGGTAGCTACCTTAGAAACAAACAAACTAAAAACTACTTTTGTTTTCCTTTATGAGAAATAGATAAGAGGGGAATAAGGAGACCAACCTCTGTCTTGCGCTTGGTTCCTTCCTCGATTCCTCTCCCTTCTGATAGGTCTTCGCCACTCGCTTCCTCGTCTACCCAGCTTCAAAGAGCACCTGTAGAATCAAAGCAACATAACACTATCCAAGAACATAGATCTATTATCATAAACAATATAGGACCAGATATATATTGACCACACAAATGCATATAACATCAATCATACAAGAATGTGGAGGAAAAATTGAATAGCTTTATTGATAATCAAGAAAGAGCAAAGAGGATTACAACCAATTGTTCTGACCCAACATCATCCTCTCAGTAAGAAAACCCTTCTTCACCTCATGAAAAGCTTAGATCACCCAACACTATAATATTGCACCAAGAAACCAACAACACTTCCTTACAAGATACAAAATTCCAGCCTTAAGATCTCTGGGATGAGGGATCCATATATAGATTTTTACAAGGGAGATGAGTCAGCTTCTGAGATTTGATTAGTGTCCTCTCTCTGATAGTTCTTGATTCCACCTGGAGATTGATGATCTCTTACTCATCCCTGGGTGAATGCAGAGAGGCAAGTGTCACAGGAGAAGTTTCTGGAAGATTCCATGATCCTCCACCTTGCGGATTGACCCTGTCATTTGTCCACTCTCGACCATCGCACCCCATAGAAGGGCTTTTCAACATGCATCGCACCTACTGTGTGTATTCAGGTGGGATGCAATGCACTTTGATCATGGAGCAGGTGAAATGGTCCAGTTTTGACCAGTTCTGAGTAGTTTTTCATGGAGAACTTCTGGGAGATGTTGTAATCAGTTGACCTTGTTCTTCTAGGGGTTGGAACAACACCTTTAGGGACTTAGGAGCCCTTGGTTTATGGACATTTATGATTGGGGTTGCAGTGCCCAAAAATGTCTATAACATTGGGTCCATCGTCATCAATATTTATGGCGGTAGAAGGAGGGCCAGATGATAAGCTTAGCCATTGAAGTCTATTTTGAATTTTTTCACATCATTCATGACTTATGTCCTAATCAAAAACCGACATGTTTTTTTCACGCTGTTGATTTCGATGTGTCGGTGGATGTTATAGATGACTTGTACAAATAAAAATATAATGGTGATAATGGAACACCCATGTTCAAGCATGCAATTGCCTTTGGTGGCTTTTTTGATAGGCATGATATCCCCTCAGATGACATCACCTATGGGTTTTTCGCCTTCACGTTCGAAGGGCACATTAAGCAATGGTGTCACTCATTGCCTGCAACCTTTATACACTCTTACGAACACATGCTTAAAGAATTATTATGTGCCTTCATTTTCTATAACTGTAAGGCACTCAATAAAAAAAAATTAAAATTTCGAAAATCTCCTAACGAATCTCTTGATCACTTTCACGATCATTTCCTTCATTACTGTTATGAATTTACTAAAGATGAAGTTGACTGTAAATTTTTGGAGGGAAGATTTCAATATCTTGTTTACATTTATGAGAATCGACACAATTTAAAAACTTCCGACTCTCTCCCAACATACCTCGATGTTAGAGGTTCAAAATATGAGACGGAAGAGGTTGTTTTCCCAAGTGACCCTCCGTCACCTTCTCATTAAGCAACTCTAGCTCCATAGGATGAGGTGGGAGGAGTTTTGAACCGACTTATTGATCTATCACCACCTTCTCCTACCCCATCTGCTATGGATTTATGCCTAGATTTGGACTGCAAGCCTGATGGTTGTCACGTGGTCTCATTCGCTCAGCCTGCGCCCTTTGGTTCCTTTGATCCTCTAGATTTTGGTGTGTTGTGTTCATCCATTCCAGATTCTAATTGTGATGTTCACGAGGATGAAGTTGTGGACGAAGTTGTTGTTGAACAACCAACCTGTGCTATTATTTTTGATGAGTATATGTGGGAGCCAAAACAAGAAGTTGTGGTGAAGGATGACCTCCTTCTGCCCACACCTCGTCTGCTTTATCCTGACATCTTCCTTGATTTATCCATTTCTGTTCCATGTTGTGAAAACTCATCTTCAGATGTTTCCACTTCCAATCATTCACAGAACACGTGGGATGTCATTCTTTCATTCGATTGCGGAGAGGACAAATCTTTCCCCCGGATCCACCCAATCTCTCATCTTACATTTCCGAAAACATAGAGGGTGAAAATTAATTTTTTTCATTATCCCCTCTTTATGATTCATCAGATCATGAGGATGTCATTGTTCATCTCAAATTTTCTGATCGTGGTTGTCATGATCTTTTCACTCACTCATCTGATCACGATTATAATTCACCTTTTGTTGATATTTCCAAGCTACCGATCTTTGATGATCCATCTTTTGATGAATTTGTTAGTGTCAGTAAGTTTAGCCTGTCACCAGTGATCAAATATGCTCTTATAAGGTGTTGTTAGGGTGTGAAGTCAAATTTTTGTCATTTCAGTGAGTCTTCAAATAAAAATTTGGTCACTGGCTATTGTGTCTAGGTCACTGCTACTCCCTTCAATTACTCATGGTCTTCATCACTCATCATGTCATTTTCTTCTTCGAGGTATCACATCTTCATTTAAGTGTCTTGAGTCATGAAATGGTTAAATTCCTCATTTTAGGTCATGGTCTAGGGTTTCACTCCATGTGTCATCATGATACCATATGTTGCCAAAAACATGTCCATCATGTGATTAAGTGGGTAAAGGGATTAGCAGCTTAGGGAAAGCAAAATAAAGGTAAAGGTAAAGTTTTATTTCAAATAAGACAATGTTGCAGTACACTGCCTCGCCTCATCATTTCTCATAGGGACATGTTTGTTTCAAAATATGTTTCCAACCAAATGGAGAATAATTTTACAAAAGAGAAAGAGGTTTGTGTCCATTATTGTCCAAGGAACAAAAACCTCCTTCATTTTATTCACAGGTGTTATGATTTGAAAGAAATTCCCAAAATACACTTGCTACAGGAAAGTTGCTGCACTTCTCGACAGCTTGACTGCAAGACATATTTTCAGGGATTTGGAGCAGGTGTTGGTAGTTCTTAAGGACTCTATTGTGTAGGAGACATCCTAAGCTTTCCAATGGTACCTTCAGATCATGATTTGGATTAGTGTAAGGCATCAAAAAGTGCTTTGCAAGTTGGAGCTGCTCTTTTGTCAGAGACACCCTGGGTTTTGGAGTGACCTTGGGAAAATCAATTTTTCTCCTTGATGGAGTGTCCAAATTTCATTCTTGAGGAGTCTATCGTATAGAAGACTTCAAGAGCTTTCCAACAAGCTATCAAGCTCTCAATTTGGAGTAGTTTAAGGCCTCCAAAAGCGGTTTGGAAGACCGATGCTGCGCTTAGGAAGACTGTGCTGCGCTTGGAGGCCTGGTGCTGCGCTCAGGAACACTGCGCTGCACTTGGGTGTTGCACTCAGGAACACTGCGTTGCGCTTGGGCCAGAGTAGCTAAAATTGCCTGAAACTCACCCAAACTCAATTTTTAAGCTTGCTCACTTGTTTTATTGCAATCCTAAGCTGAGCTACAAGTAAGTACACCACCTTACTTACCTTTTTAATTTGCAAAATCAATTCATGCCAAAGCTTTCTTCAATTAGGGTTTTTCAGTGAATTTCTCATGCAAAAATGATAAGGTTGATGATGGAAATTTTCCTTTCTTGATTTTTAACATGTAAAATCTTACCCTACACCTTTATACATGTTTGATATGCCATGTAAACCACTCAATCAACCTCAGAACATAAATTTACCTCACTAAGATTGAAACCCTAGTTCATTCCTAGGGGTTTTGGGTACTTTCCCTAAAAACTCTGTTTTTCTCTTTCACAAGTACATTGTACCTTCATTTCACTTCCTTTAAATTTATCAGTTGTTCATATTCCATATCCACCTCTTTCAAATTCCCTTTGCCATTTTTTTTCATTCCACCTACCCATCATTTAATTTTTCACTCATCCCTCACTATTTTTTCCCTTTACTATTATCTAGGGTTTCAAAAATGAAATGAGATTACTTCACCAAACCATCACCAAGACACATCAACACATCCTATGGAAGTAGTTTTATCTAGCAAATCAATGGAGAAAACTCAGCTACCTAAGCTTGAGGTGACTAAAGTGTATAAGAAAGGATAGAGACTTGTGTTTTCTTCTCACAAAGAGAAAGGGGCCAAGCCTTCTTCATCAACAAAGCAGGAACCAACATTAAAAGAGAAAGACACAGTTTAGCATGAGTTTGAACTAGTTGATCTAGACATTGAGGATCAGACTTCAAACATGCGACAGAGAATTAGGGATAATGATTATCAGATCAAGGAGCTTACAATAAACATGTCGAGAGCTAGATACATTATTTCATTCCTTTAATAGGAGAACAATCAGCTCAAAGCAAAGGAATTGATCATGGAAAAAAAACAAGCCAAGTTATTGCAGTAGGTTGGCAAGGGTAAAGAGATCATAGAATAAAGCGAGCCTGAAGCATCAAAAGGGAAAGGAAAGAGGAAAAGACCAAGAACAAGAGGCCTAAAGAAGGCATTGCAAGAAGAGCAAGAGCACATTCTGTTGAATGAAGACCTAGACCTAGAGGATAGGATTGCTCTTGAGGTCAATCAAGACAAGGAATATTGGCTCAAGAGGGTGAATGAACACTTGGAGAAGCTCCTTGAGAAGGAAAACATAGATAATCAGTTGCTCTGACACATGGCGCACCACTACCAAGCTCAAAACATGATCACCAATGTCAAGGTAAAGCAACTTGAAAATAAGCTCAAGGAAGCCAAAAAAGACGAAAAGGATGAGGAAAACTTGGATAGGCTTTCTAAATCATCTATGAAGCTTTAAAAAACATATTTTTACACATTCCATCCAATTTTGAGCAAATTCTAAGCACTTTAAGTTTTTTGAGAATTTTTGGTCTAAATTCAAAAAATCAGCGGCTCCAGGCACTGCACTTTTTCCTCAGGACTCCATTTGAGGAAATGTATACATTTTTGGAAATATATTGCCATCCTCTAAAACCCCATTTTTTCATATTTTGCAGAGGTGGCTCAGTTTTGGAGAAAAATGCAAAAAAGTGGCAAAAAACTAGTATTATGGACCATTTTTTGACAGGCGTTGTGCTTCTGGAGCGACGCTGGGAGAATGGATTTTTGAAGGTCGTCCCATGGTCCAAATTCAAAAATTTAAACTGTTCTGGAAACTAGACGTGAAGGGATAGTTGACTGTTCTCTCAGTTTGGAATTTTGACCCCTAGAAGGCACCTAAAATTCAGCTCAAAGTTGGCATTGCGCTTCTGCACTTTTTTGTGTTTTAACTTGTAAATTTCACTGTGTAAAATTTCTAGTTTCTAGTTTGACTTAGTCAAAATCAAGATTATCTATGTAATGGAACTAGTTTCGAGGATAGGTGATGTAGGCATGAATAAATGTACATCATAGGTTGTTTTTGATGTTTATTAGGCCTCATAAATGAAGCAAACTCCTAAACAAACTCTCCATGAAATCTTTGAGTTTCACCTTCTCACTCTCACCTGTTGGTTGAGCGAATCTTGGAGTCAGTTCCTCCACCAAGGAATTCGAATCCTAAAGGTGGGAAAGTGGTCTAGGAGAGTATATATGTATCATTTCTCTTTAGGAGAAGAGGGTTGAACTCTTTGTGAAGGAAGCTTGCATGTAATCATCTTTCCAGCTAATACAAAGACAGGTTGCAGCGATTTTCAAGGAACTCTAGCCCAGTGAGTTCATGGTGTTGTACTTCATTCTTTTTGTTTTTTAATGGTCTAAACATATTTATCTACATTATATCTCTTCTTTCTATGAATGCCTTACAATAAAATACACAAAATTCTTGTTTTTCAAGCTCTGTTATATGGTTTTCATAGTTATGTGCATGTCTTCCTAAGTTAATGAAATCATGTTTATTTATGCTCATTAGTTTCTTCCACACTATATCCTCTATAATACATGGAAAATACTTCAAATTACACCATGGCTTCTGATATCTATCTCCTTCTCATATTTTCTCCTGCACTCCTATAGCCTAGACCTATTTGTGGCTCCAAATCCTAAAACCAAATTTTCACAAACAAACAAACAAATACACATATCTAGCCTAAAATTCATTTTCTTTAAAGTCATATCACTAACAAGAGACTTAGAGAGATCCATCTCATGCTCTGTAGGGCTAGCTACTGAGCTAAAGTGGTTTGAGGTTACCCTCCTCGATTTCCTTTTCAGCCTAGGAGATTGTAACGACTAACAGAAGTGAAAACCTCAAGTTGTCAAGGCACTTGAACCCAAGCTTATGGTTATGTTAGGTTCTCGTAGCCTTGAGGTTAGTTCCAATTCCAATCAGAAATCTGTTGAATCTCTTAGGCTCCTCATCACTCTCTAGTTCACATTGAAGATCAATCCATATCATAATTTTCGCATCCTCCACCAGAATCACATGATCCTATTGCTCATGCATTGGAGAAGTCATACATAGCAAGCACTGTTGTGAAGCGAAAACTTTATTCTTTCTTATGTTTTCTCATTTGTCATGTTCGAAGGTGTGTACATGCTTGTCTTCCATGCGTAATGTACAAAACACCATGATACATCTAAAAAATTCCTTTCATGTGCTTTCAAGCTTTAATTTTCTGTGGAAGCATTCAAGCTTCAAACATTATGGTTTGCATTGTTTTATCTTTCTTTTTTGTTAGTATGAATATCTACCTTGTCAATCATGTTGTGCCTGCATGGGTCAACCAATGCATCAGTTGCTGCATTGGAAATATCACTTTACCTGAATTAGCCCATGATCTACTTAGCTTAGGAGTAGGAGTAGTGTTTTCTTTCTTGTTTTGTTTTCTTTTGTCTTGCTTCTGTCCTTGGCTTGTTTTCTTTTGCACCCGTAGGATAGTTTCTGCATGAAACCGTGCTTGGCTTCTTGAGACAAGCAGGGTGAAATCCAAGAGGAACTTGTACAATTATCAACACTTGGTTATCTGTCTATTCCCTCTCTTTATGAGAATATTTCATTTCTTTTATTCGATGGTACCTTGATGGAAAATACGTTCCTTTAAGAGAAAATCATGGTGAAACCATGATGCTTGCACTCTTAACTAGTACCACTTAATCTAATCAATTTTCTATTTTCTGTTAACCCTTGTCAACTCATTCAAGTAGAGTAAGGATAGGGGGAAACCTTAACAAGTATGTCAGAGGTATATATAAACATCCTTCTCTGAAGGGACAACCTCTTCTGCTCTTAATAAGTTGGGATCCCTCTTCTGCCTCATGAAATAAATAAGTGCCTATGCACAGTTCTTGAAAAATAAAATGAAAAAAATAAAATAAAGGCGAAAGAAGAGAAAGGCTTCATAAGGAGAGAGGTGAAGTAAGTAACTCCACCGAGGTACTTCCAGGCTCACTAGTAGTGGAGCAATGCTTTTGTTCCTGAAGTGACTCCACCAGGGTACTGTCCAGGCTCACTGGCAGGGGAGAAATGCTTGTGTTCCTGAAGTGACTCCGTCGGGACTGTCCAGGCCTGATGGTGGGGGAGAAAAACCAAAGATGAAACTAAAGCTCTAACAGTCTATGTCACTTGTGCATTTATATACCTCTCATCCCCAAACGAAACAACTTAGTTTGACTTATCTTGGTATGTGTGTTGTCGATAAAGGGAATGGTAGGGACTACATCTTTAACTCAACTTAGTGAAGAAGTTATGACAATCAAAGAATAGAAAAATACTTCCAGAAGAGTTAGAATCGCTTTATACAAGACAATGTCCGTATATAGAGTTGGAGTTCTACCAGTGTGTCACCAATTTTGTAGCGGCTACAACCACCCTCCAAAAGTTTTCCTATGCTTTGTTTTGGAGCCTCCCTTATAAATTACAACAACTCATCTTTCACTGACCTAGGTACTTGTGCTTTGATTGAGCCTCATATTTTGCATCATGGCTTGTGTTTTCTTAATGCATTTGTTGTCTAACCCACAAGACGATCTCTTGACTTGGTTTCCACCCAGTTCCGGGCTTGCCTTAGAGAACTGTGCAATCCTTGAGGGCAACGAGCCTTGCTCTCGGGAATTGCACAGTTCAAGCTAACAATGAGCCTTCATCTCCAAAATTGTGTAGAGCGAGTTGACAACCAACCTTCAACTGGGAAATTGCACAGAGCCTGAGAGGAATCCCAGAGCCACTCAACCCATAAATTGTGCAAAAGTCTCTTGCTCAGAAGTTTCTCAGTGCATGAGCCAGTAAGTTGCCTATTCCTTCTGAGAACTATGCAATCTATCCAGGAAATGCATGGAAACTTTTCCCGAAAGAGAAAAAAGAAAAAAAGTGAAAAAGCATCCCTAGAAAATAGGGATCTATTTTTAGCAGCCTGGAGGAGACACTTGAGTTATTTTGGAAACTATTGCCAAGTTTCGCTTTTTCCTTGATTTTTGGCCTGCGTGTCATAAACCATAAATCAACAAAATGTATTTAATTGGCACAACTAGAGCTCATTTTCACATTCGATCTTGGAGCTCTGGCATTCCTAAGGAGATCAAGGAACCTTCAGTATGATTGTTGTCGCTTTTCGTGGTAAGTCTTGTTTTTCTAGTATTTTGGCGCCTTTTCTGTTGCTTTGGCTTATTTAGCTTGTGAGAGTGTTGTTTCACCTGTTTTGTTGAACAACTACTAGAATTTTAACTTGTTTTAGCTTGTAGAAGTGTTGTTTTAAGTTTTTCATTGCCTATCCCGAGTGTCGCATGCATTACCCAGTTTTTGCATTGACGGTCGCCGTTACGACGACTCTCTCCAAATTTTTCATTTTTCCTTTGGATTAATTGATTCTTTCACTTGTTTTACTTACATGCATTATAACTCATTCAAATCTGCATCAATATCTCACCATCCTTCAGATATTCTCGATTTCACACTCCTCTTGGGTAGATCTGGGCTTCCCTTGCCTGAATCTCGCTTTCCTTTGCATGCAATGTGCATTCTGGGAGATCAAGGCCCAAGCTTGGCTTCTAGAATTGCGCATAGGTTTCCTTGGCCTTGCTCCAACTATGCAAGACACAATTCCAGGAGCCAGTCTCCCAGTACTATCCACTAAGACTGCGCAATGCACAGTCTCCCCTAGCATGTGCCCAAACTGAACTACACATTGCACAGTTCTAGTTAGCAAGCCTACCTCACTAGCTATTGGGACTACACAATGCACAATTCCAGTAGGGATCCAATCATTTATGTGAACCAATATTGCACAATCCCTCCTAGCATTTGCCCAATTTATTTCTTTGGTCTTGTCTTGAAGTGCTTTTGGTTTAAGCTAACATTTGCATGCCATGACTGTCCTCTCCATCTCCAGGTACAACAGTTGTTGAGAATCTCTCTAGTAGTTACAATTAACATGGTTTCTAAGAGGATGCATCAAAGGAAACTGTTGAGAGTAGTACTGGGGAAGCAGTTGAGCAGGTGTCATTGTTCATTGAGAAGGGCATGAAGTTGACATGGCAACAGATCAAGGATATCTTTGCAGAGGACTTCAAGGAGGACTTAGAGGACTGGAAGATTTATATCAGTATCCATCGGTCATGCTTTTACAAGGTTGCATGCAGGTACCCCGCCTTCATGGATTGTATCACACACAGACTCAAAGGATGTGACATTGAGAAGTGCTAATGGGATAGAACTTGCCACCTTCAGGGCGGACAACTATCATCAGATGTATCATTTACCTTAGCCAGTGAGGCACATGGAGACACTTTTCTATGCCACCCACAACCACGTGAACACAAGAGATATAGTCAAGTGTTGGATGAAAGAGCCATCAAAGTTTGTACATACACCCAATCATGTTTACAAGACAAAGTCTCTCAGGAAGGCATACTAGTTCTTGATCATATTTGCATGCCAAATATATAGTCAAGAGAGCATTAAGACCTTTCCTGAAGGTTGGGTAGTTGTGTTAAACCAGTTGTTGAGTGATGGAAAGCCCTTCAACTGGTCGGACTTGTTGGCTCATCAATTGAAAGCCTATGTGACCAACACCCAGAATTCGCCCAAGGATGAGAAAGAGATATTCTACATGTATGCATACTTACTAGATGCAATATGTGCCCAACATTGGTTTCTTGGAATGAGCTGGACATGGACACCGAAAGGGATTGCCGTCAATATTTATTGCAAGTTTCTTTCTGACTGCAACTATCGAGGAGTAATGGCAAGGCTGACTGACCATTTCATCATCTCATTGTACAAGTTGATCTTTGAGCATGATCCACCTTGCATGTCCCAAGAAGTGATGGAGGCGATACTTAACATTGCAGATTGGTATGCCTCACCTGGTGGCACCTTCATCAGAGTGCTTGGCAGAGAGAAACCTCTGCATGTTCTACTAAGGTATGCCACATGCAAGCTGGTCGTGCAAGAGGTTTCATATCACCTCTCCACAGGGTTATCATCAGGACTTCATAGGAAGAATAAGGCACCATGGCCTTCTCTTCATTTACAGATTGGGCTATACGAGATTAAGAGCTTGAAATATGTTGATGTCGAAGCTAAGGATATATTGAAGTTCGATTTCAACACCAAAGACTTCAATTCGTATGATCCCCATGGTATTTGAAAGAACCATTGTGCGAAGGTGTACTATCCATGGATCCACATAACATTTCACTGGCACAAGGAGGATACTTGGAGATACTGTTATAATGACTCCAAGATCCATGAGCCGATTATTATAACTATAGCTTGGAAGGCTGTTCTGCAGGCAGCAACAACGTAGGAAGCAACAATAACAACAACAATAAGGAGTAATTCGGTGCAGGACAAAGGAAATAGGCATATTGCCGAGAACCTAGAGGATGAGCAAAGATATAAGATGAAAGTAGATCCTATCACTAAGAAAGTAGCTTTGGCAATAGAGGCAAAGATGCAACAACGCAGAGTGAAGGAAGAAAGAAAAGAAAAGGATGGAGGAAGCAAAATGGAAGTTGCAGGAAACAGAGAAGAGGTTGAATGAAGAGAAGGAGATGAGAAGGAGAGAAAAGGAAGAGAAGCAGAAATAAGAGGAAGAAGAAAGGTAAGGCAAGATGACAGAGCAAACAACGCCCATACAGGTTAAGGAGTCAAAACAACTAGCATTTGAAGAAGAGGGTGAACAGATGTAGGATCAGGATCTTGCTCAACAGATTGAGAAACTAATTGAAGTGACAGACATGGATTTGGAGTAGGAGCACCAAAATGAAGACACCGACCTTATGCCGAGAGCACTCGAGGTCACCTCTCAGTATCCACCACCTCCAATGTCGGAACTAGTTCCGAACGAGTAAGGAGAGGCTATTATCCTTGAGGATGATCTGGTTATGGATGTGTACAATATTTCATTTGACGAGTTGCAAAAGAATATTGTAGAGGCGTGGAGGAAACAATTTTCGGATGATCATGTAGAAATTCCCACCTGTAGATCACTTGATAGTGCAATAGACTAAAGCAAAATACTTGATCTACTTCTACAACCAATTTAGCGGAAGCTTAATCGAACATGAGCAACATTAATAAGAACAGATATAACTGATAAGAAGGAATCAATCACACATAACACAGAAGATATAACCCAGGGAAAGCCTCATCCTAAAACCCCAAATCTGTATTATCATACAAGTGGAAATATAGCCAGTATTACAAAAAGAATCAGCTCAAAAGCTATCCTGCTCTCTCTGCAATACCTCTGTTACTCACAGACAGTCAAAGGCCTCTATCTAACCTCTGGTTTGCCCTCTAAGCCTCCTATTTCTTTGTGCAATTCTGATTGGGGTCCAGTGCAGCCACTTATGTGAATTGGCTTCTTCACACACTCACTAACCTCTAATCCAACTACGCAGTCCTGAAGGAGATAAATACTCATCATGGATGAGCTTCCTTTATAGGAAAAATATTCATCCAACTGATAATACACTGTCCCTTCTCTGATCTCAACTGGGTCTCTTTCTGAACTAACATGCATGAGTTATTCATGAGAGAATCTTCAGTTATCTGTAGTGCAACAGTTATATGCAAGCATGCATTAACTAACTGAACTCACATTAATTTAAACAAACCGTTTAAATCAATCTAACTGGACTTGACTCAGTTAACTAAGCCAACTAATTACTACTCAAATTAGAACTCATCCTTATCTCTTTAACTGATGGATAAATTCCTCAATTAATAGAGAAACTGTTGCATTTCCTCACATAGACTTCATGTTTGATTTTTCACAACTAATTAACTCATGGTGAATTAATTAATTTATTTTCAAACAGTTGTTAAGTTCAAATTCGAATTTTAATTCCTATTTTAGTCCAAGGACTGACTGAAATAGGAATCCATCCTGAACTGCTAAAAGTAGAATGCTACTTTTAGCACTTCCATTTTTCAATCCCTGTTGCTCAATCCAGCACTGGTACCCAAACTGCTATTTTTAGCATTTCTTGTTGCCATTTTCAACACTCCCTCTCAACAAGAAAGGCTTCCTCTCGAACCTGATCCTGTACCTTTGGAATGTTCTGCATGCAACACTTCTACCAAGTGTGGTTGCTCCAACAACTCTAGAAACAAAAAAAACTCCAAACTGACCTCTTTGTTGGGCTAGAAACATACTCTGATGTTGAAGCTCTACTTGCTGCTGACAGGTGCTCCCTCTCTGACCTCTGCCCTACTGCAATATCTCCATGTATCTTGCACCGTTGCACACCTCTCTGTTCCATCCTGCACTGGTGCAACACACTTGTGCCTCTCGCATTGCTGCAGCCTGCTAGCTCTATGCTGCCTTGGGATTCTTGCACTGTAGCTCTCTCTGCTGCTCCATCCGCATTTGTCTCTACCCAATCAGCCAATCCTGCTACTCCTCATCAGAGCTCCTGTAGCAAAGTCGAATCAAAGAAGTTGGGAACCTCAAGGATCCTGCCCCTCCTCCTTGGGACGATTACTCCACATCGCCCCACCTCCTACCTAGAGGTATGGCTGCATGTGATCCCTCAGCCCACCTGGCTCGAAGTTTCGCCCTACTGGAGATCTCTGCATGAGTGGATGCCTCCACTCTGTCTCCTCTCGGCTTCTCCAGTTGTGGCTGCTCCACAACCTCTTGAAGCTGCTTCCTTAATCGTGGCTCCTCCACAATCGTCTGAGACTTCTTCTGTGGCTGCATGTTGAGAGGTAGTGTACTCTCCCTCTCAACCACCAAGTCTCTGAACTTTACCTTGCTCCTCAAGGCTTTGCATGCATCTTGTACCTTAAGTGCATATAGGTTCTTGGCTAGCACACCAATCTGTTTCCACTTTCCCACCGTCACGAAATTTTCTAGAAAATGAGCTGATGTTAAATCAACGATATCTCCCTCATTTGAACTCCGATTCAGTCGATTTTTTTTTTTGAATTTGGGTCTTTTTCCGCAAGGAATCCAAATCTGCTATTTGTTTCTGAATTTTTTTTTACAAAAATTTTCAGATATGCTCTGCAAACTCTCGGCCCAAAACTCAAAACTTTGAAATCTCCTCTTAGTATACTGTTCTCTACTTTGATCACCTTTGCTCCAATACCATGTAGAACTCTTTCTAAAAAACCTCGCTTTGATAGCATGTAGAATTTTTCTACAAATCAACTTGGCTCCAATACCATGTAGAATTACGCTACCTATCAGCTAGCTCTGATACCATGTAGAAACTCCCACTGTAGATCACCAGATAATGCAATAGACTAAATCAAAATACTTGATCTACTTCTACAACCAATTTAGCAGAAGCTTAATCGAACATGAGAAACATCAATAAGAACACATATAACTGATAAGAAGGAATCAATCACACATAACACAGAAGATATAACCTGGGGAAAGCCTCAACCTAAAACCCTAACTCTGTATTATCATACAAGTGGAAATATAGCCAATATTACAAAAAGAATTATCTCAAAAGCTATCCTGCTCTCTCTGCAATACCTCTGCTGCTCATAGACAGCCAAATTCCTCTATTTAACATCTGGTCTATCCTCCAAGCCTCTTATTTCTTTGTGCAATTCTGATTGGGGTCCAGTGCAGCCACTTGTGTGAATTGGCCTCTTCACACACTCACTAACCTTTGATCCAACTACACAATCCTGAAGGAGATAAATTCTCATCATGGACGAGCTTCCTTTATAGGAAAAATATTCATCCAACTGATAGTACACTGTCCCTTCTCTAATCTCAACTGGGTCTCTATCTAAACTGACATGCATGAGTTATTCATGAGAGGATCTTCAGTTATCTGAAGTGCAGCAGTTATATGCAAGCATGCATTAACTAACTGAACTCACATTAATTTAAACAAACTGTTTAAATCAATCTAACTAGACTTGACTCAGTTAACCGAGCCAACTAATTACTACTCAAATTAGAACTCATCCTTATCTCTTTAACTGATAGATAAATTCCTCAATTAATAGAGAAACTGTTGCATGTCCTCACATAGACTTCATGTTTGATTTTTCACAACTAATTAACTCATGGTGAATTAATTAATTTATTTTCAAACAACTGTTAAGTTCAAATTCGAATTTTACTTCCTATGTTTAGTCTAGGGACACTGAATAAAATAGGAATCCATCCTGAATTGCTAAAAATAGAATGTTATTTTTAGCACTTCCATTTTTCATTCCCTGTTGCTCAATCCAACACTGGTACCCAAACTGCTATTTTTAGCATTTCTTGTTGCCATTTTCAACAGATCATGCATCACTTGCATTCAGGAAGGAAATGGCGATAGTGTTAGATGTCAAAAAGCATCCATCTTCCCTTTCTTATACCACCTTGGCCTATGTAGGAGCCACAAGCTCAAATGTTAAGTTCATGTTGGCCGAGAATGAAAAAATGGCAAAGAACTTGCACGCGTCCAAGAAAAAGGCATAACAACTTAGAGAGAAGAGCACAATTTCCGTAGTGGCATAGATGAGGAAAGCGATACTTGATGAATTATCAACACTTGAGACTACCATGTAGAAGCTCTATGACATATTCATCATCGTGCATAAAGTAGTTGTTCATGTGCATGGATTACAACATCAGAGAAAAAAGTTTGTTCAAATTCTCAGGGACATACATGCTGCCATCACCCATGTGCAAGAGTGGAAAATGCGGTACAAACGGGCCCCACTTCACTTTCCAGATGATGAAGCCTCACGCAGAGCTGGAGAAAGCAAAGGTCTAGATGTTGATCCAGAATCATGAGAAGCTTGCCCCATTCGTCACCGGCATACAAGCCTCATATGCACGGTTATACAAGAGTTTGGATGTTATGGTGAGAATGCATAGGATTCCGTAAATTGGTTCCCTCATCGAAGCCAAGCACAAGAACCAAGTCTAGCTAGAGATCGATAGGCTGTATAATTTCCCACTGTAGATCAACAGATTATGCAATATACTAAAGCAAAATACAAGATCTACTTCTACAACAAACTTACGTAAGCTTAATTGATTTGAGCAAGATCAAATAGAACACATATAACTGATATGAGAAAGCAACCACACATGAACACAAAAGAATACTCTGGGGAAAGCCTCAGCTAAAATCCCCGATCTCTGTATTATCATACAAGTGGAAATATGTCCGGATTACACAAAGCATTAGCTCACAAGCTATCTTGCTCTCAGTAAAATCCTGCAATACAACTCACAGACTGAATAGACACAACATGTGCCTTCTCTCAGCCCTCCAAGCCTCCTATTTCCTTGCGTAATTTCTATTGGGGTCCAATGCTACCCCCTGTGTGAATTGGCCTCATCACACACTCATCAAACTCAAAAGTAACTATACAATCTCCAAGGAATGAATTCCTTCTGCATGCAAAAGATATCCTCCATGGAATATTCCTGTAACTGATAGTACACTGTCCCATCGTCTGATCTCAACTGGGTCTATGACTGAACTGACATGCATGAGTTATTTATCATAGAATATTCAGTTATCTAAAGTGCAACAGTTACATCCATGCATGCATTAACTGACTGAACTCACAATTAGTTCAACCAACTATTTGAACTAATCTAATTAGACTTAACTTAGTTAACTGAGCTAACTAATTACAACTCAAAGTACAACTCATCCTAATCTCCTTTAATCAAGGGATAACTTGCTCAATCAATGGAGAAACTGTTGCATGTCTTCACATAGACTTCATGTTTGATTTCCTACAACTAATTAACTCAAGATGAATTAATTAATTATTTTACAAACCGCTGCTAAGATCAAATTTGAATTTGAATTCTCAATTTAGTTTAGGGACTAACAAAAATTGGAATGTATCCTGAAATGCTATTTATAGCAGTGTTATTTTTAGCACTTCTATTTTTAACATTTATTGTTGCTAAAGAGTTTAGACTTCTGTGATCCATACTTGATTGTTAGAGATTTCAGCAAAATCACATAGAGAATCATTTGTCGACGCGTTTCGAACCAACTAGTGTGGTTCATCGTCAGGACAAGTTGAGAAACAAATCTGAGCGATCCGTTAAATAGAGTATGCAGGTCCTTCAACGGCTATATAAACGGCTATATGAACAGGCAACGGTTAAAAAGTCTTTTAACGGTTAAAATATATAAAAGTAAATATATATATAAATATATATTTATTATTTTAGTTATTATTATTATTTTTTTTTAATTAATTAATTAATTATTTATTTATTTACAGTAATATTATTGTATTATATTAACCTCAAGTTAATATTACTATATTAATTTTAAATTAACATTTTTGAATATTATTATCAATAATAGATTAGGGTAATTTATTTTTTATTTTTATATTCTATTATTATTATTATTAATTTTCATTTATTTATTTAATTATTTATTTAATTATTATTAATATTATTTTTTATTATTTTATTTATTTATTTTATATTTTATTTTATTTATTGTTGCTATTTTCAACACTCCCTCTCAACAAGAAATGGATTATCAGTCACCCCAATCATGTCTCTATGGAAATCGAACTTGCATTTTGACAATGCCTTAGTCAAAATATCTGCATCCCATTCCTTGGTTGAAACATACAGCAACAACATGATCCTCTTCACCACATAGTCTCGAAGATGATGGTACCAGAAATTGATGTGCTTAGACCTGTCATGGAATATTGGATTCTCATAGAGTTTGATACAACTCTGATTATCGAAGTAGATTACAGTTGGATCCATACTCTGACCAAACAATCCTACTAGAATCTTCCGCATCCAAATGGCCTCACATGCTACCAGACTGGCAACCATGTATTCAGCCTCTGCTGAGCTAAGTGCAATTGACCTCTGTTTCCTGCTGTACCAGGAAACTGTAGCTGAACCAAGGTTGAATATTCCTCCAGAAGTGCTCTTCCGGTCTGATGGACTCCCTACCCAATCTGCATCTATGAAGCCCTGAAGCTTCACTCCCTCTGTCCATCTGTACCACAATCCATACTAAGATGTGCCTCTGAGGTATCTCAGCACATGCTTCGCTGCCTTCCAAAACAGCTTGGTAGGTTGAACCATAGCTTGACTCAGCTGGTTCACCGCAAAGCATAAGTCTGGTCGTGTGTTCACTAGATACATTAGTGAACCCACAAGCTGCCGATAAACAATAGCAGCTACTACCTCACCTGAAGTAGCATCCTCCTTCCTCCAGTTACCAGCTAGAGGAGTCTGCATGGGCTTGCACTTCTCCATGCGGAAGCACCTGAGTATCTCATTGGCATAATTTCCTTGAGACACAAATACTTCCCCATCTTTCTACCACACTTCCATGCCTAGAAAGCAGTGCATAAGACCCATGTCTTTCATCTCGAACTCTCTTGCAAGGTCCTCCTTGAAAGACTTGATCAACTGATCATCACCTGTCAAAATCAGATCATCCACATAAAGAAAAATGCTCAATGGCTTACCTTCTACCATGATGTGGTAAAGGTTCACATCTACTTCACTCTTGGTGAAGCCCAACCCGATGAAATAGCTGTCGATCCTGGTGTACCAAGCACGAGGTGCTTGCTTCAGCATATACAAAGCCCTATTAAGTCGGTACACATGCGACTCACGATCGAAGGTCTCGAAACCTTCTGGCTACTTAATGTACACCTCTTCCTCAATCTTCCCATTGAGGAACACTGTCTTTACATCCATTTGATGGATCTTCCAACCCATTTGAGTTGATAGTGCCAACATCGATATGATATATGAGTACCTTGATATATGAGCAAAAGTCTCATCGTAGTCGATCCCCTCGACCTGTGAGAAACCACGGGAAACAAACCTTGCCTTATGTTTCCCAACACTGCCATCAGCTGACTGCTTTACCTTGTAAAGCCATCTGGAACTCACCAATGACTTGTCCTGAGGTCTTGGGACAACATCCCACACACTGTTCTAAATGATAGAGTCATACTCCTCTACCATAGCATCAACCTAGACTGGTTACTGCACTGCTTCCTCGAATGAAGAAGGTTCGAACTCTACACACTCCCTAACCAGGGCCATGTAACCAGTGTATCTCTCGGGTGACCTCCTCTATCTGCGCTGAGAAGATGGCTGTCCCACATTCTCTCGCACATCCAGCATCAACCTGTTAGCTTCCCTTGAGCGTTTCCGCCCATCTCTGGAAGACTCAACATGAGTGGATGTCTCCACTCCCGGATCCTCTGCATGTGGCTGCTCTGCATCAATCTAGGGCTCCTCCTCCTTAGGAACTAAAAGTTCCTCATATGCATGCAAGTTGAGCTCCCTCTCAAGTGATACTCGCATGGCTTTCTGCTCATCAAACTTCAGATCTCTACGTACCACCGTCCTCTGACTGGTAGGAAGGAACACCCGATAGTTGTGGGGTGTATCAGTGTACCCCACAAGTATCCCCAACTCATCTGTTGGATCTAGCTTCTTCCCGTCATCTTTGGTCACATGGCAATAAACTGATGATCCAAATATCCTAAAGTGACTCACATCTGGTCGCTTCCCGGAAAAGGCCTCCATAGATGTCTTCGTTCCCAGTATATGATGCGGGCTTCTGTTCTACAAGTATACTGCTATATTGCATGCCTCATACCACAAATGAAGTGGTAGGCTTTGGTCATGCAACATCGCTTGAGCTGCCCCCACAATCGATCTGTTCTTCCTTTCGGCCACCCCATTTTGTTGTGGGTTATGTGGTGCCGTCAACTCCCATTTAATTCCTTCTACATTGTAGAAGTCCTTAAACTGTTGGGAGACATACTCTCCACCATTGTCGCTATGCAAGGCTTTTATTTTCTTTCCAGATTCTTTCTCTGCCAAGGCTTTAAACTCACAAAACCTCAAGAAGGTATGATCGTTCTTTTGCATAAAGTAGATCCAACATCTACGAGAGAAATCATCAATAAAAATAACATAGTACCTTTATTTAGCAGTGGAGGCTATAGAGAATGGTCCACAAAGATATGTGTGAACTCACTCCAGGATTGCTCCAGCTCTACTGTCTCGATCCTAAAAGGAATATTTCACATACTTACCCAAGGTACAACCTTTGCATGTATCCGTCTGCTCCAGTTTTCCCTTGGGAAGTCCAGTAGAAATCTGTTGCATGATCTTCAAGGCCCCATGGTGCAAGTGGCCCAATATTATATGCCATAGCTTGCCAACATCTTGGCTTTGCACCACCTCTGCTTTGGAACTCAATGCAACACAGTCGTCTACCTCCAGCTTGTAGAGATTTTTTACTCGAATCCCAATCCTCTTGGTCTGTCCAATACCAATATGCCTTAGGAATACCTTTCCTTTACTAAAGACTACATCATAGCCTTTGTCTTCTAGCATAGTGACAGACACAAGATTCTTCTTCAGACCCGGTACATACTTTACATCAGTCAGGGTGAGAGGAGCTCCATGCTCCCTCTGAAACACAACCGTACCTTCACCTAAAACACGATACTTTCCATCATCGCCCATCTCGATTTGCATCTAGAGATCCTTCTCCTCTAGGGTACTGAAAATATTCTTGTCGCTGGACATGTGGAAAGAGGCTCCACTGTCCAGGTACCCAACACATCCCACCATGGATGAAGCCATGCATGCGATGAGAGAGAAATCAAACTCGAACTGTGAGGCCAGTGCCTCATCGTCTGATCCCTTCGAGGATCCCTTCTTGTATTTCTTCTGTGGACAATTCGTAGTATAATGGCCCACCTCATGACAATGAAAGCATCACACTTTCGATTTGTCAAACTTCTTCCCACCATGGGAAGAACTGGATTTGGAATGGGATGCCTTCCCTTTCCCTTTCCTCGCCTTACTCGCTAAGGCTATATTTTCCTCATCATTTTGCTTTGATGAAGATCCATCTCTGGTGCTTCTTCTTATCTCCTCCTGCATCAGATCTGACCAAACTCATTCCCAATCTGGTAGTTTCTCTCTTCCATTTACCGAGTCTTGGTAGCTATGCCAGCTCTTAGGAAGATCGAGGAGAGCAAGACTCACCATGTCATCATCGGCTTTCGTGATCCCTACATTTCCAAGCTCATACTTGCAGGTGGTGAGCTTGTTCAGATATGTAGAGATCGTGTCGCCCTTTTCACACTTGATTTTCTGAAGCTTGTCTTTCAGCGCCAGCTTCCTCTGATCGCTGCTGTTCTGATATAGATCTTTCAATGTTTTCCACATTGAAAACAATGTCTCCTTCCCATGGAGACTCGAGACTATGTGGTCTCGAACTCCCTCCAGAAGGATTCTCCTCGCTCTAGCCACACATTTCTTCCATTCTGCCAATTCTGTAGCATTAGCTGCTGCCGGCTTGGGGACTTCTTGATCAATGAAGTCCTTTAGACCGTTGTCCTCTAATACTGCTTCCATGCAATCCTTCCAGGCTATATAATTCGAGCTGCCATCAAGGGCATACTCGAGTCTTAAATTGTTGAACGCCATTGGTGAAATTTGAGATGTGATAAGAATTCGAATTCTATAATCAGGAACTTGAAACTTCGAACTTCTCCCTTCTTTGTATACTATTCTTCGCTTTGATCACCTTTGCTCTGATACCATGTAGAATTTCCCACTGTAGATCAACAGATTATGCAATATACTAAAGCAAAATACAAGATCTAATTCTACAAAAAACTTGCAGAAGCTTAATCAATTTTGAGCAAGATCAAATAAAACACATATAACTGAGAATGAGAAAACAATCACACATGAACACAGAAGAATAATCTGGGGAAAGCCTCAGCTAAAAACCCCGATCTTTGTATTATCATACAATTGGAAATATGTCCGGATTACACAAAGCATTAGCTCACAAGCTATCCTGCTCTCAGTACAATCCTGCAATACAACTCACAGACTGAATAGGCACATCATATACCTTCCCTCAGTCCTCCAAGCCTCCTATTTCCTTGTGCAGTTTCTCTTGGGGTCCAATGCTGCCACCTGTGTGAATTGGCCTCATCACACACTCATCAAACTCAAAAGTAACTGCGCAATCTCCAAGGAATGAATTCCTTCTACATGCAAGAGATATCCTCCATGGAATATTCCTGCAACTGATAGTACACTGTCCCATCATCTGATCTCAACTGGGTCTCTGACTGAACTGACATGCATGAGTTATTTATGAGAGAATATTCAGTTATATGAAGTGCAACAGTTACATGCATGCATGCATTAACTAACTGAACTCACAATTAGTTCAACAAACTATTTGAACTAATCTAACTGGACTTAACTCAGTTAACTGAGCTAACTAATTACAACTCAAAGTACAACTCATCCTGATCTCCTTTAATCAAGGGATAACTTCCTCAATCAATGGAGAAATTGTTGCATGTCTTCACATAGACTTCATGTTTTATTTCCTACAACTAATTAACTCAAGATGAATTAATTAATTATTTTACAAACAACTGCTAAGATCAAATTCGAATTTTAATTCTCAATTTTAGTTTAGGGACTAACAAAAATTGGAATGTATCCTGAAATGCCATTTATAGTAGTGTTATTTTTAGCACTTCTATTTTTAGCATTTCTTGTTGCTATTTTCAACAGGAGTAGCTAAGGCGAGAGGCCACCAGGGATGACTTGGATCTCAACGCACATAACATGCAAAAGTACATTGGTGGTCCCATCATGGTCAATACAATGTTGCACATGCTTCAGGACGAGTTGGGACCATATACACAGATTCTATGGAGGCAAGAGTCTACTATCATAAAGAGAACATTAAGAACTTTGGGGACTTCATTTCATAGTACCAAGTTTGGCATGAGTACGTGACTGAGAAGCACCAAGTGGAGGTTGACGAGTTGGTCTCTCCCCAAACTTTAGAGTCATAATGTTTTGTCTTGTTAGGGTGTCTCTAGCCTATTTTGTCTCACATGGGTACATGTGGAAAATGTAATAATATTTGTAAATACGTTGTAAGTGAAATTCCAAGTATCATTAGTGGAATACGAATTGTCATCATCATATGTAATGAGTTATTTGTAAAGAAGTTGAAGAGTCATGAGGGTAGTCAAAGAGTCACAAATGGGAATGTCAAGGGTCACCCCACCCTTTGTTATAAATAAAACCTCATAACTCTTAGAAGAGGCTTTTGGGAGCCAAGACTTTGGCTTGGCTTAGGATTAGAAAAGGCTTGGGAGTATTGTGACGAGCCTTGGCTTCTCCACAACATAGAGCGAGTATACTTCTTTGGAGGAGCAAGTGTTTTTGACTGTAATGTTCCACTATTGGGCTAGTGGTCGTCAATGGTGTATGTATGGATGAAACTTTCAATTATAATAATTATAATAGAGCCATCATGCTTTCATGTATATGTTGTTATTGTAGTTGGACTATTCTGGTTGCTTTAGCAATGTATGTTGTTTAACTTACACATTTGCTTTTGAAATAATTTGTATGAAATTGTATGAATCCTGTTGAATGCATGTTGTTGGATTAACCCATCACTTTAATTTGTGGACTATTCCGCATTTTAGCTTGTC
Source organism: Pinus tabuliformis (assembly GCA_031772625.1). NCBI lineage: Eukaryota > Viridiplantae > Streptophyta > Pinopsida > Pinales > Pinaceae > Pinus > Pinus tabuliformis. The sequence goes on from CM062804.1 coordinate 737,764,144, forward strand.
ATGTCATTCCACTTGTGTGTTCCTTTAGAGATACGTATTATTATATGCTTCTAAGGGGAACACTTCCTTTTCCCCTCCATGTGTTAGAACCCCCATGCATCTCACTTGACTCGCTGCAAGGTCACACACTTGCTTCAACCCAAATTTATCATACTTATCTTTGTGCACTACCACGGTCAAGGCATTACATTGTCACCCACTACTGTGAATCCTACTCCAAATGGTTTGAGGTCTAGTTGGGACTTCTTACCTGGGAGATCCCCTATGGTTGGTACAACACCGTCAACAAGTTTGTAGACCTCTCTTAGTTCACAATCTATCCAAGGGTATAAAATCCTTTATTTCTAAGTGATGACCCTCAATATTGCAACACCAATGCTACATCTCCCAAGGGTCGCAACTTTAATTATCAATCTATGGATTGTACAAACTTAAGAGAAGTCGACACTATATGTGAAATATTCAATGCCTTCTTCTCTTGTTGATCTTTATGCAAGTGGGAAGTATTGAAATGAAGGTTAGATGCAAGAGACCAAGCTAACAAAGCTATGCTATAGGAAAAATAAATTTGCAAAAAATGACTTGTAGAAAAGGAAATGGCACACACATATATGGTATTTGCAATGAAATAAAGCACACTTGCTGAATGAAAGACACTTCTATGTTGTATGCAATAAATGGAAAAGCACACTTGTTGAAATAAAATTTTGAGAATCAAAACCCTAATTTACAGGAAAAAGCAGTATTCAGAAACAAATTGACAAGGGCACCTATGAAGTCTCTATACTTCCAAGTTTCATTATCAATGTCCTAGAGGTATTGTAATACATCAAACAGGTCAATTCATGAGTTTATTATGAAGCTAAGTGAGAAAAAAGGGGTTGGTTACAAGCTGCTATAAGAGTCTCTATTTCAAGAGGTTTCATCATGCTAAAGTTGTACTAGCAAACTTCAAGGAAGCATGTTCTACATCTGAGAGAGTAGAAAATATTTGTAACATCATCATGGTCCTTCTTTCACTAGTTGAAGAAATATTCCTATGAATTTATTAAATAGAGGATCCTTGAGTGATCCTCACTAATCAGTTTTTTCACGAGTTTCTTTACTGTCTTGTGCTAGATTAATACTATCAATGCATCAGGATTTCTAACATATTCTTCTAGATGATCTTCTTATCTAGGCATCCATAATTCTCATGGTCGATCTTCACATGAATATTTATAACATAGTTCCCAAGAATCCAACTTGATTACCAAGTTTACCAGTTACAGGCTCCTTATAATTCCATCCTCTCATCATGCTTGCCATAGGATGTTCCTTTTCTTTCTTCATAATGCATATGCAACACCTATTGACAAACACAACCAAGCAAAATATACGATAACAAAAGCATGATGTCAATATTGGAAATCTAGGGTTTCCATGGAATCTTAGAGGATGGAATCCTATGGTCTATAAATTCCAAATCTAGATCTAGGGACTTTATGTCATATACAAATCATAATCCTTATTTAATCATACTTGTTGTATGCCCTAGATTGCACACAAACCCTAGAGACCAAGGGTTAGGGTTTATATGAGGGAACAAGTGAATCAAGGTTAGGGTTTCCATATAAATAAGGTTTCTTATGAACCATATAGGGGTTTTCAAACCTAGATATCAATACCAATATCAACAACTTTCAACAACAAACCCTAGAACCATACAATCGACCAACCCTGCAACATTTCATGTTGGACCCTTAATAACATATGCCATACATACCTCAAGGTTGCATACCTTTGTCATAGTGACTACTACAAAGGCCTGCTATTCCATATTCCATGGTCTCTTTATCGTTTTTCTCCAAGGTGTGCATTAGTTTAAGATATTGCTTACTATATCTATCTGTTTTCTTCTTGCTTCAGGATCAATATGCTACTACTCTTCTGCTTGCAACTTAGTGATGAAAGTGTCCATATAACCAATTTCTATGGATGCAATGATATTCCTTTACCCAAGAATTTTTTGAAGTTTTCTTCTATCAAAATTTTCAATCAATTTTGAATGCTTCAACAATGACTATCAAAGTAGAACTTGTCTTGCACTAATTCCAAGGAAATATCCTTGAGGTCACTATCATACTATTGTGACCTTACTCACTGTCTGTAGCTTATATGTCAGCGCTTCCTTTTCAATGTGAAAATTATTTATATATGTAGCTTCCTTATAGATGAGTATGCTCTCAGACTAGGGCTTTCAAGGAAAACCCTTAAACATGTTCCCTATTGATAGAGCTTCTTCATAATACATATATTTGAAAGTATACATTTCCAACGTCAAGAGAGGATACACATACTCATAACCTTCACAACCTCATAGGTTCTTTTCTTTTATGCCATTCTATAGGTAAGCGAATTGTGTCTTGAACAATGGTAACTGTAGCTTGATGACTCACTTTCTAGAATGGGCCTAAAATGTCTCCACCAATACGATCTAGGTGTCCTTTATGCATAGACTCAAAATAGGAGTCTCACATCCCTTTCTTACTGACTTAAACCTTTCAATTAGGCCTACAACTATGGATTTTTTCTTTGCAAGATGACTATGCCTCTTTGGAAAATTAAGACATGGGTTTCATTTTATGTACAGGTATATAGAACATGTCTCGATCCTCTTGTACCAAGATTTATGCTCAAAATGAAAATTCGGTCTTGGATATCCTTTATGCATGGGTATAGAGAGAGGATCTCGGTCCTTTGAGCTCCTTTGATGGCTCTCCCTTTAGGGATTTATAATGTAAAACTTATGCACAAAACAACCACAAAATTTCAGACCCTTGACAATGGCTTGAATGAATAATTATGCTTAGAAATGAAGTAAACTTGGTTCCTTTTCTAGGGTTATTGGATGTGCCTATGGATAGGCCTTTGATGCCTTGCAAAAAATCAGAACGAAACTTATAATACCCTTAACAAACTCACTGATTTACAAGGAGTAAGATTGTATACATACTAGATATTTTGGAGTTCTGAAGTTGCACAAAAATTTGAAACTTTTGATGGAAGCTTCAGACCTTGTGAGGTCTCTTTAGACATTCACTCCTTCACTAGGATGTGTGACCTTCCTTAGGCTTCTTGTCTAGCCTTTCGATCCCTCAAACACATAGATTTTATGCCTTTGCTCTTCTAGAGTAGGTCTTCAATTTTTTTTAAAGTGGAAAGGGATAAAAGGTGCCTAGAACTTCACCTTCTTTATCAATGTAATCGACCTAGAGTGGGTTATTGGATTAACCCTTTGATCTCTTAGAATAGGGATTAAATTCCCCTAAAAAACCCTCACTCTCCTTGAATATTCCAGCAGCCTTGTCACTACAATTAGGAGTGCCCAGAAATTCGATCTTTACTATTTAGGAGTTCGTTCCTATAGAAACCCTTCTTGAGATAGTTTGGAGCCACACACATATTCTTTAATTCCCTTTCTTCAAAGCCCTAACGTCGATTCCATGTTGAGAAACCTAGGGCATAATATCAGATAAACTTATTTACATGATTTCTCTTTAAACTTTGAAACTTTCTTGTGATATTAGCTTAGGGCATCATTATTTTTAATTTGTTCTATTCATCATCAAGACAAATCCAATAATAAGATCACAATGAAAACAAGAAGACACCATAAATAGGCTCCAAGCCAGGGAAAAACCCCACAAGGGGAAAACACATAAAATCCTTCTTATATAATTGATTTAATGAAGAATTCCGAGATCTTGACCCAAGACCGACCACCAAGAGATAAGCCAACCAAATCCTCCAACGAAATTTATACAAAACAAATATGTGGAAACTCTAGTTTCCTCCAGCAAAGTTGCAAGTGTGAGCTGATGGAAACATAGCTTCTCTTCCTTTTTTATCCTTTGTTTCCCTCCTAGAAATTGTGCTCCTTTCTTCCTCGCATGGGTCAAAACTCACTTTCTCACTTGGATTAGAAATATTTTTCTCGCTTGGATCAGAAATATTGCTTGTAAGTGTGTCATTCCAATGAGGACAAACTCTCCTTTTATATATGCTTCTTGAGGGCAGATTAGGCCTCTTCTAGGCTGACTTGAAGGGATGGACGACTTACCTTTTAATGGGATTCTAGACTCATCATTTTACAATAATAGTTTTATTTATTTGATTCTTGAGCCAAACAAGGGTTATTACATCATGAATTTGACTCTTTGACTTTATACAAGACCCTAGAGCACACAATGGGTGCTTGACCTAGGACAAACAACCAATGAGAAAGAAACCCATTTTATAATAAATAATTTTCTTTTTCTTTTCTTTTGACAAATACAACAATGATTACAACAATTCATGAATCACATACAATTATGATGGCCGACACTAGTTACATTTCAATATATATATATATATATATATATATATATATATATATATATATATATATTTATTTATTTATTTTTATTTTATTTATTTATTTATTATTATTATTTTATTTATTTATTTATTTATTTATTTTTTTTTTTTCTGAAGCACCTCCCAATTTGGATCCTTATTTTTTATCATGAGCATCATGGAAATTCATTTTTGGAAGGACACCTTAATTTCTATATGGGTTTCCACTACAAAACATGTTGACTCTCCAATCCTTCATAAGAAAGTGTCCTATAGTGATCCAGGTTATCTTTTGTTATAGATGCATGAAAATAATTACATAAATAATTTGTAGCTTAACCAAAGAGAAACTTAAATGTGCACATGTAAGAAGAAGAATAAGAAACACATGAGAAGGCAAGAAGACAAGAACTTGATAATGGAGTTCGCCCCTCCTGGACTACGTCTCTGGGCCCTGCTCGATCAATGGGGGAGGCCTTTATTCATTAAAAAATGGCATCAAAAGAAATTACATTCATCAATTTACAAAATGGAGCATTATACCTGCATGCTGAAAAATGCCTGAAAATTGGAGAGCTCTGTTACAGAAACTGACCCTGCCAATGGATTCCCGTCGCCGAGAAGTGCAAAATCCATATAAAACTTGCCCAATTCTGAGTCTGGACCAAATTCACCCTCCTGCGAAAATTCTGCTCAGACAAGATTCCACCAAGATTTTCCACCACCTTGTCTCGAAATTCATGCCACTGATCTCCTCCCTTGCCAATGGTTAAAAAAAGGAGTTTATATAAAATTTAGGCGGATTAAGTCATAATATGGTTATCGGTTATTTCTATCAAACCCATATTTTACAAATCATGTACCAATCCTAAAATTAATATGGATTTAATCAAAGCTGGGGGGCGGGCCCGTACCTCAGGGGACCACACCCATCTTTTCCAAACACATTGCATTAAACTGTTGCTGTACCGATTCACGTGGGCAGTTTGATTTATTTATGGGTATGCGTGGTGGCTTTGGGGTGGCGGGACCACATACGCGGCCGCCTTACCCAAGCCTCACCGCAGTCAACGTACATGGATGTCCCAACTTATACCGACGGTTATAACTTCATACGGTTTTGAATGGTTGTGTGAAATATTTTTAATATGGTTTTGGTTATAACCATCTTCCCATGCGTTGTAATCATATAACCATACCATGTGTTTTATACGGTATATGACCTTTAATCCTTGCCACGTATTTGTTATACGTTAGAGTTTTTTGTTACATATGACCTTGCCAGTATGGGTGTAACCATTATATGATTTTTTTCATATATATATTTTGGATTTTGACTTTGGTCTATATAGTTATTTTAATAACTATGAAACAAAATTTGTTATATAGTTATTTAATAACCTTAAATGACTTTTTGTTCTCTTGTCTAGGTTTAGAGGCCACTAGAGCAATGCCAAGTGTCAAGCTGCCATGTGGGTCTCATGCGCTCACTGGATGCCATGTGGCACATTGTGGGCCCCATTTTTCCTCTGCCATACCAATCTTTGAGGGGCTCTATCTTTTGCATATGAGCTCAGATTGACGAACCATTCGCACCATCGCGATCAGGAAGACGAGCCCTTTCAACTGATGCCATCAACTACTCCTTTCTGCCATTTTGAATTTCGAGCCTTTATCCATCCCCTTGGTGTCTCGAGATCCTCCTGGATCATATAGCCTAGTTTAGGCACACATCTTCTAGTGTGATTGGTAGAACATAATAGTTGAACATTCTCTTCTCTTATTTGAACATTGTTGTCTTTTAAAACATTTTCATAATCCTTCCAAGATTTAGCAAGATATTCTCTTAGACCAATCTTCCCCAGGTGAGCCATTTTTGTTATTAGTTTGTAGACCTATCCTACTTCACAATCTATCTAAGGGTACAATCCTTTGTTTCTAAGTGATGGCCCTCAATATAGCAACAACAATGCTACAACTCCCAAGGGTTGCAACTTTAATTATCAATCTAGGGATTATACAAACTTAAGAGGAATCGACACTATATGTGCAATATTCATTGTCTTCTTCTCTTTTTGATCTTATCAAGTGGGAAGTATTGAAATGAAGGTTTGATGCACAAAGACCAAGCTAACTAATCTATGCTATAGAAAAAATAGATTTGCAAAAAATGACTTGTAGAAAAGGAAATGGCACACACATCTATGATATTTGCAATGAAATAAACAACACTTGTTGAATGACACACACTTATATGTTGTCTGCAATAAATGGAAAAACATACTTGCTAAAATAAAAGATTGAGAATCAAAACCCTAATTTGCAGGAAAAACTAGTATTCAAAAACAAATTGACAAGGGCATCTATGAGGTCTCTATACTTCCAAGTTTCATTATCAATGTCCTAGAGGTGTTGTAATACATCAAAGAGGTCAATTCATGAGTTTATTATGAAGCTAAGTGATAAAAAAGGGGTTGGTTACAAGTTGCTACAAGAGTCTCTATTTTGCTACAGGAGACAATCCAACGAGCATGTAAACCATAAATAATGTGTGTGAGATGAGGAAAAGCTATGGGAATGTTAGGAGATCATAACATTCAATTGAACGAAGCTCAAGTAAACTTGGTTCAAGACCATCCTAATGAAATCAATATTTATGGGTTTCATGTAGCTGTAAAACCAATTACATAATAAAACAATGAAAAGTAAAATCTTTGACAAAAAAAGAAATAAAATGATGACTTTAAATTGAATTAATAAGTGTTACTATTGCTAACAACTACATAAATAACATATAAGAAATAATTGTTGTTAAAATATTTTACTTAACCATGCACAAGAACCATGAAAATATAACTTTCAAAACTACTCAAAAATGAACAAATGCAAAGCATAACACTAACAAAAGTACATGAGTGCTCTAAAGCTTCTGGGGTGGGCCCAACCCAAGGATGATCAGAGTCCCTAAAGGAAAACCAAGCTAAGAATTGGAATAAAATAACACTTTCCCTAACTAAGAAATTGTCTTCACATTACATGACTGCAAAACTTGCTTGAGAATACAAATGTGTTCTTCCCTTTTCTCCCTCTCTATTGGGCTACTCAAGCCACTTATTTATACATAGAGTAGGGAGAAACCTTGCTGAGAGGAGGGTTGCATTCCCCTCCAAAAATTCCTAAAAAAGGGGATATTTATCCTAGTCCACCTTGCAACAATAGGAAGGGGCACTAAATGTCCTAATCCAACTGAGTGCAGTCCCTCCCGCTAGAGGGAACAAGTCTAAACAATATCTCTAGTGTTGGATTTGTTGGAATCTACTCAATATCTCTTCAAATCCTACACAATAAACATGTTAAGGCACATAAAATATGAAATCCACATTAAATACTTCTAAGAACCCATTAAGCTAGGAAAATGTATCATTAAGTGCAAAAGGTGGGTTCTAACATAGTTTTTATGTGCTTAGGAGTGGATTGATGGGCCTTATAATTTACCTATTTTGGAGGCCCATCACACCCCCTACTAGAACTATTTCTCACCCTTGAGCAACTCATTCTTCTTCTCTTCTTTGTTCTTTTTCATTCATCTCGCTAATGACCTACTTTATGTCCTAATATTAGCTAGTTGTGGTTACTCATGTTGGATAAAATCCTACATTCTCTTTTATATGCTTCTATTCCTGAGATTCTTTTTCCTGGTTTCAGTGTTCTTAGAGCCCCAACAATAAAGGTGGATTGAACGTGAGCCTTATCCACCGAACTCCAAGTCTTTGGATGATCATTTTATACAAAGGGATCCTTGCTAGTGTTCCTTACTATTGATTGGAAGAGTGACACTCCCTTATCTTCATGCGATGGGACAACCCTTTCCATTTTCTATGACAAGCATGTGATCTCTCTTCCCCCAATAGTCTAAAAGTGTCCTTGAAATGGAGGATGGGTTCTACCTATCTCTTCTTCCAAATGTATTCTATTTTGGGGTCCTTTGTAAGGATAACACGATATGTGGTAAGTATGGAGGGGGATGGATGCTCAGGACTAATCCATAATGGTTCTTTTATTTCCCCATCCAATGTTCTATTCACTTATTCTACCCCGATTTCTTCATGTCTTAGCTAGGACGCTAGAGCTAAGAGATGTGCATCCCCTAGGTATACTCGGATTGCATATGGGAATGCAGTAAGTACAAGGTTGTGGATGTAGAAATCAACAATCTTAACTTTGTCTTACATGCTGCATTCTAAGAAAAAATCTATGAATTATTTGGTTTCATGTAGTTGGATTGTTTCCCTTTGTGTTATTTGGTTTATTTAGAACCTACACCATTGTTCCTTGAGGAATAATGAATAAGACCTATAAGGTTTCCTACAATTGACAAATTATAAAGGGAGGTGTGCCATAATCCCCAAGGATGTCTCCATTGTTTAAATTCGAGCATCCTTTACCTTCAACGACTATTATGCTTGTTGCAATTGATTCCTTAGTTGTTGGTTTTTTTTTCAAGTCACCCTCTTCTATTTGCCTCATCTATTCTTAAGAAGGCCATTTCCTCCCTCATCTTCTTTACTTCAACTTCAATATTGGCAATGCCATACACCCCTTTATCTTGTGTTATTCTTTTCCATCTGTATGTTGCCACCTTTGCCTTATCTACTTCAAGAATTAAATGGGGCACCAAATGTGCATGGATCATCCTCCCTTATGTCCCTGTAGCAAAGGGAGAAAATCTCAGTGGTTAGGAGAATAAGGAAGGTGGTTTCCTTAGGGTAGATTTTTTTGTAGCCTTATCTATATCTTGTAGCTCTAGAAGTTGTTCTTGTAGCTATACAAGCTACTCTTGTAGTTAGACATTTTATTCCTATAGCTAGACTGGCTACCTTGTTACCTTAGATAGTACTAACATTTTTCCCTATTGTGCCCTTGACTGTTATGCCTCTGGCTCTAGTAATCCTTGTACTTCTTCCTCTTGTAGCTCCTTCTCTTTAGGACTTGAAGATTCTTCAATTATGATGGCAGTAGAAGAGGGTGCTTTAGGTTTCCCACTAAACCTAATTTTGGTACTTTTCCTTCTTATTTAGTCAATTTAATGTTCTTAAATTTCTTACATAAATTATCGACCGGAGTTGGTAAACTTGTGAAGTGCAAGTGCACTATATATGCTAGAAGCCTTTTTGAGTTTATTGAAATGATGATTGTGTTTGTTTTAAGGATTTTATTTACTCTATGTTCCTAATGAGATTGAATATTTATAATTAAATTCCTATAATCAACCCTTGAAAAGAAAAGTAAAACAAGCTATCAAGATCCTATTTAACTGACTATCATTAGTTTCAAAAGAATTACTATGCAAGGTGATGGAAGACCAAAAATATTTTGCCAATTCTATGAAAACTTATTTAAGATAAATTGTGTTTTTTTGAAAAGAAACTTAAAAATAAAGTTATTCTAAAATCTATAAGTAAACTATTTATGTTCTAAAAAGACAATTATTTATGCTCTAAAAAAAAGAATCACTTCTATTCTAGAATGAATTTATACAACATCCAATGTTAAGATCTCTGTATTGCAATTAACAATTTCAATTTTGAAATGATAAAGCAAAACCAGAAGGAATGTGATCTAACAAATGTATTTGCTATGGAAAGAACACGATTATATACATGGTTCTATTTTAGAAAGCATATAAATGATTGAAATTGGTAGACAACAAAAGAAAGACTGTAAAAAAATGTCTACAAAGAAATTAAAGTTGCGATAATGAAATTATGGAAATAAAAAAAATGAAATGACTGAGCTAAACGTAAAAAGATTGAACCTCAACTGTCTGCAGGGGCCCTCCACAAAACAACATGTTTAGAACTTTAATTCAACATCTAATTGCACATGAGGTTGACGAGAATACTTCTTCAATTAAAAAGAACAGAGTTATAAAACTTCAAACAGTCATTCAAAGATTACATACACGTGTCCCCTGCTTTCTGTTTATAGAGTTATATTTATAGAATTCTTGCTCAACAGATTGAGACTTTTACGCCTTATAAAACTTAAAAAAAGCCTAGTTTTAATTCTAATCTATAACGAAGTAGTATCATTTCTCTATGATTTTCTATTTGGAAAGCAAATTGGAGAGTTGTGATCTACCTGAACTCTTGCTGCTTCATTTATCCGTGTATTGACCCGCCTCTTTGACTGCGCCACTGGGTGATTTCCTAGATGATTTGGCTCGGTCAAATAGGAGGAGATCCATGAGGAGATCAATCCCCATCTGCCCATGTACCTCTTTGCTTGGATGGTGCACTGGAATCCAGAAAATCATGGATATAGCTGCGGAATCATGAAATGACAACAAAATCGTATTAATTCTGTAGCTATTGCAATCTTTTAACTTAATAATAAGGCACATTAATAAATATGGAAAATAAAACATGTGAGTACCTTACCATGTCAAAATATATTGTTTACTTCTTATTTGAGTTGATAGCAATGATGAAAAGAGGAAAAATGGATGAAAAGAGTGTCAAAATCAAAACATTCATGAGACTCTACATTCCTCCATGCTAAGGTTTTTTCATGTCCTCATGCAAAACACAAAACTAATGTCTCCTATTTAATTATTGCCCTTTCTTTTGAGATCTCTGCAAGTACATCCAACTTCATCTTTTTTCCTTTCTTTCCGACCACTGCCATCCTTGGCTTTTTCATGAGAATCTTGTACTTTAGGTTTATGACTTGTCTTTGTAGAGCTCTGTTTTTTTGCTTCAATTTCTTATTTTTCTTATACCATAGACTTAGGTGTAAAATAAGATTGTCACTCCTAGCTATTTGGATTTCACTCTGCGCCTTTAGGGTTTGATTCTCCTTCTAATGTACATGTTTAATGTCTCCATCTCAAAAATTTCTTGTTTTAAAACATTTATCACTAGAGGTTCTTGTGGTTTACTAAACTGGACTTCTTCTTAATTTAAAGTTGATGTTCTTGCCACATCTATTTTCTCTAGGGACTTGATATAATCATAAATCTCCTGCTGTATAGGATCAATTTCAGGTGTTCTTCGGCCTGGGCTTTGAGGAGGTGAGTTGAAAGTTGGCAGAGAAACCCTTGAATCTTCCTTTGCTTCTAAGTCGATATGCTCCATACCTTTTGAAGGTTGTTCTTTTGTTGCTGAATTGAGTCTAGTACTTATTCTTAAACTTGTCATCGGGGAATTTGATTTTTTGCTTTCTGCCTTTCTATCTTAGGCTTCTCTGTTTTAGGTGTGCCCTTTGTTTCCTTGCTGGCTTTCTTTCTTATAACATGTTTCTTGTTTATATTCTCTAAAATTTCTGCAAGAGGAATTCCATCCTTTGACGACTCCTGTGGCTATTGTTGTTCTTGTTCCACTAGTTCTTCAATTTTTATTTTTCTCTCTCTCTTGGCTTTGTTGCTACTCGGCTGTTCTTAAGTATCTTCCTTAAAATGATTCCTTACTAAAAATATTTGCCAATTATCACCCATATTTTTAAGATGAAATTCAACAAGGATTTTAACAAGGCCATGGTGATACATGGTATTCTCTATAAACTGAATTTTCCTTTGAACATTCCCTGACATCTTCCTTAGACTATTAAGTAATAAATATGGAAGATTTAGTTAATTATCCTCAATAAAATTCATCATCAATCTAATATGATAGAAAAACATGCATCCAAACCTCCCTTCGCAAGTAAAAAAATTTTGAATTATCAAAAGTAAATTTCTCCACGTACTCTTCAATGCTGTGCTCGGAATGCCCTTCTTGAAAATGGTGGTGTCCATGCTAGGGTTCTTCAGAAAAACCTTCCATTCCTCCCTCTCAATACCTCTATTTTTAAACCATTTTTCTCCAATTCGAGGCAATCCAGTAGCTTCAACAACAAAGGACTCTGTTACTGTAAATTTTATGTCCCATATCTCGACTTCCACCCCATCGAAAGCTCTGGTGGAATATTTGGTTACTTATTTGTGGAAACCATCGAATTTTTCCACAAACTCTAGCCACTACGCTTTCTGTAATAATTCTCTTGTCTGAGGATATCCTTCTAAAAATTTTCTCCCTGCTAGTTCTGTTCTAACTATAACTCCCATGGATGAGAGGCTCTGTCTCACGACTATTTTTTTTGACAGGGTATGGGGGTTTCACATGGTTTTAGAGTGATGAGAATGAGAGTGTGAATGATGGGAGTGTAAGTGGTAAGGGTATAAAGCAGTGCGACATAATCTGACCATTGAGAGCATGAATGAGCATGATTTGGGTGATCAGATCAATAAAATCGGGATGTGGGTTGGAGCGTAAGTATAATGATGAGGAGTGAATGGTGGATTAGATCCAATTTGACATGATACTATCAACTCTTAGTAATAATGATTTTGAATTTTGGTAGTATGATGTCTATATAATTCATACATTTAATGTTTTTGATCCCTATTATCAAATTAAAGAGTTGCATACCTTTGAATTATTGCTTTCTAACGTTTGGTTGCTGTCCTTTGTATTGTCTTCAGGTGCTTTGTAGTGGAGGGAGTCAATCACTCTTTCAATTATTCCATCAGAAATTTCTGTCAAATTGGCTACAGAAATCTGTTAGAGCTGTAGAAACTCAATAATTCTGTAGTTATTTTATTCTTGAAAAGAAAAGAGTGGGATATAAAGAAAATGGGTTTAAAACAAATGTGAGGAAAATTTAAGGTGTCAAAAATGGATTTTCACCTTAGATTTTCTGTATAAACATGCCAACTATTGTTGGTTTTCAAGTTTATATATATATATATATATATATATATATATATATATATATATATATATATATATATACATATATATATTTATATTTAGAAAGAAAAAGTCTTTTGGAGATCAAGTTGGAGAAGAAGTAAAATCATTCTTCACCAACTTTAAATCAATATTATCTTGCAAATATTTGATAAATTCTTCCTTGGTCAATGGATTATGATAGATTCTTAGTCGATGACCATTAACAAGAAAAGTGGTTCTTTCTTCATCAATAGTTTTGATCCTACCTGCACCATTATCAAAGACTGTTTCAATCTCATAAGGCCCATTGGGCCCAAGCCAATGAGTTTGAAATTTTCCTTGGAAATATTTGAACTTTGAATCAAACAATAATGCCCAATCTCCTGGCTAGAACTTTCTCTCTTTGATATGTTTGTCATGACATCCGGATCTCTGTTGTTGAACTAGATTGGTTCTTTGGATTGCATCTTGTCTTATCTCATCAAGTTCATTTAGTTGCTCCATTCTTTCTAGTTGTGCTTATGAAAGATCAAGACCCAATTTGATTGTTTCTTGAAAGTTTTGACTTGAAACTCAATAGGAAATAATACTTGCTTTCCATAGAAAAGCTCATAAGGAGTATGCCCTGTAGTATTTATCCATGTGGTACGATATGCCCATAAAGCTTCTGGAAGATTTTTTGCCCAATCTTTTCTATGAAATGTACAGTTTTGGTGAGAATTGTTTCAATAACTTTGTTGGTGGACTCCACTTGTCCATTTTCTTGAGGATGATATGGAGTAGACTTCCGATGTTTTGTTTTTTATTCCTCCATTATCTTCTGTACCAACTTGGATGTGAATTGAGTACCTTGATCTATTACAATTTCTCTTGGAACACCAAAACGAGTAAAGATATCCTCGAAAAGAAATGAAACTACAACATTTTCAATAGCAAAAAGAAGTACTTTAACATCTACCCATTTTGTAACATATTCAGTGCAAACAAGAATGTACCTTTTTTGTCTCGAAGGTGGATTGATTGGACCAAAAAAATCCAAAGCCCATTTATCAAAAGGCTTAATAAGTACCTGAGGTTGTAGAGACATCTCATCAAAAGGAATAGGTTTCCTCATCCTTTGACAACTATCACGTCTCTTAACGTATTCCTTGGCATCCTTAAAAAGGGAAGGCCAATAGTATCCTAAGAGAAGGACTTTGTAAGAAGTTCTTTTGTCAACGAAGTGTCCTCCACATGGCTCATCATGACAAGCTTTCAGTATCTCTGGTACTTTATCTTCTCTAACACACCTTTAGATGATCAAATCTAGACCTGTTTTATACAATTCTTCATTTATCCATGAATAAGATGCACTAATTTGAATTACCTTCCTTTTTTCTCAAGGAGACAAGTATGATGGTATTTTTCCTGTAGCTAAATAGTTAGAAATATCTGCAAACCATGGATATTTAGTACATACTGTAAAAAGATATTCATTAGGAAAATTATCTTCTACAGGCATGTGATTGCTATCATTTTGAATCCTTGATAAAATGTCATCAACTGTATTTTGTTTTTTAGGTCGATTCAAAATAGTAATGTTAAACTCGTGTAGCAACAAAAACCATCTAGTGATTCTACCATTAGTGATTGATTTATTCATTAAGTATCTAATTGCAGAATGATCGGTATGTACAAAAGTTTCATAACCAGTAATATAATGTCTGAATTTATTGATGGCATGAACAACAGCTAAAAACTCCTTCTTTGTGACATTATAATTTAACTCTGCAGGAGTCAAATTTTCACTAGTGTAATAAATGGCATATGGAGTTAAGTCTTTTTGTCCTAGTACAACCCCTATAGCTGAGTCTGAAGCATCAATCGAAATGTGAAAAGGTAATTTCCAATATGGTCCTCTAAGAATGGGTGCTTCTGAGATTTTCTCTTTTAATGACTAAAAGGCCTTTTGGCAATCAGAATTCCAATTGAATTCACAGTCTTTTGTGAGTAGTTTGAAAAGTGGAGATGCAATTTTTGTAAAGTTTTCCACAAATCTTCTATAATAACCAATGAAACCAAAAAACTTCTAACATCTCGTTGACATGTTGGAATTGATAATTTAGAAATAACTTCTACTTAAATGTGTCCACTCAAATTCCATTTCATAAAATATGGTGTCCTAAAACAATAAAAATGATAAAAAAAAATTCATGGCTTAATGAAATATTTGCTTCTTTACATCTAATGATAACTTTTTCCAAAATTTTAAGAGCTTCTTCAAAATAATTTCCATAAACTGTAAAATCGTCCATATACACTTCCACACAATCATGAATTAGATCAGAAAAAATGCCTAATACTGCTCTTTGGAATGTTGCAGGAGCATTACATAATCCAAAAGGAAGTACTCGGTAAGAATAAGTTCCCCATGGGCAGGTAAAGGTAGTTTTATCTTGGTCTTCTAGGGCTACTTGGATTTGGTTATACCCACTAAAACCATCTAAAAATGAAAAATATTTCTTTCTTGCCAATGTATCTAAAACTTGATCTATGAAAGGGAGTGGAAAATGATCTTTTAAAGTGGATTTATTCAATTCCCTATAGTCAATACACACTCTCCATTTTCCACTCTTTTTAAGAACAATTACTAAGGGTGAAACCCATTGACTGTCTGATATTGGATAGATAAAATTGACATTCAACAGTTTGTGTAGTTCTTCCTTAACAATCTCCCTTAGATTTGGATTCATTCTTCTTTGAGGTTGTCAAATTGGTTTGAAATTTTCTTCAATGTAGATATGATATTTACAAGTATTAGGATCAATTCCCTTCATGTCAGTATATTCCCATGCATAAGCAAAGGAATGTTCTTGTAACATCTTGATTAATTCTTTCTTTTGAAATTCTTCCAAATTATTGTTGATATTCAAAGTTTTTCCTTGAAATATTTCAATTGTAGAATTGCCAAATTTTTCCATAGAATGCAAGGATAATTATCGAGATGATAAATATTCAATATTGCATTGTTCTTGAAAATTCTGAATAGATTCACAATATGATGAAGATTCATTATTTTCCATTAGATTTAAAATTTGATATTGTTCATCTATTTGTGAAGTAGCAAAGATTGGTCTTATATCAAATTCATCATCTATCCAATCTTCATTTTCAACTTCTACTATTGTTTTTGCTGGTGGATATAGTGTGAATTTGTTTGTTGTACTCCCATCAGAAATGAACATATCACCAGATCTACAACTTATGAAAGCATCGGCTATAGCTAGCCATGGTCTTCCTAGAATCAATGGATGTTCTTCTAAGTTATTCTTGGGTGTTAAAATCATAAAATCAACAGGGTATTCCCAAGAATCTAAGGATACATATATGTCTTCTAATACACCATCAGGTTTGATTACAGATCTATCTACCAATTGTAATAGTGTAGGTGTATATTGAAGATTAGAAAGCTTTAATTGATTCATAGTTTGTTTACTCATGATATTTATGGCTGCTCCTAGATCAATCAATGTATTTGGGATCTCCACACCATTGATGTGTGTTTTCACAATGGGACTTCCTGGATCAAGATATTTCTGAATTGTTGTTTTACACATCATGATATATGCAATTTTTCCACCTAGTTGGATTCTTTTGATTTCTTTTCTTTTTCTTCTAGGTCTCTTTATGCTCAAGTCCCTAATTGTTTTTACGAAAATTGGTATTTCCTTAATGGCTTGAAGCAAAGGAATCTTTATGCAAACATTATTCAGTTCATCTAACATGTCGTAATCAGGCAATAAAATTTGTTTTTCTACCCCTTCATCAATTTTTAATCTTTCAGGGAAAGGTGGTTTTGAAATAGACACTGAAGGTTGTTCCATAATAGAAGTTGATTTATTTGAATGTGTTGGAGTAACTTGTTTTTGAGTTTTTTATTTTTCATTAAGAGACTTTTCTTGTTGAGAGATCTTTTCTTTTTCACTTTCTTGAATAACAACTAAGGGGGGACTTCTTTTCTAATATTCTACCAGATCTAAATTGAACATTGTTTAGATCTAGTGGAGTTATGATGTAGGTTTGAAAATTTTGTCCTTCCATATTGTAAACAGGTTGTGAATTTTTATTATTATTTGGATTTGGGAGTGGTTGGGCAGGCAATTGGTTTCGTCTTTGAGGAAATGGTAATGAAATTTGTGGATTCAAATTGTGAGTTTGAGTTTGTTAAACAGGCTAAGGATAATGTTGTGGAGGAAAAGTAGGATATGATTGTTGAAATTGAGGATATTGAGGATATTGAGGGAATTTTATATAACGATTTTTCCATCCTTGTGACCAAGGTTGTGGCCGAGATTGCCAAGGCATTAGGGTAGTCCTATTACTTTGTGAAGATTGTGCAAATGGTTGAGTATTAAAACATTGAGATGTATTTGGCTGTGGATTCTGCCAAGGTCTTTTAGTAATAAAACAGAGTGGATTTACCTAATTTGGTACTCCTTCTTGATAAAAAACTTTAAGACCTGGTATTGAAGGACATTATTTTGTATCATGATTTTCCGCACAAATAACACAAGTTTCTACACTTTTTAAATCAAGAGGACATTCTCTCAAGGCATGTTTCTTATTGCCAGGGAAAAAAATGGACAATGCAACATTTTTAATTTTTTGCTTGTTTTGTATTTTAAGGGTGTCAATTTTTTCACTAAGACTCCCTAAAATATCTATTTTAAAATTATCAAGAAAATTTCCTAATTCTACTCTACTTACTGTCCCAACTACAGATTTATTAATCCTTGATAAAAGAGGATCTCTTGGATTTTTCCCGGTTCTTGCTTTGCCTCTTGAAATGTGTATGCACAACTCACAAATTTCTCTTAGAGACAAGTGAGAAATGTATCCCTTACCCATTAGATTGAGAATATCAATCCACTCATCTCTATTGGATTTCAATGAGAGAGCTTTCAAAGTTTCCTCATCTAGATTATTCATTTTTGCCCTTTTTACATTGTAAGCAAATCTTTGGACAAAATCTTCAAGATTTTCATCTTCTTTTTGTATCATTTTAAATACTTCATCTTTAATGTTTTTTTTTTTTTCTCGGCAAACTTAACTACTATTGTATTAATATGTACATAAAAACTATACAAGCAAGGTGTCTGGCATCCCAAGGCTAACTGCGGCACATGGGTGCATTTTCAAACAATTACAACTGCCCTGTTGGGCCTTAAGATGTTGCAACAGAATACTAAGACTTTCACAAAACAACCCACGCAGGGGCGAACCAAAACTGACCTCCGGCCCAATCCAACTATGAAACGTTAAGACAAAAAAAACTGGAACTTACAGAAAAAAAAACCATGCAATCCCACAGGAGTTGCGCCCCACAGTAGTATATGTCCCCACTGCCATAGTATAAACCGCAAATTGATCCAGACATAACATACACACTGCCCTCTGTGTGACACAGAAAAAAACGCAATTATGCTTACCCCGAAGCTCGACAAGAGTGCAAAAGACCAAAACACAGAACCACCCTCCGAAGTTATTCCTCCGACTCCACATCCATTGCTGCCAGGTTATGCACCGAATCCGCCTTCTCCATAACTTGAGGCGGGGCTGAGGCCATAGAGCGGTCCGAATTGCTTTCCTCTTTCTCTGACTCCGCCTGAGGCAGTTTCCCTTGACTGGTTGCCGACCCTTCCTCCTCAGAAGACGGCACCTCCATGGGGAGTTTGCCTTTGTCAAGCACAACATTGTCCTCCGCCATGACCAGAGAGGAGTCTTCAGCATGCTCCTCCTCAGTTCGAGTGAACAACACCGAGATGTGGGCGTTAAGGCCTGGATTGTCCTCAGATCTGCCCAAAGAAAAAATAACAGAGCCAAAAGCAGGTAGCTTTTGCTCCCCACTGCTCGAGCCTCTGACTTCCATAGATTGACAGGGCTGGATAGGATTGGCTCCCATCCGCCGGTGACAATAGCAACAGCAACAGTGATGGTGCGTGTCAGCAGCTGGAGGGCGAGAGGATTCTCCACGCCAAGTTCCTCTGCGGCAAGGCATTCTCTCCCGCATCATGACCACCAGCAAACGTTTTTGCCCTTCCCCGCCAGACGACGTCCGACGATGAAGCGGCCTCTTGACAAAGATAAGCTTATAAAGGCTGTGTACCAGTGCGAGGAGCTCGTCCAAATTCTGGTTCGCTGCCCAACATTCCAACCTCTGCTCCGCGCATTGAGGATTATCCCTCTGCCTGAGCCTATAACCATGATAATCTCCCGTCTCCAGGCATCCTCCCTTCTTAAACCGCCCCTCATTACCAATGAAAAGACCCGCCATTAAAACCTCCCGCATGCTAACAGCACTCTCCCCCAACGCCATTAAGTTAGCACAGAGTCCGCATAGGTTGATGGGAACCGACGGCTATGAGCATTTAAGGACGAAGGGCTATCACGTGGCAGCCCATGGCTGTCATGTGGCTCGTTGCTGCATGTCAAACAGTCACCCGCATCCGGGGTACTTCATCTTTAATGTTATGGGGCATACAATAATCCTTATATTTCTCTAAGAATGTAGTTTTCATTTGTTCCCATGTTCTTATGGGTTTATTCCTAAACTCATAAACCATTTTAATGCTGCATCGTTAAGGGTTGTATGGAATAATTTCAACTTTTGAGCATCATGTAGATAACCATATGATCTACAAAAAACTTCAAATTCAAAGAGAAATGTCTCAGGATCTTCACTCCTTAATCCATGAAAGTTTGGAAGGATAGAGGGTGAGATATTTTTCATTGTTACAGTTGTATCTTCATCGAGGATTGGAAATCCAAAGGGTTTTGGATTTATATCCTCTCCTCTTCCCCTTCCTCCACCTCTTCCACCTCCTCTTCCACCTCGTCTTCCACCTCCAATCCTAGGTGATTCACCATTCAAATCATGTATCTCTCCTTCCCCTTCTCCAGTCATTGTAGATTCTTCAAAACTAATATAGGGTTCTAGTTCTGGTTCTAAGATTGGGTTTTCAACTTCCTCTAGTTCCTCTAGTTCTTCTATCAATGGTTTGAAGTAGGTTTCTTATTCATCTTATTCAATAAGAACTTCCAACTCTTGAGCTCGAAGTTGTTCTCCAGTTGAAGATAGAAACATTATTCCCGTTGTTGGGGATATGGAATCTTCTTCTATTATGGCTTTTGTTGGTGAAGTTGGTGAATCTCTAGGTTGGATTTCAGATCTTAATACCTCAAGAAGTTTATGTTTGCCTGCTATAGATGGAATTCGAGTTTGTGTGGGTGGTGCGACACTATGAGGTCATGGTGGGGTAAGTGATGTTGTTGGAGTTAAGCTCTTTCCTCTACCTACAAATCTATCCCTAGAGCCTCTTTCCCTATACATATCATGTTTTTGTTTTTTATTTTTTGCTTGTTATATACATACATATATATATATATATATATATTATCTAAAAGAAATCAAGACTTCTATTTACACTTCCCCAGCAACGACACCAAAATGTTTCGTCAATTTAAAGTTCTTAAATTTCTTACATAAATTATCGGCCGGAGTTGGTAAACTTGTGAAGTGCAAGTGCAATATATATGCTAGAAGCCTTTTTGAGTTTATTTAAAAAATGATTGTGTTTGTTTTAAGGATTTTATTTATTCTTATGTTCCTAATGAAATTGAAGATTTATAATTAAATTCCTACAATCAACTCTTGAAAAGAAAAGCAAAACAAGCTATCATGATCCTATTTAACTGACTATCGTTAGTTTCAAAAGAATTACTATGCAAGGTGATGGAAAAGCAAAATTACTTTGCTGATTCTATGAAAACTTATTTAAGATAAATTGTGTTTTTTTGAAAAGAAACTTAAAAAGAAAGCTATTCTAAAATCTGTGAATAAACTATTTATGTTCTAAAAAGACAATGATTTATGCTCTAAAAAAAGAATCACTTCTATTCTAGAATGAATTTATAAAGCATCCTATGTTAAGACCTCCATACTATAATTAACAATTTCAATTTTGAAATGATAAAGGAAAAATAGAAGGAATGCGATCTAACAAATGTATTTGCAATGGAAAGAAGAAGATTATATACATGGTTCTATTTTAGAAATCATATAAATGATTGAAATTAGCAGACAACAAAAGAAAGACTGTAAACAAATGGCTACAAAGAAATTAAAGTTGCGATAATCAAATTATGGAAATAATGAAAATGAAATGACTGAGCTAAATGTAAAAATATTGAACCTAAACTGTTTGCAGGGGCCATCCAAAAAACATCAGGTTTAGAACTTTAATTCAATAGATAACTGCGCACAAGGTTGACGATAATACTTATTCAATAAAAAAGAACAAAGTTATAAAACTTCAAACAATCATTCAAAGATACGTCTCCCCTGCTTTCTGATTTCAGAGTTATATTTATAGAATTCATGCTCAACATAAAACTTAAAACAATCCTAGTTTGAATTCTAATCTATAAAGAAGTAATAGTATTTCTCTATGATTTTCTATTTGGAAATAAAATCGGAGATTCGTGATCTATCTGAACTCTCGTTGCTCTATTTATCCACGTATTGACCCACCTCTTTGACTGTGCCACTGGGCAATTTCCTTGATGATTTGGCTTGGGCGAATAGGAGGAGATCCACGAGGAGATCAATCCCCATGTTCCCATGTGCTTCTTGTATAAATGATCAGTTGGGTAGGTCTACTTACCTTGGGCTTGGTAGGGGTGCTTAGGCCTGCCAAGGTAGCTATAATCTCTTTTTCTTCTTCTTCTAGGGTATTTTTTCTCTCATGCTTTGAGGGGTTGGCTACTGCCTTCCCTTTTCTTTTCTTGGTCATGCCCTTCTTTGGTTTATTGAGATCTTCTTGGGCCTTTAAGAATTCCTTCCTATCCATGACTACAAAATCAAACTAAGGGATAGGGTGTTGCAGGTCCTCTAATGCATCCATGAAAATTAAATTGATAAGGTCGTGGTGGTCCAAGTAGTTGTGTTTTCCCTCTTTTACCTTGGCACACATTACTTTCAGGTACTATAGGAGGAAAAAGGGAATACTTAGTAGCTCATTCACTAGAATGTGGGCCCAAAACCTTAACTGGTATAACAATATGAACTGATATACAATATAACAATATGAAATGATAGACATAAACTATGTTCAATTTTCCTTCACAAGAAATATACTTAAGAATGTGGTAAGCCACTTCATCCTAAGGGCTAGGTAGACTTTCTCTCCTTATCCCATTCTTGTATTCATCGAGGTACTCATTTGGTAGGAAAAATCATCTCTTAGCAATGATGGCTTCCTACCTTTCCTCCTTACTCCAATGAAACCCCTTATGGAGAGTTGTAATTCTAATAACGGAATCCCCATTGATATAAATCACTAGCCATTTGACTGTAGTGACAAGTTCTTATCCTTTAGGATTTCGTAGGTTCATTTCAAACTCCATGGCTACCTCATCATCAAATCCTCTAAGTTTCTCAAAGAATCCCAACCAATAACTATTCAGTATGGTGACAACCTCAAGGTATTGGTGGATTCTACTAGTATCAGTAGGTTCCCTCTTATTAAAACCATCCCCCATTTTATCGTATAAATATTTTTCAAACACGTTTTGGAATTCAATTGTAGAGGTCCTCTCAAAAAATTTGGTTAGGCTTATTAGTTCTTTCTATAGGAAAAAGAAAATATGTTGTATCTATGCTGCTACAAGAGACACAGTTTCCTATTGCAGTAGGTGATCTATTTTTTTTGAATGGGCAGGAGCAACACAATTTTATCTCATATTTGTTATCAAAACAAGGACCAATTTATGGAGGAAAAAACTAGTGAACTATCCTTCCTTCTACTTAGAGCTAAGACATAAGAATATTCTAGATTGGTGTTTTTAAGTAAAAAAATAATAGACCTATACCAAATCAAACTACATTATGGTAGGTACATCAAAGGTCATTTTTAGAGCACCAACCTCTATAGCATGTGTAGCAGACTTTGTGAGTGTTATGGCAGTGACATTGTATTCCTATAGCAAACCTTGTGACTTCCTATAAATTTCTACAACATGTAGCCTCCACTTCCTATATCTTCTATAACCTATAGCCTCTACTTCTTGTAGTGATCGACACTCTTTCCGATGACTTCTTGCTTACAAAGCATTGGTGGGAAAACAAATAGTTTGCTTGAGTTTTTTTCATGTCTTAAGAGGAGGTATGAATGAAAATTCGAGTGGTGGAGATGGGGGAAAAGCACATAACACTAAGTTGGCCCACCTACTTACTTAATTCCCTGCATAATACTTTCGCATATGCTCCACCTCAGCCACCCATCATTAAATACAATGTCCACCTTTTTGAAATATCGTTTGTTTGTCTTACTTGTTCCTCACACATGGGAAGATATTTTGGATAAAGGTGAGTGTTGAATGCTAGTTTGGTTGAGGTTGTAGTTAGTTAGGCTAGTTTATTTGAACCACTCATTTGCATGAAAGATGTTTTCGCCTATGCTAAAAGGAATCTGAAGAGAGATTTTTAGAGGTCTCATACCTTATAGTTACCTTTTAGGGTACTGGAGGTTGTTGCCTGTCAAGGTTGCAAGTATCTTTAAATGTTGAGTGTAGGGGAAAGTTGATCCTGTAACAGCCTATATGGGATCATGTAGCTTCTCTGGATCCCTTCACCAAATTTAGAGTGAGTTCTTGAAGCTCTTGAGTTGCTAGTTGGTGTAGTCTTTTCATAGGATTTAATGTTCATGTAAACTAGGTTTGTAGGGTTTCTACAACCTGCTATAAGACTATGTAGTCTCATCATGATCAATAAAAAATATTTCTAAAGTGGAATGATAGCTTGATAATTCATGGAAATGGAGAGGGTTTTTAGTTTGATTGTGATGGAAAAATGAAATAAGTGGACTACTATAGGGTGAAAGGAGGTGAACAACATGGGACAAATCAAGTTGTGATGTTTGATTATAGAAAGAATAGTTGTTAGGATTCCCATGGTGTTTTTTCTCAGACCAAATGTTGATTTTTTTTTTTTTTTTTTTTTTTTTTAATTTGTAGCTTTTTCTACAAACTGGTCTTTCCTGTAGTAGTTCTAGACTTTCCTATAGCATTTTAAGAAATTTGCAGAAAACAAATGGAAAGGAGATGATCTGTAATGGATGATATTGTTGTTGATGATAATAAATGGAAGATGGTGCAGGGATGTCATTTGGATACTTTTTAGAGTAACTGTGCTAATGACTTAGACTGTGGTGTAGGCCGCTCCTTCTAAGTTAACTTGATTTGTTGCATCATTGTTGTACCTGCACATAAACCAATGCAAGATACCAAAATGCTCTTGTTGTTTTTTTTCTTTGTCCTTTTCCCCTTTTTTTTCATGGGCTTACTGGTTGCCTCATGGAGATTTTTAGCCAGTGAACCTACTTTAGGTGCCTTGGAAGAGGCTAGTGAACCTACTTCAGGTGCCTTGGAAGAGGCTTTCACCTAGAGCTTTGTTTTTTATTTTTTCTTCAAACTTATTAACTACCTCATAGAGGTGTTCAACTAGTGAGTTGACCTAAAGTGCCTCCAAGGACGTTTTCACTTGAGATCATTTTTTTCTTTTCTTCTTTTTGCTTGTTGATCATGGACTGAATGGATTGGGATCTGTAATGCTTTCAATCACATTAATTTCCTTGCTTATTGAATTTGTAAAATCGTCCCTAGAGAGGGGACTTTTGTAAATCTTTAGCTGGTATCCATTCATTAGAAGTGGTATTTGTTCCTCATCTATAGTTTTGATCTTGACAAAGCCATTATCATAAAATTTCTCCACCTGGTAATGCTCTAGCCATTTGGAAATGATTTTTTCATTGAATTCCTTGAACCTAGATTAATACAAGAGACCATAATCACCCACTTGTAAGGCTCTAGTATTAATGTATTTATCATGCCAAAATTTTCTCTACAACTAGACTACCTTAGTATGTAACAATGCTTTCATTCTATACTCATCCAATGCATTTAATTATTGTATCCTATCAACCCGTGCTTTGGTCAAATAAATGTCGATTTGGATTTCCATCCTCAATGTATTATACTCAAATTAAATTAATAATAACGCCTTCTTTCCATAGGCTAACTCATAGGGGGTGAAACCAGTGGTGGTTTTCCAATTAGCATTGTAGGCCCAAGTGGCCTCAACAAGCCTTTCTACCCAATCCTTCTTGCTATCATTGATCACTTTGGTAAGACTGTTCTCTAGTGCCCTATTAGTTACCTCTATCTACCCATTTTCTTGGGGGTAGTATGAAGTGGGATTCTGATGGCGAATGTGGTGTCACTTCATTATTCCTTCAATCAGATTAGAGGTGAATTGGGAGCCTTGATCTATCACTAATTATCTTGGAAAACAAAACTCGTAGAAGATATTTTCCCTTAATAATTCAATCACTTTCTTTTCTATTGCTCCGTTTACTGCCTTTACTTCAACCATTTGGTGAGGTAATCAATGCATACAATGATGTGATTTTTCTATTCAGATGGGGATCAATAGGACCAATGACTCAAAATACACTTGATGTTGAAGGGGAATTTCATCCCTTTGAGTAAGCTTTCCCATTATTTGGCACTCATCACATTGTGTGTGTATCTTTGGGCATTTTTTATGAATTGTTTGCCAAAAGTATCCTGCTTGCAAGATTTTGTAGGTTGTCCTCCTTACAACAATAGGGCCCCCATAGGGTCCATCATGAATGTTGGCATTATCATACAAGTGTTGTCCTTGATGGCAACTCACACAGATGACAGTTCACAGTGCAACAGATTAACAGGAAAGGATTACAGATCAGACTCCAGAGATTGAAGAAAGAGAGTGGTTTAAGAAGTATACGTTGATTCACTTTGTCCAAGCAACATATACATGTGGGTTAACAGAACAAAAGAAGTGTATACGTATACACACACTTTCACAAAAGGAAAAGCGCGTATGTGATGGAAAATCAAGGTTTTGGTTCGAGGTATTGGTCCGAGGTATTTGATCCAAGGTATTGGTCTAAGGTATTTGGTCCAAGGTATTGGTCCTAAGTGGTTTTGGTCCAAGGTATTTAGAAAGGCATAAAACTATATAAGTAGGAGACAATCAGAGCGATACGTGCGCAAGTATTGAATATCTTATGAAGTGTTAGATCAAATATGCAGGTTATGGGTTTCTGATGCTTTGCTTGATCTGAACTAAGGATGAACCTATGTGGTTGATGATGGATGATGGATCAGGATCATAAGGCCTAAAATGAATTATCATTATGTGGTTTGATCATGGATAGTCTAGATCTGAATACTAACGCATGTTTTATTCTGTAAATGTTATGATCTGGGTATGACTGAAGTCTAGAATATCTGAGAAGTTTTTAAGATAGTATTTTCAGATCTATACGCTGGTTCGCTTTGGTAAAAGCGCATATACATGCTGGTTAGCCACATCCAAGTAACGTATACATTATGAAATATGATATTTGAAGTTGCAGTTGGATCTGGTTGTTGTTGCAGAGTTTTGGGTTCTGCTTTGTGTTCTGGTGACAGTGCTATGAAAATTTAGATTGATTGATTGTGATCTGCTTCAGTGATGATGGGTTGTCAGTGATTGATTGATTCAGAGATTGATGATTGAGTTTCAGTGATTGGTTGATGCAGATGTATTTGATGGTTGTATTGCAGTTGTGGTTGATTTTGAGCTTCAATGTTGTTGATGGGTCTAGTATGAAAATTGGATGAAACGTGGCCTTTAGGTTGTGGTGTTGTGTTCCAGGAGTATCTAGTCTAAAAATTTATGAAACATGGTCCCTAGAGGAAGAGAGAAGGTTGGAGCCTTATGTAGGCCACTGCCTACGTACTAGTAAATGGATCGGCTAGTACAAGATCCAGGGGGTTGGAGCTCCCTTCCGGTAGCAGCTGGAAAACGAGTGAAGGTTGGAGCCTTCTGTAGGCCGACACCTACATACTAGTAAACGGGCCGGCTAGTACAAGAGCTAGGGGGTTGTAGCTCCCTTCTAGTAGAACCTGGAGAATGAGAGAAGGTTGTAGCCTTTTGCAGGTGGGTGCCTGCATACTGGTATGAGTCTGCACCAGTACAAGATTGTAAACATGTTTTTATTATATTAAAAGAAGACATCAGCAGGTGGTTTTTGTCCTGCATTGTGTTTCCACCTTAAATCTTGGTGTTCATGTGTGTTGCTTATGTGTGATGGTTTATTCTATTATTATTGCACATGGTTACTGTTTATATGGTTAATGAAGTACTGATGCACTGATTAAATATCAACATATGATGAATTAATTGAATCATAAGTTTGCTGGATATATGTTGGTTGCTTTAAAGATAGTTGCATGTACACATGAGTTACCTTCATTGAAGTAGCGTATATAAATATGAGTATGAAATGAAAAAGTTATAGATTTGATAATACTGATTCACCCCCCCTCTCAGTATTATTTCCAACAATTGGAATCAGAGCAGGTCCTTTGGCAGAAGCTTGATCGCTTGAAGGAGATCCGTAGAAACAATGGGAAAGAAGCTAAAGAAGAAAGCGCCTCAAAAAAAGAAGACATCTCAAAGGAACAGTGACAACAGGAGAGACAATTGGTTGTTAGGTGGAAGCAAGTATTCAGATTCAGAATCACCTCATATTGAAGATGAACAAGCAAAATAAGTATCAGGTACAAATTTTTGGTCTTCCGGTGATACTTTTCTCTATTCATGCAATGTTGAAGATACTGAAAGTGATAGTGAAAGAAATATATAGGCAGAAGTTAAAAGACTCATAGATAAAATGAGAGATCAGGAAGATCTATTTAACAAAAGGGAGTGTGCCTTCAAAGAAGAAGCTACCAAGTTAAGAGCTCAGCTGGAGGAAGGAAACAAAGTAAGGAAGATCAATGTCAAAAGCTACAGGATGAAGTGACATCATGAAGAAAAATGAAGTAAATGAAAAGAGCACAACAATCAAGAGACTTAAAGATAGATCCAATTACTATGAAAGTCTTGAAGCTAAGATCCTCTCTCTAAAAGAAGATCTTGAAAAATCAAATAAGCAGAATGAAGAACTACCTCAAGCAGATGAAGAACAAGAAAATGAGATTCTCAAATTAAGGCAACAAGTGGAAGAAGGAAGAAAAGTTGAAGAAATCATGAAGAAGCAATATCTTGAAAAGGAAGAACAATATCAGGTTGAGGTAAATATCTTAAAAGGTAAATTAGAAGAAAAGGATAAACTGTTACGATTTCAAGATAGTACTAAGATTTTGGATAATATTCTTAGTAGTCAAAGGTCTCCTACCATCAAAACTGGTCTTGGTTTTCATGAATCTGTTGAAGGTGAATCTAGCTCACAAGATGAGGCAAGGAACTCCAATGCAAAATCTGAAATGCTCAACAAGGAGATGAGAGGTCAACCCCATCAACAACCAAGGAAAGAAAGTCTTCAAAGAAAATCTTTAATCCTAACTATGGAAGTGATAGGCGATTATTTTATTTGATGAATAATGTTGAATGTTTTATATGTCATGGACACGTTGCAATGAGATGCAGAAGTAGAATGGTTCAAGACCATCACACAAAAAGATCATCATCTTCCAGGTACTTTAAGGGATATTGTTTTTCTTGCAATATGTTTGGTCACAAAGCCATTAACTGCTATAGAAGGAATATGAAACATGTAAGATGTTATGCATGTAACAAGTTTGGACATATAGCAAAGGAACGCAGGAGAAAATTTCGGGCACCATACCAAAAGGAGAAAACATCATCACACTCGAAGATATGGAAGAAGAAGGAAGTACAGTCATAAAGATGTGGCATAACATAGTTTACAGACATAATAGACTCAGGGGGAGCTAAAAGTGTGAAACTTTAGTGTTCTAAATCTCATACACAATTTTCATGAAGACAAGTCACGTATATATGCGAGTTCGAAGCTGCACATTCGCGTATATGTTTGTTTGAGGAAAAAACAGTGGGACAAACTCAGGAAAAGGGGTATGATATGGTTCAGTCAATTAACTGCTCTATTTGATGATGGTTACAATCTGTTGATGATATGTGGAAATGTATTGGCCCTCATAAGCTGTTAAAAAATTTGATGTATATCTGATTGATGATGATGCCTTGATGATTCTTACTGATATTTTCAATGATCAGATCTGACAATGAACAGTTGGCACAGGTTCAGGGGGAGCATATGCTTCTAATAATTCATTGTTGGCGTTAAGTTAGAAAATATTGGTACATAAAGATTCTCACATAGTTGTTTTGATTCAGGTGACTCTTTTGATGATGGAAATACACAGGTTGTTGATCTTGATGCTGCTGATAGATGCTGATAGTGCAGATCATATATGGTGTATGATAGTTGCTGATGACTATCATGGTCTTGTTTAGATTGTTGGTTCTTATTATAAATGTCATGTATATCAATTGATGTAAAGGTCATGAAAAGACCTAATTTGTAACCTCACTATGCATGGGAAGGATGATGTAATAATTGTTATTTCAGTCATGTATAAACATTTGGTATATCACCACTTGGTTGGGTGGATGAGTCAAAATTCATGTATTCCCACTTAGTTGGGAGATTGATGTATGCATGAGTCATTGGTAATAGGAAGGTCATACTCACATAGTTGAGTTATAGAGTCATGATTTTCTTTTGGGAATTTTTTTTTGCAGAATCTGCATGTGCTCAGAGGGAGCATGGATGGTTTAGTGCATCTCAACATGTACAAAGTGGGAGCTTAATCAAATAATTCAACATGTACTCAGGGGGAGCATGGACTACATAATGTATATCTAAGGGGGAGAATATCTTGGTCCGCCCTTTGCCCTTGATGTCAAAGGGGGAGAGTATCTTGGTGTTGTTGTTGCCATCAAGTCCAAAGGGGGAAATTGTTGGCATTATGATACAGGTGTTGTTCTTGATGGAAACTTACACATATGACAGTTCACTGTGCAACATATTAACAGGAAAGGATTACAAATCAGACTCCAGAGATTGAAGAAAGAGAAAGGTTTAAGAAGTATACACTGGTTCACTTTGTCCAAGCAACGTATACACGCGGTTTAACAGAACAAAAGAAGCGTATACGTATACACGCACTTTCACAGAAGGAAAAGTGCGTATGTGATGGAAAATCAAGGTTTTGGTCCAAGGTATTGGCCCGAGGTATTTGGTCCAAGGTATTGGTTCGAGGTATTTGATCGAAGGTATTGGTCCGAGGTATTTGGTCCAAGGTATTGGTCCTAAGTGGTTTTGGTCCAAGGTATTGAGAAAGGCCTAAAACTATATAAGGAGGAGAAGATCAAAGGGATACGTGTGTAAGTATTGAATATCTTATGAAGTGTTAGATCAAATATGCAAGTTATGGGTTTCTGATGCTTTTCTTGATCTGAACTAAGGATGCACCTATGTGGTTGATGATGGATGATGGATCAGGATCATAAGGCCTGAAATGAATTATCATTATGTGGTTTGATCATGGATAGTCTAGATCTAAATACTAACACATGTTTTATTCTATAAATGTTATGATCTGGGTATGACTGAAGTCTGGAATATCTGAGAAGTTTTTAAGATAGTATTTGTAGATCTATACGCTGGTTCACTTTGGTAAAAGTGCATATACACGCTGGTTAGTCACATCCAAGTAGCGTATACATTATGAAATATGATATTTGAAGTTGCAGTTGGATCTGGTTGTTGTTGCAGAGTTCTGGGTTCTGCTTTGTGTTCTGGTGACAATGTTTTGAAAGTTTAGATTGATTGATTATGATCTGCTTTAGTGATGATGGGTTCTCGGTGATTGATTGATTCAGGTGTGGTTGATTCACATATTGATGATTGAGTTTCAGTGATTGGTTGATGCAAATGTATTTGATGGTTGTATTGCAGTTGTGATTGATTTTGATCTTCAATGTTGTTGACGGGCCCAATATGAAAATTGGATGAAACGTGGCCTTTAGATTGTGGTGTTGTGTTCCACGAGTATCTAGTTTGAAAATTCATGAAACGTGGTCCTTGGAGGAAGAGAGAAGGTTGGAGCCTTCTATAGGTCAGCGCCTATGTACTAGTAAATGGATCGACTAGTACAAGAGCCAGGGGGTTGGATCTCCCTTCCAGTAGTAGATGGAAAACGAGTGAAGGTTGGAGCCTTCTATAGGTCAGCGCCTACGTACTAGTAAACGGATTAGCTAGTACAAGAGCTAGGGGGTTGTAGCTCCCTTCCAGTAGAAGCTGGATAACAAGAGAAGGTTTTAGCCTTCTGTAGGTGGGTGCCTGCATACTGGTATGAGTCTACACTAGTACAAGATTGTAAACATGTTTTTCTTATATTAAAAGAAGACAACAGCAGGTGGTTTTTGTCTCGCATTGGGTTTCCACCTTAAATCTTGGTGTTCATGTGTGTTGCTTATGTGTGATAGTTTATTCTATTATTACTGCACATGGTTACTGTTTATATGGTTAATGAAGTACTGATGAACTGATTAAATATCAACATATGATGAATTAAATGAATCATAAGTTTGCTAGATATACGCTAGTTGCTTTAAAGACAGTTGTGTGTACACGCGAGTTACCTTCATTGAAGTACCGTATATAAATCTGAGCATGAAATGAAAATGTTATAGATTTGATAATACTGATTCACCCCCCCCTCTCAGTATTATTTCCAACAATGACAAGCTGAGAGG
Source organism: Pinus tabuliformis (assembly GCA_031772625.1). NCBI lineage: Eukaryota > Viridiplantae > Streptophyta > Pinopsida > Pinales > Pinaceae > Pinus > Pinus tabuliformis. The sequence continues at coordinate 737,796,010 of CM062804.1, forward strand.
ATATCATAGAATTCATCCTCCCTCACACATCTTAAAATCTGATCTGGTCCCAACTTGAAGAGGTTTCCCCAATCCAAGTATAGGAGGCACCTTTTCAAACAATATTGCTTTTCTCTTTTGAAGACAAGTGAGGAGGGAATTGGCTAGTGGATAGATAGTTGGTAATGTCAACAAAGGATGGAGGAAGAAGTGAGATTTCAAAACGATTCTCATCTGGTATATGATAATTTACCACCTCTTCATCTGCAAAAAATGTTAATTTTGACAAGAAATATGGAAGATTATTCTCTTTCCCTAGTTTGTCAACAATGGTCAAGTAAAATTGTTGCAACAACAATAACCACTTAATTAAGTGAGAATTTACATCTAATTTGTTCATTAAAGACTTAATTGTCACATGGCCAATATGCACAAAGACTTGGTAACCAATGATATAATGCCTAAAATTATTTAAAGAATGCAAAACACCAAGGAACTCTTTTTCAGTTACAATATTGACATATTTTTTCTGATGAAATAGATCACATAAGGGACTTTACCTTCAAGTTGTCCTAGAGCTACCCCAATTGCCCTGTCTAATGCATCTGTGTGAATGTGAAAGGGAAAGGTCCAATTGGTACCTTTAAGGATAGATGTTGTCATCAAATTTTATTTTATACTCTCAAATGCTTCTTGGCATGGATCTATCCAAAAAAACTTAACATCTTTGTTTGGAAAGGAAAACAAAGGAGAGGCAATTTTACCATAATATTTTATATATCTCTAATAGTATCTTATAAGGCCTAATAAGCTTGTAACATCCCTTTGATTTTGAGGAATAGGAAGATGTTTAATGATGCCTATATTACTAGGGTCCAAATGAATTCATTTTGAGGAGAGGAAATGTCTTAGAAAAAATCCCTTGTTCATTAGGAACAACCACTTTTCATGGCTCAAGGAGAGGTTAATCTCCCTTGGCCTTTGGAAGAATTTTCTCAAGTTGGAGAGAGCTTCTTAGAAATCATTCCCATAGGGTGTGAAGTGGTTCATGTAGATTTCTACCAAATCATGTACAATATTAGAGAAGATGCTAAGCACAACCCTTTGGAAAGTGTTAGGGGCATTACATAAGCCAAATGGGACGAATTTGTAAGAAAACGTTCCCCAAGTACAGGTGAAGGTGGTCTTATCATGGTCTTGAGGATTGATTTGGATCTAATTGTACCCATTGAACCCATCCATAAAGGAATTTGTTTTTTTTCCCAATAAACAGATCAAGGACTTGGTCAATGAAGGGCAAGGGATAATGATATTTCCTCGTGGCTTTGTTAAGTTCCTTGTAATCAACATATATTCTCCACTTTAATTTTTTTTTGGGAACAATAACCAAGGGAGATACCCATTCACTATCTGAGATTGGATATATGAACCCTTCATCTAGTAATTTATGCAATTATTCCTTCACAATATCTTTTAAGGCATGAATCATTCGCCTTTGTGGTAAGTGAATACGGAAGGATGTACTCCTTCCATCCCCTTATAATACCATGTAAATGCATTAATATATTTCCTTAAGACAATGAGTAGTTGATCCTCCTGATCAGCGGAAGGTGAGGAGCTAATTTTCAACATTTTAGAGGGGTTGATTTCTACCATATCTATGTTGTTTTTATTAGAACCAGTAGTCAATAATTTTACCTATAAACTATTTTTGGAATAGACAGGATACCCGAGGGATGAGCCTTATTTTAGCTGGTCCAAGTTCAAAGTAGTAACACAATGGTTTTGCAGAAAATTATAAATTAAATTATCTTCATCAACCTACTTGCCACTAAGGGTAGTTTCTATTGTACACACAAGGTAGGATGATGAGAGGTAGGAATCCTCCTCCTCTTCTTCTTCTACTCATGTAGGAAAGTCATTCGAAAAAAGAGTTTGATCTTTGGGATATTATACAAGCTGTTTTCAGGACTTCCCATTGGTGATTTTCATGTTTACAACCCCATAATTGATATATGCATCAACAATAGCTAACCATGGTCTCCCTAAGATGAGTCAATAACAATTGAACTTGGTTTTGGGATGGAGGACATGCAAGTTTGCAAGATACTCCCAGGAGTTTGTAGATATCATTACATCTTTGATGATGCCCTCTAACACTACTATGGATATGTTAGAAAGCTACAACACAATTCTCATGGACTCTTGGAGGCTAGGTTTAAACATGGTTTCCTCGGTCATGATATTTATTGCAACTCCCAGGTCAATGATATTGTTTGGAACTACAATGCCATTTATTCACACATATACTATTGGGATTCTAGGATCTAGATACTTGGGGGTGATTGCTCTCCCAAGCATTAGATCGACTAGTTGCGTGATGACATTGATAATAGGGGCATCCCTTCTCTTCCTTCCAGGAATTTTGAGACATTCTTCCTTTATGAACTCTTTATAATATGGAACATCTTTGATGGTTTGTAAGAAAGGATTTTTGACACACAAATTCATCAATTCTCCTAGAAGTTCAACTTCTTTTGGGGTCTGTTATTTTTGGGTTGTCAACATTTCATGATAGGGGGGTTTCTTGTGATTGATTTGAGGCACATGATCCTCCTTCTCTTTCTCAAGACATTCATTTGGAGAAGCTGGATGGACATCTAGGAGAACCTTCCTTGACCTAAGGTTGATTTCCTAAATTTCTTCAACATAAGTTTGGTAAGCAGTCTCCACTATAAACTAGCTAAGCCTGCTTATTATTGGGATTAGGATTTTGTTGAGCAGGCATAAGGGATTTTTTGAGAAGAACTTTCTAGGGTAATTGTTGTTCCTAAGGAGGAGGAATCAAAGTATATGGTTGGGCCAGATGAGGCTCCCATCCTTGTGATGGATTGCCCCATTCAAGAGGTTGGCTGGGATATGGATGGAAGGGAGGAACAACAGATTGAGGAGGATATGGATAAGAAGTGGGAAAATACTAGGATGAAGGATTGGGAGGGAACCAAGGTTGATAATGAGTATTATAATTAGTATTGAAATGATAAGGGAAGCTTATAACTTATCAGAATTACTTACTTATGGTGTATTTTGGTTGACAAAGCACAACTACTCCATGCTCCCTATTGCTCCTTGGTACATAGGCTTCAAACCTGGAAAACATGTTAATTTATAAGTGGAATGATTTTCTTCACATACAAAAAGACCTCTATGACATTCAAAGGACATTCATTCCTAGGGTGTATTTTAGTGCACCAGGGGAAAAATATGGCCAATTCAAATTAATCTTGTTTTCTTTTGATTTGCAAAGTATCCATATGCATAGAAAATGTGTGCAAAATCTCATCCTTTAGGTATTCTAACATCCCTCCTATCTTATTATTAGTAATCAAGGAGGAGGAAAAAGGACATCAAGCAGGAGGAAGAAGGACTTACCGAGCTTTTGCTTTCTCTACCTCTTTTTATAGTGGCTCTCAAATGATTTTTGAATACATGTTTAATATCATCATAAGTGAGCTAGTAGTTATTTCCACTGGACAATAAGTTGAGGGTTTCCATGAGATATTCTTTGACTCCCCTCAATAGTACTAGTTTTGAGGAGTCTAGGTCTAGAGTGAAATTATGTGCCCTTCTGTAACTTAGTTGGAAACTCTCCTCATAGTCTTCCAAAGATTCATTTTATCCTTGAATTATTTTGAATATTTCATCTCTGGTATCCCTTGGTTTGCAGTAATATCAATATTTGTTTTTGAAAGCTTGTTGCACTTGATCCTAGGTGGTGATTATATTTACTTCAAGGCTCATAAACCATCATAGGGTTGGATCCTTCAGGGTGGAAGGAAATGATTTGAGCTTCTACTCAGCAGTGGTGTAATCATAAGTATTGCATACAACAACAAATTCAAACACAAAATTGTCAGGATATTTTGTGATCAAACCATAGAAGTATGGGAGCACAAATATGTTAATGTTTTTCATTATTTATTCTCCATATGTTTTTCTAATGGGAAATGTAAACAATTCAGGTTGTATATCTTCATCCATAGTATTGGTGGGGTGTGAAGGGTTTTCTCCTCTGAAAGCTCCTCAAAGAACCTTGCTTTATCACTAAAAAGGGGTTGAAAGGTCCTTGGGTATAGGGAAGGAGGCTCACAGTCAATTGAATAGGGTTGGCTACTAGTGGAAGTGGAGGTTTTTGGTAGAAATTTTCTTGACTTGTCCCTAATTCTTTGAGGAATAAAGATAATTTGTTTTTTGTTTTTGTTTTTTGTTTTTGTTTTTTTGTTTTTTGTTTTTTTGTTTCGAAAATATGCTAATGCGCTTTTAATTTTTAGTTTTTTAGTAGATGAAATGAAAGAAAGAGTAAATCAACTAAAGAAAAAGGAAGTACTCAGTATTGCAACAACAATGTTGTAACTCCCAAGGGTCTTAGATTTAATTATAAATTTGGAGTTTTTAAAAACTTAAGAGGGTTCAACACTGTGTGTGCAATAGGCACTATATTATTCTATTGTTGATATTTATGCACGTGGGAAGTATTGAAATGAAGGTTAGATGCACAAAGACCAAGCTAACTAAGCTATGCTACAGGGAAAATAGATTTGTAGAAAATGACTTGCAGAAAAGGAAATGATACACACATCTATGCTATTTGAAATGAGAGAAATCAAACTTACTTAATAGAGCACACTTATATGTCGTTTAAAATAAATGGAAAAGCACACTTGCTGAAATAAAAGACTGAGAATCAAAGCCCTACTTTGCAGGAAAAAGAAGTATTCAAAAAAAAATTGACAAGGGCATCTATGAGGTCTATATACCCTCCACAGATTAAGAATCGATCAAGCCTCTTAGAAATTATATCATCCCATATTCTCTTGTTCCTCCAAGTGGGAGTCAAATTTGTTGGTTCAATGTCCAACAAACTTACTTCTTCCATTTTCTTATGAAATAACCTAAAATACAATATATTTATGCCACAAGCCCCCATAATTCCAAGGCTTCTAGCATAAAATTTAGGTCTCCCCTTATCATCACAAAGCCCCAAATACATTACAATTTGAAGAACTTATGCCTATATACCAACCCATTCAAGTAAGGACCATATCGAGTCAAAACAAAGATCTCTTTCTCCATATTTAGAGAGAAAAGTGATACCCCTATGCATGTAGGACAATCATAGGAGTTAGTAAGGCTATAAGAGAACTTATGAAAACCAATTATGCTCCCACTAAATGCCCTGAAAACATCAATAAAAATGGAACTCCCACCCATTTCTTGATTTTGGGAGTTAATATGGTATTTTCTCCCCATCATTCATAATTTCCCAAAGTAGGATAATAATGGATTTCAAGGCCTCTATAAGCAACTTGATGGCCAATTTCTTTGAGGGATTGGTTATCCCTTAGTAGTTTAGGGTTAGGAAGATTATTTTAGACCCTCACAAGGGGAATTTTCTTTAAGAGCCCCTACCAATGATAATTATCTTCCACATCTAATCTCTAAGGATGCTTGTTTATGTATCATGGACATGTATGAAATCCTCCCTCTTTAGTTTGGTTTTTAGTCTTTCTTAACGAGAAACCTTGGCTTCATTGCCACCTTCCTAGGGAATTTGAATGTGCCTTTAATCCTATTTATATGATTATATTTAGAGGATCCATGGGGAGTGTAACCTCATGAAGTCACTCTAAACTTTATTCCAATCCTTGGGGATGTAGATGTTCCTACCTAGATATTATCCTCTACTAAAGGTATATCATTCATAGTTATAAGAATGAGGGTTGAGGAGACTATATATATAATTGTAATTGGTGAATCAATAACTTTAGAGGAATGTTCTTGGAAAGATCCAGGATTGAATCACAACAACTACTACTATGAAGCTCAATATCAATATATCCAAATTTTCCTGCCCCTTCAGGCTTATAGGAATTACTCATCACGATTTTCAACATGTTCAAATTTTTGTCACATAGGCCAACATGTCTTCGGATACTACTCAAGCTATTGTCCTTTGACGAAGGAGGGAATATTTTTAATTCCAAAAAGATAAGGAAAAAATTTGATGATTGACTTTAATACTTTAGATTCCACCTCTAACTCCCAAGTTCCAGAAACTAAAATTTTAAAGGATTTTATTTTATCCAGGGAAGATGACTGTGGTGACTTACCCATGATCGACTTGTCTATTCTCTATTCCTTGTGATGAATTGGGCTTGAACACTTCTTTTTTTGATCTAGTGGGATATTGAAAAGATGGCCATTGGTCATGTTATCACATGTATCCTTTGTCCTTGTTGGATTGTGAGGGATTTCCATTAGTTCCACCTCTAATACTATTCGTTACATTTTTTTGAGCCCACACCTTTCTCTAATATGAGAATGTATAGTCCACAACTAAATTCCCATGGCTATGGGATTTCCCACACCTAAAGAGTATGCCTTCATACTCAAGGGTTAGCTATTATAGATATATAAGTATCTTAATGATCATTTCCTTTACCAATCATTTTCTTGTTCTGAGCCCACAAACTTCTTTCCATCCAAAATACCCTATGTCCCTGAAAGATCAATCAACTTTATAATATGAGTTTAGAACACTCTAAACACATCTTTCGACCTTAACCCAAAATTCAAATGCCAGTTTTCATAAATAGATTTTGAGAATCCCACTACCATTGAGTATGTAAATTCTTTTAAACCTATGTTACCACTCTGAAAAACCATACCAAGCAACCATTTTCTAGGGTCATATGTGAGGAGGGTATCCAACCAAAGGTTCAAAATTTTCTCTTGTCTAATCCTTTAAGACAACTAGAAGTCAGTTTTTACTAGGAAACTAGCCTACAACTACTTTTTCTTGCATTTCCAAGAGATCATTGAGCCTAGATTTTATCCCTAAGTCAATATTAGCAACTTCTCCATTTTGTATATGTAGATACACCTTTTTGATTTCCTTTCCCTTTTAAAGAAGGTTTCCATAGGTTCCCAACTTCAAATGTAGTGGAATTTCTCATGAGGGTTAGATCAATAAGTTTCCCATTAAAACCAAACTATGGTTGTGCGTTGATTTTCTAACTGAGTCATAGAAAGCTAATTCAACATCGCTACAAAAATCCAATGCAAGGATATCATTACCAATACTATGATAAATATAATCAAAAGCTCTATCCTTTTTAATCCTTTGGAATGATTGTCTAACATCTCTATTACTTACTCCATAATATATATTGTAGGATGCATTTATTTTGTGACCGTAAAAACCTCAAGGAAAAAAACATCTCAACCCCTTGTCCTCTCCTCCAATCAAGCCTCCACCCTACAAAATTTGCGAGTAAACACTAGACTAGCTAATCGAATATGGTTATTATTTCCCACTCTAGTGGATGCACCCCCATATGATATGTCATCCCTAAACCCACGGGGGTGTTATGTGTGTGAGTATACATATTTTACCAGATTTGCTAGCCCTCCATTGGGTCTTATAAGTGATTTGGGATCTCCTCATCCATCATGAGCACTAACTCCATGATGGTTCTAGCCTTCTTCCCAATTGATGGAACTATAGCCGAAAATGATGCTATAAAGATCTATAGGTACTACATTGTGCCAATAAAAGTCCTATATTTAGTGACGTTAGTAGAATTTTTCCACTTGAGGATGCCCTCCATATTTGTGGGATCTATCTTGAGTTCCCCTCCACCAATTACATACCCAACAAACTAACATTTCTTAAGATTAGCTAGTAAATGATGATTTTTCAGAGTCTCTAATATCTACATGAGATGTGAGATATGGTCTTCCCAACTAGAGCTATAAAATAGTAATTTATCCTAATAAATCATCATAAATGAATCTAGAAATGGATCTAATACCTCATTCATTAAATGCATAAAGTATCTAGTGCATTACGTAAACCAAAAGAAAACCTTTACTACCATTCATATAGATGTTGCCTCATCTTGAAGGAAATATTCCAAGTATGTTCTTCTTTAACTCATACTTCGTGATATCTTGATTTAAGATCCAACTTGGTGAAGTCCTAGGCATGCTACAACTAATATAACAAATCATTGATCCTAGGTAGAGGGCAAAAATTCTTGAGGGTGATCTTGTTGAAAACTCTATAGTCAATACACATTCTTCAATCTCATATTTCTTAGGTATTATGATGATAGGTGATCCATAAGGTGAGATGATTGGTCGAATTACTCCCAACTCTAGCAATTGTTGTGACTATTTCTTCACTTCATGTGCTTCTAGGATGGACTATTTATACAACCAAACTTTTGGCAATGGGGATTAAGGAAATAACTATACCTCATGCTCCAATTTCCTCTTGGAGATAGCCATTTACGCTCTTGAAACACTTTTTTGTATGTATGCAACAACTTCTCTAATTGATGTTTCTACTATTTAGTACATCCCTTCAAATATTTCCTTACTTCAACTGATTCATAACATGGTTGATTCTCTCTTAAAAGACTAATACAAGCTTCCTACTAATCTTATCAATTTTTTGGCCTAGTTAGCACTTACAAGAGAGATCTTGGATTTACTTTTGTGTGGCAACATTAATGATGAAATACTTCCCATCATTGATTAGGTGATACTTTTTTTCTCTCTTCATGAAGATTGCATCCCCTGTATACGTGTAGGGGCTTCTAAACACTACACCATATGTAGGTTTTAGCCCCATATAATTAATTGTTGCAAGCAAATTCTCAATTAAAATAGAAGAGATGCAATGGAAAGCACACACATCAACATGGAGATTTTATCCCGTAAACCCAAAACTGGGAAGCCAACAAGTTTTTTACATATATACTCTTCTATATAGTATTATAATATAATATATCCCACAACATCCATGAACTGCCAATCCATTTACCATGGATAAGAATACAAGTGTAGTGACGAGCCTCTAAAATAGGTAAATTATAGGTCCCATCAATCCACTCCTAGGCACATAAAAACTATATTAAACCCACCTTTTGCACTTAATGATACACTTTCGTAGCTTAAGAGAGCGAATCAAGTTTTTCATATTTTATGTGCCTTAACATGTGTATAATGCAGGATTTTAAGAGCTACTGCACAAATTTCAAGAAGATCCAGCACTAGAGATATTATTGGGACTTGTCCCTGCTGCAAGAGAGCCTCAACTCGGTTTGTTGAGGGCATTTAATGCCTTTTATTGCTGTTATGAGGTGGACTAGGAGCAAGATTTTATTTTCTAGGGGTTTTTGGAGGGAAATGCAGCCCCCCCTACAAGGAGGATTCTCCCCACACATTGAATAAATAAGAGGTTCGAGTAGCCCAATAGATATGTAGAGAAGAGTGTGAAGAATAGGAGGAAAGATTAAATTTGTATTTCTAAGCAAGTTTTGTAACTTTTTAATGTGAAAATAGTTTCGTAGTTAATGGAAGTGGTGTTCTATTTTAGCTTCTAGTTTGGATTTCCCCTAGGGAATTTGAGCATCCTTGGGAGGGGCCCACCCCATGAGCTCCAGAGCCCTCCAATAAATTTTGTTAGTGTTATGATTTTATTTATTGCAACATCTCTAAAAGTTACCTTTTTATAGCACTCATGCATGGTTAATTAGAAGGTTTTTATGAGAAATTTTTTCTTACATGTTATCTGAGAATTTGGTTGTAGTAGTAGCATTAGTTAATGTCATTTAAAATCTTCATTTCTTTTGTTGTCACACATTTAAAATCCACTTTTTACAGTTAATCGTTTCCTTTTGTTGTGTAACTAGTTTGTAGCAATAGGAAACACACAAAATTAATATTTTCTAGAGTAAATTTGCAACAAGTTATCTTAAAGAATTTATTAGGTTGATTTTATCGTTGTCTAACTTTTCCATAGTTTCCTTACTTCTCAGACTCACATTTTTCTTGGTCACATGGTTGTTCGATTGTCTCCTATAACAAAACAAAGACTCTTGTAGCAGCCTATAACAAACCCTCCATTTTCACTTAGCTTTGTCATAAATTAATGATTGGACTTCTTCTATATATTGCAAGACTCTTGGAACCCTGATAATGGAACTTGGACTTATAGATACCTTGTAAATTCTTTTGTTGATTTGCTTTACAAAACTGCTTTTTCCTACAAATTAGGGTTTTCAATTCACAATCTTTCATTCAATTGTATGCCTTTCCTTCGCTTGCAGATAACATAGAAGTGTGCAAGTTTTCTTTTCATTTCATTGCAAATCTTATATAAGTGTGCAAGTGTGCCTTCTTCCATTTGAATTAGCTTAGGTTTGCATGCCATTTTCATTCCAACAAGTCATTTTATGCAATTGTATTTTCTTATAACATAGATTAGTCAACTTGGTATTTGTACATCTAGATTTCATTTCAATGCTTCCACCTACATAAAATGCAACAAGAGAAAGAGAGAATGCCTACTGCACATATAGTGTTGACCACTCTTAAGTTTGTAGAAACCTCGGGTTGATAATTAAAGTTGAGACCCTTGGGAGTTGCAACATTGTTGTTGCAATATTAAGGGCCAACACTTAGTTCCTTAACCAAAACTACACAACCACAGGAAATACCAACATGCACCACAAAGCCACTTTTAGAAACCAACTGTGTGCTAAAAAATGTAAAAAAAAGACAAAAGATTGCCTAATTTTTTTTCGAGGGACGCTGCCTCCGAACCCCCTTATTATGAATCAAGCATTTTTACAGTGTGTGGGGATAGCCGTGCAAAGAATATAACACATACCCAACATTGTCCCACTTATTGTTTTCCTTGCACACAAGGGGTTGCAGGAGTGGAGTATATGCTTAACAATCTAGGGAAATAATTCCCATTATTTCTCTACACATAGATAACTTCTTAGTGCTCAAAGGCATTGTTAATGAATATGCAACATTCGTCAACATGCCCACTTTTTCCAACAACACTTTCTTATCTTCGATCATATCTCTCACAAAGTGATATTGAACATCAATATGCTTTGTCTTCAAATTATAAGTTGGGTTCTTTGCCAAGAATATTGCACTCTAACAATGGCGATTTATCCTTAGAGCTTGTTATACCAACCCAATACCTGAACACAATCTTTGTAACCATATTGTTTCCTTGCTTGCATGACTAGATGCCATGTATTCAACTTGTGTAGTTGAGAGTTCCACTACAAATTTTCTTTTGCTCATTCAACTGATTGCTCCTCCAAATAGGTTAAACACATACCCACTTATAGAGATTCTATGATCTATATCTCCAACCTAATCTTCATCAATAAAGCCATGTATGTCCAACACTCTATCTAATCTTGGTATTTCTTGGTAGCACAATCTATATCTAGTAGTGCCACACAATACCTGAAAAACCCCTTTATTTTTTTCAAATGCTCTTTCCCCAATTTTGACATATACTTATTAAATACTCCCACCGCACGTCCAATGTATAGTATAATAAATACCATTGTATACATCAAGCCTCCAACTTCACTAACATATGGAACATGAGACATGTCCTCTTCCTCTTCCTATGCATTGGGACACTAATATGGAGATAAATTTACACCTACAAGAAGAGGATCCTTTACTGGTTTACATTCCTGCATATTAAACCTTTGTAATATTTCCTTTACAAAATTCCTATAACTTAACCAAAGTTTCTTGTTAGCCCAATATTTTTTAATTTCCATGCCTGCAATAAAATATACAACACTGAGATCCTTCATATCAAATTTAAAGGACAATTGAGTTTTCACTTCTTGGATGATTTCCTTGTCATTTCCAAACAACAACATATCATCCACATACAAGACCAAATAAATAACACGATCACCAACTAATTTGAAATATACACAAGGATCTTCTTTGCTCCTTATGAAGGAAAGCCCCAATATATAAGTCTCAAATTTTTGATATCACATTCTTCGTGATTATTTTAATCCATATAGGGACTTTAAAATCCTATGTACTAGTTCTTTCATTCCTTTCACAACAAAGCCTTATGTCAACTTCATGTAGATTTCTTCTTCCAAATCCCCATGTAGGAATGTTAGCTTCATGACCAACTATACTACTTCAAGATCAAAAGAAGCAACAATAGATAAAATAAATCCAATAAAAGTTAACTTGGAAACATAAGAAAAAATATCACCAAATTCAATTCCTTCTACCTTTGAATAACTCTTTGCTACTAACAGAGCTTTGTATTTCTCCACTTTGCCTTTTCCATTCAACTTCTTCTTAAAACACCCATTTGCTACCAATGGGATTTCTTCCAGCTAGGAACTCCACTAGATCCCAAGCCTCATTCTTGTCCAATGATGCCATTTGTTCGACCATGGCCTTTTTCTATAGTTCACCATCCTCTGAATCCACTACTTCCCTAACAATTCTAGGATCATCATCAGTAATAAACAAAACAAAATTTTAACAGAAATTAGGTGGAGTACACATTTATGTCTGTCTTCTTTCATGAACCAATCTACTCAATGCAAGATTCTATGGTTCTTCTTCTTTTGATTCTTGTTCTTCTATAGACTTTGATTCATCATCCTTCAATTCAAAATCTATCTTTTCTAGTTCTTTCTCCATTGGTAAAAATTCATGTTTAACATCATATTTGACTTTTCTAAATGCCACATCTTAACTATACACAACCTTCTTATTTTATAGGTTTCAAAGCTTATAACACTTTAGACTATATTTGTATCCAATAGATATTCATTTTTCAACTTTCTTATCCAGCTTATGCTTATTCTCCTTTCGAACATGTACATAAGGATCACACCCAAATACCTTATGATGTTTAAAAGAAGGTTTCTTACTAGTCTGTAGCTCACGTGGAGTCTTGTAATCCAACACTAATAAGGATGATGTGTTTTCCATATAGCATGTAGTTTCCACTGCCTTTGCCCATAATTCCTCTTATAACTTGGCACCACTGAACATGTTCCTTGCTTCCTCCATTAGTTTCATCTTCATCCCTTCCGCAACTCCATTTTTTTAAGCTGTGTATGGAGTATTCTTCTACCTTACTATATTGAACTTCCTACAAAATTCTTCAAATTCATTCCCACAAAATTCTCGACCATTATTTGTCCTCAACATCTTATTTTTCTTCTGCATTCGATTTTCCCCAAGAGCCTTAAATTCTTTGAACTTTCCAAAGACTTTAGATTTCCTCTTGAGGAAATAAACAATGTATTCCTTGAGAAGTCATTTGTAAATGAGAAATAGTACACATATTTACCCAATTCTGGAATTGACACATGTCTAAACACATCATTGCGCACGAAATGTAATATTCCCTCTAACCTCATAGAACTAGAAGAGAATATTACCTGGCCCTACTTCCCATATAATAATGTTCACAAAAATCAAAATCTAGAGAGAAATTAGACATACCTTCTACCATACCATTACTGTGCGGTACTGAAAGGCCCTTCTCTCCAATATGTCCCAGTGTTTGATGCCACATCATAGTATTTTCTCCAAGAGTTGTAGGAGTTTTTCCTTCTTCTTCTCCACTCTCAAGAGCAATATAACCATTGCACCCATCACTGACGATGCTTCCCAACAGCTAATACAAAGTTCCAATCCAAACCCCCCTTAGCAATACATTGCTTCTCTAACTGTCCTGTAGTATCCTTTTCAGACACTGCTTTTACACCCACATTGCTCATCTTTCTTATAAAAATCAAATTTTTGGCTAATTCTGGGATAGTGTAGAGTAGTTTTTGGAGATAACAGTGTAGAGTAGTTTTTGGAGATAATTCTGGGAATGTGTAGAGTGACATTCATATATTTTAGTTAAAAGAATTATATATTAAAATTTTAATATATTTAATTAAAAGAATTTTGCAGAGAGGGAATGTATGCAAAGATGCGGAAGGAAAAACACGCAGAAGAGACTTATGCACCTTACCTCACAGATTCCAAAAAATATTTAATCCCTTGCCTTTTTCGACATTGCATTTCAAAAAATTCACCCATAAAGGGTTAAATTTTTTCTGAACTAACAGTAAGTGAATATGGCATTGAAGGTGGCAATCAACACAACTGATACTTGGAGAACTCTGTAGGCAAAGAGAATTCATCAGACAATGGTCAAAGAATGCAACAAATGATATACAATTGCATATTCTCTCATGATGTGCCAATCATAATAATATTGAAGGAAACATTGGCTAACATATTCAATAGAAAGCAAACAAATTTCACTAAGACATTAGGAAGTGCAGAATGGGGTTTTGATGATTTGCAACCCTCTCATCCAATGCTCAAGTCAGACATTTAACAACAGTTTTGTAATCATTTTGTTCTTTCATGCACAAGAAACATCAAGACATTAGGAAGTGCAGAATGGGGCTTTGATGATTTGCAGCCCTCTCATCCAATGCTCAAGTCAGACATTTAACAACAATTTTGTAATCATTTTGTGCTTTCATGCACAAGCAACATCCCACAGCTCCACAACAGTTATGTCAATCCTCTTAATTCCTAGATAAAATGGGCTTGCAACAACTCTTTTCAACAATACCATGTTTTAAGAGAAGTGTTTCATTTGTAGGTGGCTAGGCTTACTGACACAACAACAACAGGGATTTAGGGTTACAACTATTTAAATTTCAACATGTCTCTATTTTAAATGATGAATAAGTAACTATCCATTTTGTTTCTTGAGCTTAATTTAAGGCATATTTGTAGAGATTAGAAGGAAAAATTGAATGATTCAGTATAAGTCATTGTTCTACCTTCATTTTTTTTTTCATTTGGATAGCAAGTCTGTAGAGCGTTAATTTGCAGACATGAAAGGATTGCAATGATGCAAGATATGCAAGGCAGTTTTTAAGTGAGAAAAGACCAATGAAACAACCACATAAAGAAAATAAAAAATGCACCAATATCAAATCAACACCTATAGAATATGCTTGTTATTGAAACATAGTCTAAAATTAGAAATATCAATGCTAGTTTCAGATTTTGATTTGTGTTCATTATAAAGATACAAGATCAATAGGGGTTTCTTAGCATGAAGAAATAACTTAGAAATTTGGCAGAGCACATTTTCCTGTTTTCAATGCTTGGAATGATGATATTTATTTTTTGTGAGATACCAACATTTTTGAGCCATATCAGTGCCTTAGAAATTGGCAATTATGTGTGCATCAGATTGGGTCCAGCTAATGCATGAAAGGACAGTGTAAAACCACTAGTCTTATATTTGATTTGAGGGGTGTCTTCATGCCATGCTTGTACTAGATGTTACCAATATCTACTTGCATCAAAAACTTAGAAATCCTTTTTTATGTGTGAGAGGAATCATCAAGAGGATGGTTGAAGGATATAAATAAGAGCAACTTGCTCCAAGGAAAACCGTGCTAATTTTGAGATAGGAAAAAAAGAACAATCTTCTGCTTTGTGAAGATAACAATGAAGGCCATTTTTGGGTAAGAAAAAGAACATAAAGAGCAGGTAAATGTCTGGGTTAATGGCTTCAGATTCAATGAATTAATAAAGATATATAAAAAATATTATTTCCAGTGACAGCCCAAGTTGTTATAGGCATGGGCATTCCTCTTTGGAAAATTTCTAAAATGAATTGATTCTATGGAAAGGAAGTGGGAGTAGGATAGCGTGCTTTTAAATTCAAATTCGAAGTCAAATAATGTCGTTAGACTGGGATACATACTATATAGATGGACAAGGTCATGTTTATCATGCTATACCATCCCATGCCCATCTATGACAGAGAGGCGTTGGAGGGTGGGGCCACAAACATAGGTGGAACCTGATGGGAGGAGGATACAGAGTCGAATGCCAGAGACGGAGTACTATGCCGGAGGGGTGTTACATCAACTCCATTTCTTCACAGGTATAGACTACTCCTTTGTCAAATCCACTTCTAGGCACACTCTAGGGCTTGCATGGAAGGAGTTTGGTCTACCATTAATGAATCAATAGTTTCCAAGTCAGTGTAATTTGCAATAAAAAATCAACGACCACGTGAGTGACACAAGTGCTGCCTATGTGGCCTAACCACCTCTCAAAACTGGCCCACCTCCGGGCCCCCAAACCACCCTTGTTCGTGTTAACTAATCCTTCAGGATTATTATTGTACAATATGTAATTAGTTTCATATTTTGTTTTTTACAGGTAATAAGTTACCGAGACACAATTGTCTCGTATTTATATTGCACATGTATAAATAAGTGATTTTATCATTAATGCAATTATATTTCATTGTTGAGTTTATTCTGCCTGTGTACAGTGGTATCAAAGTGAAGTGATTCATAAACTCCATGTTCTTGTTGGTCGTGTTTTCATGTGACTGTGGCACAAAGGTGAACCTGCCATTGTGAAGGTGAATGAGACCGCAATAGAAACGGTTGGAACACATTGCGAAGACCCGTTGAAAGAGCCGAGACGGAGGAGGTTGACTGGCTATATATTTGAAGCATCAATGTTGGTGATTGTTTGTTTCCATGACTAATGTAGTGAGCATGAGGCAACACAACCATTAAAAGAAAGAAACAACTAGCATTCCCAGAGCCGAAGACTTAAAATCCAGGGTATGTGTATCTTGACAAATCTGGTCACGAGTTATTTAAATACAATGATTTATTATTGTTGGTGAATATTTATTGCTATCGGTGGAATTCATTTTTTTGAGGCCATATTTGTTGGTGAATCTTTATAGCCGTAGATTTAATAAGGTGAGGTCAAATATTTTTTTGGAAGAAGCCTTTTATTAATAGTAGCAGTTTTTAATAAGGCATGAGCATTTTTTGGAAAAATATTTTATATTTACTGCAGTTAATGGGAAGTACATTGGTATCACATTAAAATACATTACATTTGATAAAATAGTAAACATAATAGCTGAGAGAGAAAAGGCCTTTGGGAAGAAAGAGGCTCCACCTAACTCTAATGTAGAAACTTGGTGCCTTGCACAAAAGTATCAGAAGTCTAATGATGAAACTTGTAGAGGCGATTAAAGTAGTAGAGGTCGTGGTAGGAGAAATTATAGAGGTAGGGGGCATAAATAATCAAGGATAGACAACAAAATGATAGAAAAGAAAGGAATTTTAATGTGCTGCAAATAATAAGATGGGGGGGGTGAATCAATATTTCTTTTCAAATGTTAGTTTTACCAGTTAATATTCTTTACAATTATAATCATAAAATAAATAATAGAAATTTTATTATGAACAAGTGAGGACACTAATGCTCTTTTTACAATAGTTTGTGTACAATAATGTTTGAGGGCTCCAACCCTTTAATTCACCAGGCTCCAACCTGTTTCCAAGCTCCAACCTCTAGGGATCCAACCCTATCCTTCTCAAGGCTCCAACCTTGTTTTAGAGGCTCCAATCCTTCAATTTTTAACAAATAAAGTGTATATAAAAAAAAATCTTACTTCAACAGCTGTCATATTCTCCACAAGACTGCTTCAGATTTCCAATATGCCCATTTTCCATGATCTTCAAGCTCTTTGTACAAGACTCCAAGTTCACTGCTCTAGGTTTCCAATACTTCACTGTCCAAATATGATTCACTGTCCAAGGTCTTCAAGTTCTTAACTTGTACAATCCTTCAGCTATCTCCACTTCAAGCCTCACTGATGACTGTGCATGTCTTTGCTAGCATCGAGGCCTCCACAATTGCATCTCCAATCCTCCACAGATTTGAGAGATAGGTGACAATTGTTTGAACTACTACAGGTGAATAGACTTCAAGTAATAGTCCACTTCTATCGCATAATCGAGTCACAGGTGAGGTCTTTCTCCTATAGACACTTATCCACAAAGCTTAACCTTAGGAAAACTGTTTAAACCACCACTGTTTGCAGTCTGAATTTGTCACAGGTTTGAATTTACAGGCTTGTAGACACTGCACCGAGCCTTAAATCTCCATAGGATCGAGCCTCTGTTGTATTACCACTCCTCCACAGTAAATGTCAAGTGAGCGAGGTCTAAGCTCAAGCCACATAATATTGTTCTAATAGACCTGAACCCTAAGATGTGGTTGTCTGAGGTTCTATCAGCAATCCGAATTTGTCACAGGTATTAATGAAAACGAGCCACAGGGGGTCTATACTTTCTGAAGGTTGTTTTAACTAATCTGAGCCTCAAACCAAGGCTGCAACACAAGTCCGAGCCCTAAACTGGGCTGCAATAAGTCCGGGGGTTGGATATATGAACCACTGTGACGTACGAAGGTCTTCTTCAGATTACCCAATTCAAATTTACCCTTAAACACTTCTTCTCGGCCTCCTACAGTTCACGAGTTGTGAACTTCTTGCTGCATTGTCCTCTGAATGACTTTCAACGATTGGATTGATCGGAAATGAAGTATTTTGTCTTGTATTTATAGTGATTTTTGACTATAAATGAAATTACATGTCTCATGGTGGTCAAGCTGACTTAGACAGGCAGGTTTAGGCCAACTAGGGGAAATAATATGATATATCATCTTAAAAATTCATTTTCTCTTAGACTAAGGGGAGTTAGAGGATGGGTGAGGGCTCATTGGAAAGGAGAAAGAGTCCTCTAAAAGCTAGTGAAGGAGTCATTGTAATGTGATGTCTTCAAAATATTAAAAAATTATTTTCTTTCTGACTATTCAGGAATTATTGTACATACCTTAGGGATTTTAGAATTCTTCATGCATAAGGTCATTGGGACTAGGATAAGGGTTAGAGCATCTTCATTACGGCTCCAAATGAGGCCTCCAACAATCATCCATGTCATCGAGTGTAATCATCCATGTCATCATGACCTTCAACAATGCTCATATTGACATCAATGACAATTATTGACTAACAATCTCCCCCATTTTCATTGATGTAAATATTCTCTCTTCTTCCGTCATTTTCCCCCCTTTGACATCAATGGAAAATGGGGTGTTCAAGTGCTCCCCCTGTCAAGATGTTTCCTGCCATGGTGCACCTTGGCGAAGATATTCAAATGCTTCTCGTGGTAGGGGTTTTGTGAATATATCTACAATTTGTTCCTTTGTATTCACGTATTTTGTATTCACGTATTCCAATATGATATTATGTTCTACAACTTGTTCTCGGAGAAAATGATATTTGATTGGAATATGTTTTGTCTTTGAGTGCATTACTAGATTCTTTGAAAGACTAATAGCATTGGTGTTGTCACAATAGATAATGATAGGTTGATTTGTTTCTATGTTGACATATTTCAGTGCTTCCTTCATCCACAATATTTGTGTATAACAATCTGCAACAACTAACTTCAGCTGTGGAGAGAGATATAGAAGATTGTTTTTTGCTGAGCCAAGATACAAGACAATCTCCCATGAAAAATGCATTTCCTCTAATACTTTTTCGATCATCCACACTTCTAGCCCAATCAACATCGGTGTAATATGTCATGGCAAGATTTGTTATTTTGGGATACCATGGGCAAAAATTAGGAGTACCTTTCAAATATCTAAGAATTCTTTTCACAACCAACAAATGGGATTCCTTTAGGAGCTGATTGAAATCTTGTCACCATTCCTACTGCTTGCATAATATTGGGTCATGAAGCAATTAAGTATAGAAGAGCTCCAATTATTGACTTGTAAAGGGTTGCATCTACTAAAGGGGATTCATCATCTTTTCTTAATTTGCAATCTATAGTAATGGGTGTGCTCATAGGAGCACATTATTCCATCACATATCTCTTAAGCATGTCTTTAAGATATTTTGTTTGGGATATGAGCATACCTGCTTTAGTTTGAATTACTTGTAGTCCTAGGAAGTAAGATAATTTACCAATCATAGACATTTAAAAATCCTTAGACATATTTTGAGCAAATTCATAACTCATCTCATCGTTGCTTCTAGCAGAAATCAGATCATCAACATATACAAGAGTGACTAGTAATTTATCCTTGTCCATTTTCATGTAGAGATTACTTCCTGCCACCCCATTTTTGAAACCTTGTTGTTGTAGATAATGATCCAATCTTGCGTACCAAGCTCTAGGAGCTTGTTTCAATCCATATAACACCTTTTTTAACTTACATACGAAGTCTTTTCCTTCTGCTAGATCAAACCCTTTTGGTTGCTCCATGTAGACTTCTTCCTTTAGGTCACCATTCAGAAATGCTGATTTCATGTCCATTTGATAGACTTTGAACCCTTTTGAACAAGAAAATGCCAAAAAAATTCTTATAGCTTCCAATCGAGCTACCAGGGCAAAGGTTTCTTCAAAGTCAATTCCTTCAATTTGTGAGTATCCTTTACAAACAAGCCTTGCCTTATTTATGATGATCTGTCCATCTTCGTTCATTTTGTTTTTGAACACCCACTTGGTTCCAATAATATTTTTATCTTTTGGATGAGGTACAAGTTCCCATGTTTCATTCTTTTCGATTTGAAACATTTCTTCTTCCATAACATTCACCCAATGAGGGTCCTTACTATCTTGAGCAAAGTTTTCTGGTTTTGTCATGGATAGCAAGGCAACATCATCTTTTCTTGGTGTATTTGTCATCTTTCTTCGGGTTTGTATTCCATCATCTGCATTCCCAATAATCTGTTCTTCCGGATGGTGTTTTTGAACAAATTTCACTTTTGATGGAGTTTGAGATGGTTCCTTTTGACTTTCTTGATCCTTTTCTTCCTTTGTTGTATCTTCTTCAGATTCTTCAAGAATAGAATCTTCTTCACGGACTTCAATTTCCTTTTCTGGAAGTGCCTCATCGATCTTCACATCAATGCTTTCTACTATCTTTTGTAGTCGATTATTTTATCATTTGTATGCTTTGCTCCTTGTAGAATATCCCAGAAATATTTCTTCATCAACACGAGAATCAAACTTGCCCGGTGAGTCATCATTGATCTTCATAAAGCATTTACTTCCAAAAATTATAAAATATTTTAATGAAGTAGGTCTTCCTTTCCATAATTCGTACATTGTTTTGTCATTATTTGGTCTTAGTTGGGCTCTATTCAAGGTATACACTGCTGCCCGAACTGCTTCTCTCCAAAACTTGGCTTGCAAATTAGAATCATTATTTGGTCTTAGTTGGACTCTATTCAAGGTATACACTACCTCCCCAACTACTTCTCTCCAAAACTTGGCTTGCAAATTAGCTTCTAGTAACATTGTTCTCACCATTTCTTGCACATTTCTATTTCTTCTTTCCACTACTCCATTTTGTTTAGGAGTTATAGCTACGGAAATTTCTCTTTTTATTCCATGTATTTCACAGAAATCATTGAATTCCTTTGAAGTAAATTCTCCTCCTCTATCTATTCTAAGACACTTGATTTTTGATTCTTTTTCATTTTCCACAAGAGCTTTAAAATTCTTAGAACATTAAAAAGATTCAGATTTAAACTTTATAAAGAACACCCATATCATTCTAGTATAGTCATCTACAAATAGAGCAAAGTACCTTTCACCTTGTAGTGTTGGAGTTCTGGTTGGTCCACATAAATCTGCATGTATGATCTCCAAAGGTTTTGATGTTGAGAATTCCTTGGTCTTGAAGCAAGTTCTAGTTTGCTTTCCATGTTGACATGGGCCACACACAACCTGTTCCAGCTTTATAATTTTTGGAATGTCCCTCACTGTACTTGTTTTATTGATATTAACCAAGTTGTCAAAGTTTAGATGTCCCAATCGCTTGTGCCATAACCAACTTTTATTTTCTTGACACATATAACATTTATCTTCTTGAATTTTACTTAAAATGTATACTTAATCTGGTGTTCTCACTCCTTTTCCCACAAGTTCTCTTTGAAGAAGATTTTCTTATTTCACAACCTTTAGTACTAAAGATAACATTATGTCCTTGGTCACAAATCTAGATAGCACTTACAAGATTGTGTTTGAGTTCTTCTACGAATAGTGCGTTTTGTGCTTTTCCCTTTCCATTAACAAGAGCAACCATCCCTTTTCTGGAAATTTTAGCATATCCACTTCCAAAGGATACATTTCCATCCTTTTGTTTAATGAGATAAAGTTATTTTGGTCACCTGTCATGTGTCTTAACATCCACTATCCACAAACCATTGATTTTCATTGCTTTGTGCACATAAAGCTAGGCCACAGTTATCTATAGTGGGTTCCTCCTCCTTCAACTCTTCCCTTTTTGATATAAATGGAAAATTTTGTGTATCATGACCAAAATCATTGCATTTTGAACATGCTAGGTCATACTTAGACAAAGGATCAAAATAATTATAGGTCTTGATTTGACCTTGTTATTTTGAGCTAAGTGGCTTGCTTTGATAATTGGCCCCATATCTCCTTGAGCTATTATCCTTATAAGCCTTGCAATGCTTAGCTTTATGACCAATTTTTTTACAATAGAAACAACAACCAAGAAAGATAGTTTGATACCTATTAGAATAGCCTTGAATTGATGTAACATTCTTTTCTGGAGATAGATTTCCTTCATTCCTTGGGTTGTTGTAAGTGGATCTTTTTTCTTGGTGGAGCGACTTCTTCTCTTTTGGATGATTGCAAAGGATGTCAACATAACTTCTTTGGGTTTCTTCATTGGAATTCGTATTCAAACTTGATGATTCACTTTTGAAACCAATTCCAGTCTTATCATGTTGTGATATTTGAGTATTATGGATGTTATCAAGATTTTGAGAGCTTTGCCAACACTTATTAACCTAATTCAACTCTTTCTTTAGAGAGACAATTTCAGCTTCATGTTTCTTGCATATTTCTTCTCTTTCTTTTAGCTTGTTGTTCAAAAGTTCTTCCTCCTTTTTTTCTTCTTCCTTTTATATTTTGAGAGAAATGATCTTCTTCCTTAATTTCTCATTTTATTCAATATAACTCATTAGTAATTCATATACATTTCCTTCATCTTTTTTTTTTTTTGAATCATCATCATTTGTAAACGCCATAAACAACACTTCACTACTTCCTGCATAGTTATCTTCTTCATCAAATTCATCATTATCCCTTTTGAGTAGAAATGTATTTTTAGTTGATTTTTTCTTTGTAATCACAAATTATTCTTCATCAGAGTCATCTCGTTTGTGTTGAAAATAACAACAAGAAATGTTAAAAATAGAATCCAGAAATTCCAATTTAATTTGTCCTTGAATTAAATTGTGAATTAAAATTGTAATTCTTTTCTCATAACAACTTGTAATAGTTAACTAAGTTAATTTGACTTAGTTAACTTAGGAATTTCGAGTTGGAAGTCATGTATATGTTCTCCCTAAGTTTTAGGGGTCCACAATGAGTTTATTTATGAGTTGTAATTAGATAACTCAGGTCACTGAGTTATGGTCAGTTAAATTAGTTCTAACTGTTTGTGGAAATAATAGAGGATTAGTAGTCAGTTGGTGCACTGGTTCATCCACAAGTGTTACTCCAGTTAACTGAAGATTCCCTCATCAGAAACTCATGCATGTCAGTTCAGAGAAAGACCCAGTTGAGACTAGAGTGCAGGGACAATGTACTATCAGTTGTATGATTTACTGAGTTGTAAATATCATGCATGCAATCAGAGAAGGACCTAATTTTGGATTTCATAGTTATGGATGAGGAATTTCCCTTTAAATACGGGCTAATTCTCTCAGGAATTGTGCAAAGAATTAGAAGCTTGGAGGCTTGGAAATTTGGTTAAGTATTGGCCAAAGGAAGTCATCAAGCAGAGGATAGGAAATACTTGTGCAGGTTAAGCTCAAGGTTGAGCAGAGAATATTGTATTCATCCAAATTATTTGACCAAGGGCGCAAGGAATCAGGGGCTTGGAGAGCAATAGAAGAGGCTAGAGATTAGCTTGAGCTTGCTTGTGAGCAAGGAGATTGATCATACTGAGTGCTATGATTGTTCTTGTGAGAACAAGCATTGTATTATCATCTTGGATTTATGATTTAATGAAATATAGATAGTAGGGGTTTTGAGCTGTGGCTTTCCCTAGATACATATTGTATTATGTTCCATTGATTTGTCTTCTTCTTGTTCATATTGTTTTCATCGATCTATTGGATTCCGTTGGTTGACAGTAGAAGTAGATTCTTGTCCCGTGCTTTAGGAAATTGCATGAGCTTGTGAATCTATGGGAAATTCTACAGTTTGGAGAAGAAATTCTTCTTATTTGACCATTTCTTCTTGAACATCCTCTTTTTATATTCATCTTCATCATTTCTATCATGGTTATGGGGACACTTTACAACATAATGTCCTATTATACCACACTTAAAATAATGAGAGGATAGTTACCTTTGAGTTTGGATCCTTTCCTTAGTTTATTCACGAATTGTGCTAGTTTTTTTGTTTCTTTTTTGTTTTTGTTTTTTGTTTTTTGTTTTTGTTTTTATTTTGTTTTTTGTCTTTTCTTTGTTTTTATTTTGTTTTTGTCTTTTGTTTTTGTTTTTTGTTTTGTTTGTTTTGTTTTTTTTTCCAGGATCATCACTGCTATAATTATTTATTTATTTATTATTATTATTATTTTTATTTTATTTTTTATTTTATTTATTTATTTATTTAATTTTTAATTATTTTATTTAATTATTTATTTATTTTTATTTTATTTTATTTTATTATTATTTTATAATTATATATTATATATATATATATATATATATATATATATATATATCTCTCTCTCTCTCTATATATATATATATATATATATATATAGTTTTATCAGTATAAGGATCATCATTGCTATAATTCTTTCCTTTCTTCAATGTTCTTGAAGCCTTGAATGCTACTTCCTTAGAGTTTGGGATTCCTTTTCTCATTTCATATGCAATGAGAATCCCATGAAGTTCATCCATTTTTAGGTCATCCAAGTCCTTCATTTCTTCTATGGCACTAACTTTGGAATCAAAACGTTCTGGAAGTGATCTCAAAAATTTTTGGACAACCCTGCTTTCTTCAATGGGTTCACTTAGACCCTTAAGTGAGTTGAAAAATTCATCCACTTAGAAGAAAAATGCTGCAATGTCTTCTTCGTCATCCATTCTAAGACTTTCAAATTGTCTTCTATGAGTTTGAATTTTTTCCTTATTGACTTTGGAGTCTTCATCGTAGATACCAATAAGCTTGTCCCACATTTCCTTAGCAGATTCAAAGTTCATAACTTTTGTAAATTCTGAATCAGAAATTCCACTTGTTATGGAATTTAGTGCTTTTGGATTTGATATATAATTTTTTCTCCCATTTGGGTTAGTCGGTGGAGAAGATGGAACTTTATACCCATATTGAACTGATTGCCATACTTTTGGTCCAAGTGACATTAAATAAAATGTTATCCTACATTTCCAAAAGGAAAACTTTGTTCCATCAAATTGAGGGAGTTTTCCCGAATCCTTACTGGTCATTGTGACTAAGGATCCTTCTTCCAGCTGTTAGGCTAATTATGAAGAAGTTGGCTCTGATACCAATTGTTGGAAATACTGAGAGGGTGGGTGAATCAATATTTCTTTTCAATTGTTATTTTTACCAGTTAAGATTCTTCACAATTGTAAAATGAAAATAAATAATAGAAATTTTATTATGAACAAATGAGGACACCAATCCTCTTTTCACAATGGTTTGTGTACAATAATGTTTGAGGGATCCAACCCTTCAATTCGCTAAGCTCAAACCTGTTTCCAAGCTCCAACTTGGGCTTTATGAGGCTCCAACCTCTAGGGCTCCAAATCTATCTTTCTTAATGCTCCAACCTTGTTTTAGAGGCTCCAACCCTTCATTTTTTAACAAATAGAGTGTATATGGATAAACCTACTTCAATAGTTGATCATATTCTCCACAAGACTTCTTTAGATTTCCAATATGGCCACTGTCCAAGATCTTCAAGCTCTTTGTACAAGATTCCAAGTTCAATGCTCTAGATTTCCAATACTTCACTGTTCAAATATGTTCTACTGTCCAAGGTATTCAAGTTCTTAACTTTTAAAATCCTCC
The DNA here is from genome assembly GCA_031772625.1 of Pinus tabuliformis. NCBI lineage: Eukaryota > Viridiplantae > Streptophyta > Pinopsida > Pinales > Pinaceae > Pinus > Pinus tabuliformis. The sequence goes on from CM062804.1 coordinate 737,821,881, forward strand.
AGCTATCTCCACTTCAAGCCTCACTTGATGATTGTTCATGTCTTCACTAGCACCGAGGCCTCCACAGTTGTATCTCCAATCCTCCACAAATATGAGGGATAGGTGATAGTTTTTTTTTTCTCAGTAAATACTAATTCTATTAAAAAGAAGTAAAAATACATTTACAAGGAGGCCGAGACCTCATAGCAGAGCTGATACTGTCTGTCAGCATATTGCAACTATCCCATGGATGGGAAGACCAGATACAACATTCCAAGACACCAGAAACAACATTCCAAAACACCAGATAATGAGAATTGTGCATGTTGTACAACCATAGTAAGATAAGAAGGTGGTCAGCAATCATGCTGTCTAAACTGACCATATGCCCAAAGAAAAACAACTGCATAGCCTAAGACCTTTTGCCAAAAAAGAAACATTATCAAAACCAGATAAACATAAGTAGTGACCTGGAGAATAGAGAAGAAAACTGGGGATGAAATCATGGCTTAGAAGGCATCAGACGACCGCGTCATGGTCTTTAAGTTCCTCCACCACTGGGCACGCAGGGCCCAAACAAACATCGCCAACTGTGGTCTCAGCCTTCAAACCATTACTATTAGGAAAAGCCACCGAATGCCGAATGCCATAGGAACGATTTGCTGGGTCAACAGAGCCTGAGACGCCCTGGAGGATGCTATCAGGTTGCTTGATGTCCTCAGGCATACCTCCCTCTGCCTGCATATTATTAGAATTGAAAATATTGCCTACGTCTTCTCCATTCTGCTTGCCATCCTGAGACAACGACGTCGAAGAATGCACCGAAGCGCTAGACTGAGCTTCTTCCTCCGAAAAAATGACAGTAATACTGGCCGAGAGGATGGGCTTGTTGAGACGATTACGAAATTTGAAATGGGTGGTCTGGAAGGAGTTATGCAGGAAGGGCCTACCGACAGGACAGTTCTGTTGAGGATTTTACGTAGGAGGGGAAATAGGAGCCATGGGAATAACAGGCGACGGAGTAGACTGAGATCTCCCCCGACCTCCACGCCTACCACCGTCGCGACATCGACCACGTTCGCGCACCATACTCCAAAAACTAAGACAACAAACAGGGGAATTGAGGCAGGCAGAAGTGAAGCGGGAGCCGAAGTAAGGGAGACACTTACAGTTCAGAATACAGAGATGCAAGGCAGCCTCCGAAGCACTACCAGGATACAGGGACTGATGCGAGCAACTGTAGGAAGGCCAGGGGAAAATGAGGAATGAGAGAGCCAAGGTCCCCATAACTAAAATCTTGGACGATGTTTCTCGATCAGCATGAGCAGTAAATGCAGAATGCCAAGTGAGCTGCCAGTACCCAGAGTGCATGTGAAGAAGTGTGTGATCCTACCACCTGCAGGACCATACGCCGGCGCATGAAGTCCTCTCCATTAATGAGGCAATTAAACACCCGCATCCGGGTGAGGGATAGGTGATAGTTGTTTGAACTACTACAGGTGAATAGAATTCAAGTAATAGTCCACTGCTATCTATCACAAAATTGAGCCACATGTGAGGTCTGTCTCCTACAGATACTTGTCCACAAAGCTTAACCTCAGGAAAACTGTTCGAACCACCATTTTCGGCAGTTTGAATTTGTCACAGGTCCAAATTTACAGGATTGTAGACACTGCACTGAGCCTTAAATCTCCATAGAATCGAGCCTCAGTTGTATTACCACTCCTCGCAATAGCTATCAAGTTGGCGAGGTCTAAGCTCAAGCCAAAAAATGTTGTTCTAATAGATTCGAACCTGAGATGTGGTTGTTCAAGGTACTGTCAACAATCCGAATTTGTCAAAGGTATTAATGAAAATGAGTCACAAGAGGTCTACACTATCTAAAGGTTGTTTTAATTGATCTGAGCCTTAAACCAAGGCTGCAAGACAAGTTCGAGTCCTAAACCGGGCTGCAATAGGTATGAGGGTTGGATATTTGAACCACTGTGAGGTACATAGGTATTCTTCAGATTATCCAATTTAGATTTACCCTTAAACTCTTCTTCTCAGTCTCCTACAGTTTACGAGTTGTGAACTTCTTGCTGCATTGTCCTCTCAATGATTTTCAATGATTAGATTGGTCAAAAATGAAGTATTTTGACTTGTATTTATAGTGATTTTCTACTATAAATGAAGGGACACATCTCATGGTGGTCAATTCGACTTTGACAGGTAGGCTTAGGTCGGCTAGAGGAAATAATATGATATATCATCTTAAAAATTCATTTTCTCTTAGACTAAGGGGAGTTAGAGGATAAGTGAGGGCTCATTGGAAAGAAGAAAGAGTCATCTACAATCTAGTGAAGGAGTCATTGTAATGTGATGTCTTCAAAATGTTAAAAAATAATTTTCTTTACGACTTTTCAAGAATTATAATACAGACCTTGGGGATTTTAGAATTCTTCATGCATAAGGTCATTGGGACTAGGGTAAGGGTTAAAGCATCTTCATTAGGGCTCCAAGTGAGGCCTCCAACAATCATCCATGTCATCATGAGCTTAAAAAATGCTCATATTGACATCAATGACAATTATTGACCAACATAATGATAGACCATCTATCAAATGTTTTAGATGTGGTAAAATTGGTCATACTACTACTAACTGTAAAATACCTTGGGAGAAAGTTAGTGAAAGGAGAGAACAATTGAATGAAAAGAAAGATAAACCACCACAAGATAAGGGAAAATCATCAGAGTCTGTACATTAAATTGTTGTTCACTGTAATTTTAATATTAATGATGTTCTCAACACTGCATTTTCTTCATGGCGAGATAGTTGGATTTTGGATTCAAGAGCCACTTGTCATATGAAATTTAGGCGAGATTTTTTTGAAACTTTTGGTGATGATATTGATGGTGTTATTACTTTGCTGGAAAGTCTCAAATTAAACCATCTGGCATTGGGTCTATTCGTTTGAAGATACAAAATCTTGCAAATTATGTTCTACATGATGTACTTTATATTCCACAGTTTCAACGAAATTTGATGTCTCTTCTCCATATTCAGCAATAGGGGAATTCTATTCATATATTTAATGGCATCATCAAAATACGAAGAGCATCTGGTCATGTAGTTATTATGACGGTGTGGAAGAAGGCATGCTTTTAAAATTGAATGGTACTTCATCTACTAATTCTCATGAGAGTTCTATTCTTTTGGCGCAACAAAATGATATCCTGTCTCCCAAATTGTTATGGCATGCTCGATTTGGTCACATCAATTATGGCAACATCATAATTATGAAAAAGCAAGGTATTAAAGGTCTTCCTCAATTCCAAAAAAGATTACACCTTGTGATGCTTGTATTTTGTGAAAACATTGTAAACAACCTTTTTGTAGTTCTTCTTTCAAATCTTCATGAAAATTAGGTCTCATACATTCAAATTTATTGTACCTATGCTTGTTTCAAGTGAAAATGGAAATAAATATGTGCTGACATTTATTTATGATTACTCGAGAATGTGTTTGGTGTATTTGTTGAAAGATAAGTCACAAGTGTTTGAAGTTTTTAAAATTTTTCATTTGATGATTAAAAATGAAACTTAGCAGAATATAAGCATTCTCAAAACTGATAACGGTGGCAAGTATACTTCTCATGCCTTTGAACAATGTTTGAAGGATAATGGAATCAAACATCAAACTACTATACCTTATAATCCACAACAGAATGGCATTGCAGAACATATGAATAGAACTTTGATTAATATGATTAGGTCTATGATGTTTTTTAAGAATGTGAAGTTAATGTTTCGGGGAGAATTACTTCTGTTTGTAGCTTATATTAGAAATCATTGTCCTTCTTTTGTTATTAGCAACAAAAATCCTTATGAAATTTGGTATGATAGACCCCCAACTATTCAGCATTTCAAATCTTTTGGATCAAAATGTTATGCTTTGATTCCTAAGCAACAACGAAATAATTTAGGAGCAAGAAGTCGAAAATGTATATTTTTGGGTTATTCTAATACTTCCAAAGCATACAGGCTGTATGATGAAGAAAATAAGAAGTTCGTTCTTTCCATAGATGTTATTTTTCGTGGTTTAGGTAAACATAATTCCACTGTTGATAGAAAAGTGGCTCATTTGGAGAAATTTGCATCTAAAAAGTTCTATTTTGAATCTAATAATGATGTTCCACATACTGAAGGGGGGGTTCCCATTATGGACAGTTCATGGTTTTTCCATATTTGACTCATGAGAATGATGATGATGTTACCGCTGAATAAAATTTGGAGGATAGTGTTGTTTCTGTAGGGTCATAAAGTGTTCCTGAAGAACTTGTACTTCAGGATGAGTAACCATCACAACCAATTCAACAACCTTTACGAAGATCCACACGTGCTCGAAAATTTCCAAGCAAGTATGATGATTTTGAAATAGGGAGTTCTTCTAAAGGTTATTCAAGTAATATTTCCCATGACTATGAATTTAATTATTCTACAATTAGTGAACCCAATTATTTTGAAGAAGCTGATAATTGTGATGAATGGAAGGATGCAATGAAAAAGGAATATGATGCACGTATTAAGAATGGAACTTGGAGGTTAGTGGATCCTCCTGTAGATGTCAAACCCATTGGATGCAAATGGGTGTATAAGATCAAATACAAAGCAGATGGTTTGCTTGATAAATACAAGGCAAGGCTTGTAGCAAAATGCTACGCTCGGAACTTGGAATGTGTTGACTACACAAAGACATTTTCTCCTACAACAAAATGGGGCACGATTAGAAATCTATTTTCTCTTGTAGCTTAGAATAGGTGGAAGATACACCATATGGATGTTAAACAACTATTTTGAATGGCGATTTGAAGGAGGATGTTTAATTTTTCAACCAGAAGTATTGCTGTCAAAGGAAAAGAGAAAAAGGTATGTAAGTTAGTGAAGGCCGTGTATGGACTGAAACAAGCATCTCGTGCATGGTATGAAAAGTTAATTGAACACCTTCTCAAGTTGAATTATAAGTTATTTTATTTAGATGATGCAACTCTTTTTGTTAATAATATTGGAAAGTCAATTGCATATCTGGTTGTGTATGTAGATGATTTGATGATTATAGGAAACAATGATGACTATATATCGTTCGTCAAAAGAGAGTTGATGAAATTTTTTGACATGACAGATTTGGGTTTATTACATTATTATTTAGGGATTGAAGTTGATCAGAAACCCAAATACATTTTCATTTCTCAGAAAAAGTATATTGGAAAACTACTCAACAGATCTAGGATGTAGGATTGTAATCGTGTCACTACTCCTATGGAGCAGAATTTGAAGCTTACTTCCACTGAAGGAAATATGTTTGATGATCTAACAAAGTACAAATAAATGATTGGATTTCTAACTACTACTCAACTTGACATAACTTTTGTTGTAGGGATACTTTCCAGGTTCATGCATCAGCCATATGAAGGTCATTGTAATGCGGAAAAGCAAGTGCTTAATTATTTGAAAGGCACTCGAACATATGGCATAAAATATTCCAAATTTGCACTTTCCATCTCACCGGCTATTCAAATTATGATTTTGATGTAGATAAGGAGAATGGAGCTCTATTTCTGGTTATTTGATGAGTCTTGGATCAACAAACATCAGTTGGAGATCACACAAGGAATTTGTTCCTACTGATTCTACCGTCGAAGCCGAATATGTTGCAAAAACTCAATCTACAAAAGAAATCATTTGGCTTCAAAAAATACTTGAAGACTTGCTAGAGAAACAAAACGCTTCAACTCCACTACTTGTTGAAAACTCTTTTGCAATTCAGTTGGCCAAGAATCCCAAGCTTTATGATCGAATATAGTATATTAAAACCATATATCACTTGATTCGACACTATTTAGAGGCAAAAGTTATTCATCTGACACATTGTCCTACTTCAGAGTATATAAAAGACATATTTACAAAGGCACTGGGACGTGAAAAGTTTGAAAAGTTTAGAATGTTACTTGACATGTCAGATGTCCCTTCGAATTAAGGGGGGAATGTTAACTAATCCTTGGGTTGAGCTACTAGCCCTAGAGTTGGGTTGGAAAAACACTCTAGAGCCCTAGAAGGCTATGGGCTGAGTTATTAGTTCCTGGAGCCACACTTGGAACAAACACTTTGGAGCTCTGGACAACTTGGGTAGAGACCGATCTAGTTGGTGATAGTGATGTCTGACCGGGAGATGGAATCATTGGTTTAGGGTTGACGTGGTTTGGCTTTTGGAATCCCTAGGTTTGGTTTTGTTGGTTTATTCCATAAGATCCCACATTCATGCTTGGGATATGGCTTGGGGGTGTTATAGACATTTTTGTGCCCTACAACTCCAAGCATGAAATGTCCATAAACCAAGGGCTCCTAAGTCCCTAAGAGTGTTGTTCTAACCCCTAAAGGAACAAGGTCAACAGATTACAGCTTCTCCCAGAAGTTCTCCACCAGAAACTGCTCAGAATAATTCAAAACAGGATCATTTCAGTTGCTCCACTGGCTAGGTGCGTTGCATTGCACCTAAATACACTGTGAGGGTGCATTGCATTTTAAAAGTCCCTTCTATGGGGTGCGATGGGCGAGAAATGACAAATGGCAGTGTCATTCCGCGAGGTGGAGAGACAATGGAAGCTTCCAGAATCTTCTCCTGTGACACTTGCCTCACTGAATTCGACCAAGGATGAGTAAGAGGCCTTCAGTCTCCAAGTGGAAGCAAGAACTGACAGAGAGAAGACACTAATCAAATCACAAGCTGACTCATCCTCCTTACACATATCTATATATGGATCCCTCATCTCAGAGATCCAGAGGCTGGAATTTTGCATATTGTAAGGAATTGCTGTTGGTTTTTGAGACAAACATCAGAGTATTGGGTGATCTATGCTTTGTTTGAGGTGAAGAGGGGCTTCTTTGCTGGGAGGTTGATGCTGGGTCAGGAATCACTGGTTGTAACTCTTCCTGGATCTTTTCTTGTTTATCAATAAAAACTATTTGAGTTTTTCCTCCATGCTTTTGTATCATTGATGCTTGTTACATTTGTATGGTTAACTTAAATCTGATCCTAAGTTGTTTATGAATATAGATCCATGTCTTTGTATAGTGTTCTTCTTCTGTGATCTTACAGGTACTTTGTGAAGCTGGGCAAGTAAGGGAGCAGGTAGCTGGAGACTGTCAAAGAAGAGAGGGATTGGATCAAAGGATTAGCGCAAGACACAGGTTGGTTCTTTCTATTCCTCTCTATCTATAGTTCATAAAGGAAATACAAAAGTAGTTTTTCTCTGTTTGTTTCTAAGGCAGCTGTCACACCTTAGTGGGATAGAGCAGTTCTGAATAGACACTTTTCCCTGTAACAAAATGGCGACTCCACTGGGGAATGCCTAATTAGTTTGTTTGTGTATCTCTTTGTTGTTTGTTTCATAAACTTATAAGTAGCATTCGAACTGCATTTGCCATAACAAATGCAAAGTAGACATCTGCTGCTTCAATCCATTCACTGGATCTGTTTATGATTTGAACAGCTGATTCACAAACGATCTGATTGCACTTGTGATAGCTTGTAGACCCTCCTTAGATCTACCCCTGATTGTGCATTACTGATTGCTTTCACTCGGCCAAAAACCAAAGACTGAACTGCAAACTGTGACCCGGAACCCGGACATATTCTCGTTTCTGGACCAGCGCAGGTACTGTTAAGAGATCCTAAATTTCAGTGCACTTCCTGAAAGGGCAACCTGCGCTGCATTTCAGTTTCTCTGTGTTACAGGTGTGCTGACCAGACTAGCCCTGTGCAGCTGTGGTTCTTGTGCTTCATTCTTTCCAGTTCTGTTTCTGAATTTTGCTGCCTGTGATCAGTATATGTCTGTTTAAAACCCCTTTTCCTTGCTATTATTCCGCCTCCTTTGTACAAAAGAACTGTAGATGTTTTTGTGTGTTTGTTGAGTCGTTTACAGTTTTCCATTGCAAAAGTAGAATAGTTGTACTGTCGTCCTTTGATTTGGATCTGTCGTAAGTGTCGATTTCAATCATAGAAGAAAGTTTGATTGCTGTTGATGGTCGATTATACTGTTACTATTGCTTTGGTCTGAATTTGTGATTTTATAGTGTCAAGAACAAGTGTTCATTTCAAAATCGCAAGGTGTCGTAATCATCTTTGTTTTTTGATTTCGAAAAAGAGCTTGTTTATATTTGTCGCTTGAAAAGAAATTCAGATTTGTACATCAACTTTCTTTTTAGCATCAATACTAAGAAAGTCGAAAACAAATACATGCATGTGCATTTGCATATAGACAGTCTGTTTGGCTTGATTTAGGAAAGTGCATTTACAGTGTGCTCTTTGCTCTTTGTGAAAAGATTGTGTCTTTCTTTTCCTCTAGTAGCTAGGATTTTCATTGCACAAAAGAGATAAAAGTTTGTTTATCATCTTTAGATTGCATTTTAGGAATTACATCTACATCTCGTGGTGCACCCAAAAAGGCAAACTTCATAAGCAAGATCAACTTAAAATAAATTCAATGAATCTAACAACGCTTTGGAACTTAACGCACAACATTTAGAGGTCTAGGCTAGAGACGTATTCTGGCGTCGTAAAACCTGGTAACTGTTGTTCTCACTGATGGTTGGGTGATTCCTCCACTTTGAGACGATAAGTACTAGTACGGACGTGTGCTCCCACGTACCGTCGAGTATATTTTGGGAGACCCCTATAGGCTTAAATCCTTTATCCATAGGAAGCCGTGTCTGCCGCCCTATCGATCGCAATGCACTGAACACAGCATTCGAGAAGATTGACTGCCGTACCGTAAAAAGTATTCTGCAGTTTTGCGTTTGGTTTGGTACTCCCTCTACCTAGATCTCCAGAGTAGTCCCTTTCATTCCTTTTCAGACTCCTTAACGGAAAAGGTCCATCTGAGCACTTGTCACTTCAGGCTCATTAAAAATCGAAGGAGACTAGAGTCATCTTTTGTTTTTTCTCGACTCTTAAAAACTGAAAAAACAAGTTGTGTCAAAGCGTCTAAAATTCATTTAATTCAGAAACATACCTTCCCTTTATTTTAGTTGATCGAGTAATCCGCAATCATGGAAGAAAGTCAATTGAAACCCCGTCGTTCGCGGAGGCTTACGAGTCAACCGTCTTTGTCTCTGGAATTGAAACCAGTACGAACAAAGTGAACTCGTTTAACTGGTTCCAAATCTCCTATTAAAGTTAGAAGAAGTGTTCAACGACATCAAATACTCCGATTACTCCAAACATTTCTGGAATCCCTGCCTCTACAGAAGAAGTTCAACAGCCACAGAAGGACAGTGATACTGATCCTAGTTTGAGAATAAACACTTGTGTTACCGAACCAGTTCCATCTACAACCGGTTCGGAGAGTCTTACTCTTCAAACATCTGTCGCTGCCGATTTCACACCTTCTTCGGCACCAGAAATATTTTACAGACCTGACGGTCTTCCCCTTCCACCTGGTCTGATTACAATAGAAGAAATTGTAGAAGATCCTCAAACAAGTACTCCAACACACTTTGGAGTCGGGATCACTCTATATCCTTCTTCATCAGAAGTTAGTCTACCACCAGCAGAAGCTCCTGTAGAATCGCTAGGTAATCTTTTGGATAGACTACAAATGTCTGAACAACCGTCAACATCTAGGACTGTGTCGTCTGACACAGCGACGACATAACTCCCTGCTATCACTCCGACAATGTTCGCCGGTATACCATCTGTCCCGACTAGCTCTCAGCCACTAGAAGGAGCCCACTCAGGGGCTATTTCGACAGTATGGTCTGTTCCTGTTTGTCCATCTGGAATAATATCCGGAAACTCTTATGTTGAGTCTCAAAAAATTGATCCATTTGGAGGTCAATTTGGGCAGTCCGGTCCCCAAGGGCAAACAATTCCCTTGAGTTCCGGATTACCACCGTATGGGGGGCAGTATACCCTTTCATTATCCCCTCTGGGAGGATATCCATACGGGAGTTCACAACAACATTCAGGTTATACTGGAATTACCTCAAGTGGTTGGGTACCTATACTACCTCAACAACCAAGAGTTGTGTATTCAATGCAACAATGCGTACCTATGTCGAATATCCTGACTAGGCCATCTATTGTGACGGTGTTGCAAGTTCAAACGCTGCCTGTTGTATGCCAACCTCAGGTTTCTCAGGTTGTAATGCATCAACCCCTTGACCCTGCGACTCAACCACAATCGCCGACTAGTGGAGCGACACAGGTCTAGACGGGTACAATTACCCCTCACCTTGGTCAAACGGTTAGTATCGGGCAACAGCACATGGCTTCACAACCATGGCTGGTGCAATACCAACAACCGCAATTCCAACAAGTATACCAAGGTTCTGAGCAACAAATATTTGTTAACAGTGGACAGCCGTACATTCAAAACGGTCAAAATCAACCATTTTACAATGGTCATGTCCACCAACCTTACCAAACATACCAGCAGCAGAAGCACTATGCCGGTATGCAAAGACCAACTGCTCAGGCAATCCCATCTTATCCTGGGTATGCTTCACCTAACCTGAACCAACAGTTACCCTTTGTGGAAACTTTAGAGTTACCTGATTTAAATCGATTAACGAACGATCCAATTGCTTACGCCCCTTGGTGGCCAGCGATTCCGCATAAACTTCCATCAGATATTCCTAAATTTAATGGAAATCCGGGTGAATATCCATCGAATCACGTGATGACCTTTCATCTATGGTGTTCATCAAACACCTTAAATGATGATTCGATAAGACTTCGCCTCTTTCAGAGGACGTTAACGGGTCCGGCGGCAAAATGGTACATCGAATTGCCTAGAGCTTCGTTCGATAATTTCAGTACCTTAGCCACAACCTTTTTAACCCATTTTCAGTTACCAATAAGGTACGAAACGGGAACAGAACTTCTTACCAACTTCAAACAGACAACGGCCACTCACATATCTGATCATATACATGAGTGGTGACGTCATCGTAGGATGGTAAAAACATACGTCCCCGATCAACTCTTAGCTGAATGGTTTATCAAGTCATTACTGCCTTCCATCACGGAAGATGTGGCAAAGGGGGGAGTCATAACAGAAGAGAAAGTTATCGCTTGTGCGCAATATCTGGACTTGATTTACACTCAGTCCGCCACGCTCTACGACAAAATACCTGACGCCCCTAGACCGGAATTCTCAATTCCTCATCCTCCTAAATCAAACAATGACTCTCATGCCAACGACGGCATGATTGGCACGACAGACATGAAATCGACAAAGGCTACATCTAAAAAGGCCCGTAAGATTTCTAGTCAAAATGCAAATGAGGAAATTCTTACCTCAGAAGTAAATGCCATGTCGACTGACAAGGGCAAACAACTGAAGCAACCAGGGGGCAAGAAGAAAAAGAAAGGGAGAAAAAAGAAGCATGATAAAGCTTCTGCAAACCCTTCTGGGCAAAGGAAACCCCCTGCGGGGTGTCATATATGCGATGAGGATCATCGGACGAGAGATTGTCCACATAAAGCTGAAGTTAAGAAACTCTTTAAGAGTTCAAAAACCTCAGCAGTATTGACTTATCCGTTTCCAAACCCACGAACCAAACTGGTTGCTAATCAAAATGCTTCCCGATCCCAAGTGCTTATGTTGTCTATCTCAAAGCAGCAAAACAATGCTTTGACAAGGAATAAAGATTACGGGAATCCATAGCTGTCGAATAACAAGGCTAATGAACAACCTAGTAGTTCGACAACAACTTTGACCGAAGTTGTCCCACCCATCATTCCTGAACAAATGATAAAGTCGCCAAAGGGAGTAGTACACAAATCGACATTTAATCCTCGTGCAAAAATAGCACAGAATTATAATATAATAGAGGACCTGGCCCAATCACCGTCCGCTATGTCGACACTTGAGGTACCGCAAAATTTCCTCTCCCAAGAGCAAGCTTCATTATCAGCAATAGGTGGGATTGACCCAATGGACTCCAATCTTGTGGCCTTTGATCATAAAGGATATGATCCTCAGTTACCAGCTCAACTAGCTTTCCTTATTCAAGTGAAAGCCCTCAACAAAACTGTTCATCGAACAATTATTGATGAGGGGGCATCCACATGTATTATGTCGATGAGTTGTTGGAAAAATTTAGGGTCACCACCCTTGTCACGATCGTCAACAATGTTAAAAGCATTTGATGGACGATCATACACTCTATACAGGATTTTAAGTAACTTGCAGGTTGAACTGGGGGGTAAAACAATAGAAATTGATGTTGAAGTAATCAACGGAAACCTCGATTACAAAATCCTACTGGGAAGACCCTGGATATATGCCATGGCCGCAGTTGTGTCGACCTACTTCAGGAAGATTGCATTTCCCTTCCAAGGAGGAATTACAATCGTCGACCAACAAACATTTCTCCCCAACAGTTCACAAGTTACAGAAAGCATTCCAATGATCCATGGAAGCAATCATTCGCTCCAAAATATCGGAGTAGGTCTCCTAAAAGACCTTTCCTTAATGGGTACTTTTGCCCTACCGCCTCCGAGTAATCTGGTGGAAGTGGCCACAGTGGAATATGTAATCTTCTATATCTAATGGATTTGGATTTCGAGGATGGTTCTTATCTCGTGTCGACCTCGTATAAAAAATGAAACAAGGAGTCTTGAGGATAGTTCTTCTACTGTGTCAACCTCATTAAAAAATGAAATGACTCCCTTTCCAAATTGAGTCTTTGATTACGATCTCGTAAAATCAAAGTCGAGTCTTTCAAAGATCTCGAAGGTAAACCTTCATTCCAACCACCAAGTTGAATGCAATGAAGCTTAGGGGGCATGCACCTTGATTTGCGTTATTATGCTGGGGGCATGCAAACATATCACGAGCAGTGTTACTGTAGGGTTCAAGCTCGTTAAAAAATAAACCCGCCACGAGCAGTGTTACTGCAGGGTTCAAGCTCGTTAAAAAATAAACCCGCCATGAGCAGTGTTACTGCAGGGTTCAAGCTCGTTAAAAAATAAACCCGCATCGAGTAGTTTTAGCACATAGTTCAAGCTCGTTAAAAAATAAACATAAGCCATGAGCAAATGTTTTCCTCCGCGTTTAAGCTCATTATAAAATGAACTATTCCCCGGTAAATAACCATCGTGAATGTAGTACTTCAGCCGTTAAAGCCTTGGTCGTATTTGCACCGTCACCTCCATTTTTTCATTGGCCGATCATTCACCTCCATTTGATTGTTTACCCATTTTGAGGAACAGCTACGAAGAGTGATTTCATTAGCCATCCTTGTGACACTGCCGTGATTGGAAAATTCCAAACCTTACCTGGAATCAACTGCTACCCGTTTTATCACTCGTTCCTCAAAAGACGAGTCTCCTTTAAGCTCTTTTCAACTGACTCATAAAATATGAAAAGATTGTTGAGTCCTTGGCCTTCCAGCTCGTTAAAGGGACAGGAAGTGCTATCCATCATCTAGATTTTAATCTTTTTGGACCTGAGGGATTATTGCACAAAAAGATCGAGCGCTTGTTTTGTTCGGCTCGTTAAAACTATCGAAAATTCATCCCTTCTGTATTGTTTTAAACTTTTTCGGAATTAAGGGATTAGATGATGAAAAAGGAATTTTGGAGTTACCTTTATGTTCCTTTTCAGACTCTCTAAAATTGAAAAGGACCGAGTTATCTTTGTCGTTAAACTCGTTAAAAAGATTAATAGCGACAAACTTGTCTTTAGACGAGAACGAGTTTCACTATCGCTAGGCTCGTTAAAACATAGCGATGGGTTTGCCCGAAGGGCAAATTATAGAACAAGCATATGTTATCCTCCTCAAGCTTGACAAAAATAAAGAGGCACTGGTCAGCAATGACTGGGGAAAATTGGGAAAAAAAACTCAAAGAATCTTTATTGGTAGCAAGTCACTCTTGAACATGACACTTCCACTCCGTGTCCGAGTCGGGTTGGGTTGTTTCATTCACCGGTCACATCGCCATGGTCACGCCATACCATCCACATTTGGGGTTAATGCTACCAATCCATCACATCAGTGTCGCCGATATGTTCAAGAGAAGTCATCCAGAGAAGTCACCTGTGTCTCACCCACTACCATACATTATACTCCATTCTTTCATGACCGCCACCCTGAACATTATATCATCAGATCATTTTCACCTCCATCAAAATCATTTGCTCCGTTCCGTGTCATTGATGTGGGATTCATTAAGGCCCTCCTGTGACGTATCACTTCTTGTCGACATCAGCTCATTATCCAAGAAGTTGATCTAGGAACACCCCATTCAGTACTTTGAAGCTTGCATGCCTCAATGGCAAGTTTCTCACTTCCGGCGACAGGTTTACATCAATGACCTTCGACCGAAAGATTTTGCGTGGTGTTCGACGCCAAGTCCTTTATTCGCACCACGTGAATTGTACTGCAGTACCTTAAGGATCATTATCATTATTGGTGATTCCTCTCGCGCTTGTTAACAGTTTACATCATTGACTGGTAATCAAGCGATGTCTTTCTATGTTCGACTTCAAAACATTTTTCACATGGATCGACTTGTACTTCGAGTAAAGATCGGACGAGATTGAAGACCCCGGATCTAGTTTCATCCATCCGGGCTGCGATATATATTCAGGGAAATAAAGACATCAAATGTACAACATTGCGGCACAGATAATCATCCTACCAAAAGGATGATCGCTCTATCAGAATCATCAGTCTACCCTCAGACGATTGTCTGTCCTATGTACATGAAAATGAATTTATAAAGCTAAGCATGGGAATGCTTGCCTCAGCTAGATCATGAAAACAGTATGAAGATAATGTATTGTATTGTATGTTATTACAGGTCTTCTCCCAACATTGAAAGAACTTCGGATCCTCATAATAAAGCATTTCACCCGACACCAAAAGGTTAACGGCCTCATACTTTAGGGGGCAACTGTTATAGACATTTTTGTGCCCTACAACTCCAAGCATGAAATGTCCATAAACCAAGGGCTCCTAAGTCCCTAAGAGTGTTGTTCTAACCCCTAAAGGAACAAGGTCAACAGATTACAGCTTCTCCCAGAAGTTCTCCACCAGAAACTGCTCAGAATAAGTCAAAACAGGATCATTTCAGCTACTCCACTGGCTAGGTGCGTTGCATTGCACCTAAATACACTGTGAGGGTGCGTTGCATTTCAAAAGTCCCTTCTGTGGGGTGCGATGGGCGAGAAATGACAAATGGCAGTGTCATTCCGCGAGGTGGAGAGACAATGGAAGCTTCTAGAATCTTCTCCTGTGACACTTGCCTCACTGAATTCGACCAAGGATGAGTAAGAGGCCTTCAGTCTCCAAGTGGAAGCAAGAACTGACAGAGAGAAGACACTAATCAAATCACAAGCTGACTCATCCTCCTTACACATATCTATATATGGATCCCTCATCTTAGAGATCCAGAGGCTGGAATTTTGCATATTGTAAGAAATTGTTGTTGGTTTTTGAGACAAACATCAGAGTATTGGGTGATCTATGCTTTGTTTGAGGTGAAGAGGGGCTTCTTTGCTGGGAGGTTGATGCTGGGTCAGGAATCACTGGTTGTAACTCCTCCTGGATCTTTTCTTGTTTATCAATAAAAACTATTTGAGTTTTTCCTCCATGCTTTTGTATCATTGATGCTTGTTACATTTGTATGGTTAACTTAAATCTGATCCTAAGTTGTTTATGAATATAGATCCATGTATTTGTATAGTGTTCTTCTTCTGTGATCTTATAGGTACTTTGTGAAGCTGGGAAAGTAAGGGAGCAGGTAGCTTAAGACTGGCAAAGAAGAGAGGGATTGGATCAAAGGATTAGCGCAAGACACAGGTTGGTTCTTTCTATTCCTCTCTATCTATAGTTCATAAAGGAAATACAAAAGTAGTTTTTCTCTGTTTGTTTCTAAGGCAGCTATCACATCTTAGTGGGATAGAGCAGTTCTAAATAGACACTTTTCCCTGTAACAGGGGGTGGTTGTTTAAAAGAAAGATTTGGTTCATCCCAATCTATTGTTAGGTGTTACATGGAAGTACCTAACTTGGTTGGAATTTTCATATGTTAATATGAGGTATTTTATATTGTGATCTATAAGTATATGTATTGATTATGGTGGTGATATTATGGCTGAGTTGCCATGGTTTATATGCTGGTTAATTGCTGGTTATATGATGTATATTGCTTATGGCTCTTGACATGTTTGATGAATGCATGGAGTAGAAAATGTTATTGAAGCTATTATGAGAGGGAATTATACCTTCTTGGTGAATCTTAGATAAGTTTTAGACTCGTATGTTCAGATATGCATTTATGACCCGTAGATTACATGTTCACCATATGTTTGATGAAATGAATGTCATGGTTAGGTATGTATAAGTCAAGTCCTTGATCAAGTTTTATATGAATGACTTTGTCTTGATGTCATTTTTTATTCTGGAAAGTATCACTGAGTTTTGGGCAGTGGTTTAAATGTTGATATGGAATTCAGGCTCAAAATCTGGGACTGTGCCCTCTTAACTGGAGAAATTGGTTTGCAATTGCATGAATGTAGTGTTGTGCATGCAGTTGGAGGTTCCCAACCAGATGGATGCCTTGATGTGGGTATGATTGAGGGCTTAGGGATGAGAAAAAGAGTTCTAGGTTAGGGTTTGACCACCTGGGGTGGTTGTTTTTCCCTTGAGTGACCTATAGCCCCTATAGGATGTGTTGAGTTGCCAGTTTGTCGTCCATAGTCGGCCCCACTTCCTTAACTGGATCTAGGATACCAGGTCAAGTCATAGTAGATTTTCCTATCATGTTTACCTTGATAGTTCATTGAAACTGGGTAAATGTGGGAGGGGTGGTTAAATATTGGTATCAGAGCTCCTAGGTTCAAACACTTGTAATGGATGGGCTAGATGCATGTTGTTATGCTTTTATTGCAGGTTAGACATGCATTGTGGTGGTCATTATGAAATTTGTGTATTCATGATGATGTTGGTATGTTATGATGTTGATATGTTAGTTGAGATGTAGTAGAAGATACAAATTATTAGAGCGAGGTTGCACCACTGGACCTTAGGGTAAGCACATATGGCCATACAAGTTTGTATATTGGCATGCACGTATGATGGTTAATGATTTTTATATGTATTATGGTTATGTACATGATTTTGATTTTATCGTTGTTGTGGTGACATGCATGATAGCTGCTAGTTAATTAGTGTAGTCATATGCACATGTGTTAGATAGTCATGAATGATAGTAACTTGTTAATATATGCATTACAATCATATGTATGATGATTATGGTCATTGCATTTAAGATATTTATGTTATATGTATCATGTTAATTTGGATCAGCTTGTGCAGATGGTTATGGTTATGATATTATGTATATGTTGATATACTTGTGATATTATGACATACTAATCTAGACTTGTTATACAAGATTTACGATTGTGGACAAAAGTATCTCCCCTAGGTCGATGGCTAACATAGAACAACAGAGCGACAAGGAACACAATGCTTTTCCTTAAAGTAAATAGATAATAGAGTGAGGCATATCCGGAATCCTTCACACACTTTGCTCCTTCTTTAGCTTGGAACCTCCAATTCCATCTCCAAATGCCAAAATTAGAACCTGCACAGTCATATAACACAAGCCAAGAAACTATGAGATATATTCAGTATCATCTAAGTACTTCATTCAATAGATCAACATGGTATTGAAATATATGAAATAATAACATCACAAATAGGGAAAAAATGAATTCTTTGCATTAATATAAATGGAAGGAGATTACAACCATAAGTAGCAGTTGATCTTGTAGAAGAGCTCCTCCAAGTTGTTGACTTGTCCTTTCCTTCTCACAATATGCACCTCCAATCACCCGAAATGCATGAGATGATGACCACTCACTACAACAACATAATGGAAAAATCACTTTCCAAAAGCCAACCCCCAACCACATAGAAGGACAAGAATATATAGAGAAGTAGGTTAATTTGGGAGTTCTTATCAAATTACCAATCTAGGGTTTGAGATCCACCTTTGATGAAGGGATAGGATCAAAGGATAAGTGGTGAAAACTCCAAAGTAGGGTAGGATAGGATCCGAATGTTTTATCAAAGGTAAGTAGTTAAAACCACTTCTGGAGACTCCTCGAAGGGGAAGTTTCCAGAATCCTGATCATTCTCCCGGATTTCTAGAACCAATGCAGGTGCAAAGGGGAGAAACCTACTGGTGACCAACACAGGACAGTGGAGAAACCTGTAGGTGATCACACCCCAGTCAACATACATGGATAGTTGGTCCTAAAACTTGCTCAAATGATGTCGTTTAGGGCTAGAATTCTGGGGGATGAAGGGAACATGCTTAGGCTTTGTGCAAGTTGGTGACAAGGGGGAATAGGATGTTGATTGATCCCATTAGGAGGCTCACTTATTGGATGCAAAAAAATGGCCTATAACATAATTCTCCCTAAAGTATAAAGTCAGAGATGATGAATGATGACTGAAGCGATTTACCTTGTGACAATTCGAGATCAAGGACAACTGACAAGCTTCATTTTTAAAATTCATTTACAACATGACATATTTGTTTTATGAGGGAGCAATACCCATACTCAGCTCATAAGATAACATAACATGTATAATGATCAAAAGACGTGTCCATAGATGCAACTGGTGGAGCCATGGCTAGATGACTATCAGTATGATCATAGCCATCACACATCGCGATCTTGTATAATCATCAAACTGTAGCCTAGATGGATGAAACTAGATCTAGGGTCGAACATGATATACACCATTTGATTACTAACCAATGACATAATCCATTAATAGATGCAAGACAAACCACTGTTGATGTTAATGGTTCTCAAGGTACTACAGTACAATCCGTATGGTGTGAATAAATGAGTTGATGTCAAACACCACACATAATATTTCAGTTGAAGGCCATTGATGTAAACCTGCCGCCGAGGGCGAGGAAACTTTCCATTGATGTATGCAAGCACTAAGGTACCAAAGGTGTGTTTCTAAGTCAACTTCCTAGGTGATGTGCTGATGTCGAAATGAATTGACCTGTCACGGGAAGGCCTTGATTTATCCCCCATCAACGACACAAAACGGGTGTCATGATTGATATAGAATGATCAGAATGATGCTGACATGGAATGGGATCAGGAAAGACAGAAATGAAATGAAGGCTTAAGAATATTGTAGCAAATATCAACTGAATGACTTGTCTTGAAGACACCAATGACACTAAATGAATTTGGTAGCATTGACCCAAATCCGAGATGGAGGCTCTGAAAATGCTATGATAACCAAAAGACAACCAAATTACCCCACCCAATAGCCACGAAGATGAAGTGGAAGAGTTTCATGCTCAAGAGCGACTCACTGCAATTAGCAAAATGGAATCCCTTGTTTTCCCAATTTCCCCAACCATACTGGTCAGTACCTCTTTATTTTTTGACAAGCTTGAGGAGGATAACATATGCTTGATCTGTAAGTTCATCCTTCAAATGAATCCCTCCAAGTATATTTAACGAACCCTGAGAAGGAGTGGTTCAAACTCATCATGATTGATGATTCCATCACTGTTTGATGTTTTAACGAGTCCAGTGAAGGTAAAAATTGACATCTTTTTCATGTTTAGAGAGTTTAAAAAAGAGGCAAAAAAGAAAAATTCAAATGTCCCTTTTTGTAGGTAGTCCCTTAGGTCCGAAAAGGTATAAAACAATAACCAAGAGAACCTCTTAGCCATGTTTGACTAAGGTATTCCTTTTTCATAGATAGTTTATCTTAGTCCAGAAAAGGGTTAAACTTATACTAAGTAGACTTCTTTTCATTTACTTTTATGAGTTCGAAAAGACAAGTGCTCGGTAATATTTTAATATTTTGGGGGTTTGAAAAGAGCTGAAAGAGGACTCCTCTTGGAGGAATGAGTGGTAGAGACTAGTTCCGATCATGATGGAACTACTCAAAATATACAAAGGTCAAGAGGTTGGCTAATAATACCACTCATCGTAACGGTTCCTCTGGAAAGGGTAAATTAACCAAGTGAAAGCGTATGATTGGTGAAGTATATGGTGACGATGGAATGAAAAAACCAAGGCTCATATGGAAAAACCAGGTTAATAAATATGACAATCACGAGGGATAAAATGAGAATGGTTTCATTTGTACAAAAGCTTGAAATATTGGAAACTATGCTTGAAATTGGTTTCATTTTACACAAGCTTGAAATGAAGAAAACCTATGCTTGAAATAAGTTTGCATGCCCCCAAAATAATGACTCAATTCAAGGTATATGCCCGCAAGCTTCATTTCATGCACCTAAGTAGATTATTGGGTACTAATAGGTGGATGGAATGAAGGTTCATTTACGAGATCAAGTGAAAGGCTCGACTGGGAATTTATGAGATCTAATTAAAGACTCTAATTGAAAGGGGATTTGTTTCATTTTTTAACGAGCTTGACACATGAAAATAACTATGCTCATTGGAACCTATTTCATTTTTTAACAAGGTTGACATAGTAAAATAACTATCCTCATAAGAGCTTATTTAATTTTTTAATGAGCTTGACACAAGAAGAAGAACGCTGCTCCGAGACCTTGTTTCATTTTTTAAGGAGCTTCACAAAACAAAAGGAAATCTTCTCCAACACCTTCTTTCATTTTTTAAAGATCTTGACACAAAAAAAATAACTCTGCTCTGGGAACCTTGATTCATTTTTTAAGGAGTCTTGACACAAGAAAAGCAACTCCACTCCAAAATTAGATCATGGCCTCCAAAAGACCATGGCTTCCAAGAGGTTCTCATTAGATGGGAGAAAAACACTTTGGAAGGGATACATATTACGGGATCCAATGGAAATATCAGGCTCCAATGCCCCCAGTATTTCATTCACCATATCTCCTACTAGATCTAGATCAAAAGAAGTTGATTAGAAATTGAAAGGCTCATCTTCAATAGTAGGTACGTGAATGGGATAGGTTGCCACATAATTAACCTATGGTGGGGAAGATACCACTTGCACATTCGAAACACTTAGGGAAGTAGGATGATTGGTGGTCAATTCAAGATCAACAAATGAAAGCTGATCGATAGCCACAATCTGTCCATCATGCAGGAAGGACATCACTCGAAAGAGTGAGGATACAACAAAATTCATAGCATAAACATAGTCTCTCCCCAGGAGATAATTGAAGTCCAAAGGGTCTATGACAACCATAATATTAATACATACATTTTTTCCTCCCAAGGTAATACAAAATTGAGGAAGGATCCCTAAGGGTTGACTGGTTCTTCTGTTAAAAGCTAACAGATTTAGAGCGGCAGACACAAGTTGTGGGGAACCAAAATCTTGCCAAGCAGAGGAGGATATAATACTAACAGAAGCTCCCCCATCTATAACAATGTGATGTATGTCCTTATTATAAGCATTTACCATGATCTTAAAAGGCATGTGAGAAGGGAGACGAGGTTCTATTAATCGAATCCAATAAAAGGAAATGACCCATTTTATTGGAGGGGGTTTCGTAGGGATGAGAGAAATTCCCCCTTGTTCGGTAGAATCAAAAGAAACAAAAAGAACCTAAGTGGTATTATCCTTACTATTTTCGGGAAAATTATGATCAATTGAATTTGGAATCGAGTCAAACATTTTCTCAACCAATGTTTGGTTGGGAACAGACTCATGGGATTCACGTTCAAAGAGAGTGGGATTGATGGGGTTCGGATTCTGATCAATCACTTCATCAACTAGTGGAGGATTGGGAGAAAGATTCTGGTAACTAGCTGGAAGTCATGGCTGAGAAGCTATAAGGTTTTCTAACACTTTTGAGGCTTCATCCATATAAGGAAAAAAGTGAATAGGATGATTCCCTTCACATAAATTATAGGGAAATTTAACTTTACCCTTTTTCCCATGGACCTTACTATCATTAGTTGAAGGTTTGTCACCAACATGATCTCCAGAAGCTGATGAAAAAGCCGACATGAGCCTGTGGACCATATTGATAATACCTTGCGAATACTAGGACAATCTCTAAGAAGGTGGTCACCCTTACAAAACATGTAAGGGAATTTAACTTTATGGGGCTAATTGGAAGAATTTTCCATATTAGTTTCATACGTAACAATGGTTGCTTGGTTGGCCCCTTGCTTATTTTTCTTCTTCTTCTTAGCTCCCTAGTTAATAGAATCAAGACTTTCACCAGGCGAAGAGGAAGAAAGGGATGAAGAAAAAATAAGTGAAGAAGGCAAAGGGTCAACTTTAGGATCAACATGAGGTTGATGTTCTTTAGGTGGAGGAGAACTTGGTTGAGAATTAGTTTGAACATTCAGAACCATAGGAGTAGAAAAAAACCAAACTAGAAAACCAATAGTAAATCTAGAAAGGGACAACATTTCCAAATAAGGAGAACCAATATTTACAAAAGAAGGAAAAGGACCAGGATTCTTGTCAGAGGGGTTCCCTTGATTGGTAGACTTCGGAACTGTTGCCATTAGTATCAACCTAAGTTCCACTAAGGATTTCTTCTATGAGGAGGATGTTATTCCATAGTCAATTAATTCATTTTGGAAATTAGAGAGACAAAATAAACAGGGTAAACTAGGCAAAAGGTTTACCAAGAAACCTTGAACTACAATATACACCTTGGTGAACCAAGGACTTAACATACGTGCAAGAAATATCCCCAAATGTTGTGTTTAGTGTATCACAATATACAAGGCAAGATACTTAGTTACCTTATAGGGGACTCCCAAAATATACTCGAAGGTATGTGGGAGTGCAGGAGGTAGTAGTGCTGTCTAATGTGTAACCATTCAATGAGAGCATTCCCATATACTTATCATACATGGAGCGCCATCCGATATACCCGGAGGTACGTGGAGAACGACCTTATACACTTAGATATGTGGAACAAGATTTCACCCTTGGGATACAACACTAACAAACAACGATAAACTCCTACGTTTAAAGATGTCAGAACACGTCTCTAGCCCAGACCTCTATGTGTGGTGTTAAGTTTAAAATGCTCCTTAGGTTAATTGAGATGAATTTTAAAGTTGATATTGAATTATATCTCAGTTTCAAGGCTTAAAACTCGATGTCACCTGAACATGCATATGATGCAACTAATATGACAAAAAGAACTCTTTTCATTTTCGATGTAAGTTATCTAGTTGTAGGGAAGAGGTGAAAACAATGATGCAACAATCAAATATGTTTCCAACAAGATCTTCCTAACTAGATCTTTCAATTTCACTATCCCAATTCAATTCAAAGAATTAAAAGATTCCAAACCATGCAATGTAATCTATGCACAATTCCCCTGAAAACTATGCAAATGTAATCTATGCACAATTTCCTTTCGTGCTATGAAAATGAGAATTATAACTATGCAAATATGATCTATGCAAGGAATTCTTCAAAATGGAGGAATCAAACTGAAATTGGGTGAAAATTCCAAAAGTCAAAAGAGATGACACTCAAAGGCGATTAACACTCATACACATTTCAGTGCCCCCTACCATTGAGGGGGATTTTGTTTGCAAAAATGAAAGAAAAATATGAAATTTCACACTAGGGAATTCCAATTTCACACACAAAACCCTAGATGCAAATGCAAATAGATTTTTCTTTTCAACACACTTAATTTTCAAAATAGAGAAAACTAAGATGCAAATTTTTAATCACTTATTCAAATGCACTTTTGAGAATGATGACTGGGACAACAATTCATCCAAGCGATCAATGATCAAACGGAAATAAGTTTGTAAGCAACCTAATGATAAGAACAAAGAAAAATTGAAACCAATTCTTACCAAAGCAATCAAACACACATGCAAACCAAATGGAGGATTTAGAGAGACCACAAGACACTCAAGACTCAGGGAAGTTTAGCTGGAAGCGGGGTGACCAAAGAGTGGCTCAAGAACCAAGAAAAAATTTGCGAAAAATCAGGGGCCAACACTAGTGCAGAAGAGGCACCAGTGCATTGCAACGCTAGTACAAAGTGGGTGAGGGTGAGGTGCAACGCTCTGTCAAAGGCAAAGGGGGTGCATTGGGCCTAGGAAAGAGGATTCCAACACAAGAACTGCAAAAAGCCTCAATGAAATTACTTCCTAGGTTTGTTCTTTTTTGGATGATACAACAAAGGTTGGTTAAGGAGGTAATAAAACAAAATGGAAAAGGAAAACACCATGGGAATACTCCGTTCACCAGTATGGTTTCCAATTTGTTATACGAGACTTACGATTGCGGACAAAAGTATCTCCCCTAGGTCGGTGGCTAACTTAGAACAATAGATAGACAAGGAACACAATGCTTTTCCTTAAAGTAAATAGATGATGAAGTGAGGCCTACCTGGAATCCTTCGCTCAGTTCACTCCTTCTTTAGCTTGGAAGCTCCAGTTCCATCTCCAAATGCCAAAATTAGAACCTACATAGTTAGATAACGCAAGCCAAGAAATTACGATATCTATGCAATATCATCTAAGTACTTCATTCAATAGATCAACATGGTATTGAAATATATGAAATAACAACATCACATATAGGAAAACAATGAATTATTTGCATTAATATAAATGGAAGGAGATTACAACCATAAGTAGTAGTTGATCTTGTATAAGAGCTCCTCCAAGTTGTTGACTTTTCCTTTCCTTATCAAATATGCACCTCCAATTAACCTAAATACATGAGATGATGGCCGCTCACTACAACAACATAAGGGAAAAATCACTCTCCAAAAGCCAACCCCCAAACACATAGAAGGCTGGGAATATATAGAGAAGTCGGGTAAGTTGGGAGTTCTTATCCAATTACCAATCAAGGATTTGAGATCCACCATGATCAAAGGATAAGTGGTGAAAACTCCAAAGAAGAGTAGGATAGGATCCAAATGTTTTATCATAGGTAAGTAGTTAAAACAACTTCTGGAAACTCCTAGAAGGGGAAGATTATGGAATCCTAATCATTCTCCCGAATTTTTAGAACCAATGCAGGTGCAAAGGGGAGAACCCTACTGGTGACCAATGCAAGCCACAATGGAGAAACATGTAGGTGATTGCACCCCAGTAGGCATACAAGGAGCGTTTGTCATAAAATTGGCTTAGATGATGTAGTTTAGGGCTAAAATTATGGGGGATGAAGGGAACAGGCTTAGGGCTTTGTGCAAGATGGCGAAAAGGGGGAATAAGATGTTGATTGATCCCATTAGGAGGCTTATGATTGGATGTGAAAAAATGGCCTATAACAAGACTGATTTGTGTAGATGTGATAGCGTTCCTTGAGATACATTGAGGTATGAGTTTGATTATGTCATCTATTTGGTTTATATAACATGGTATGTTTAAAGGTTGTTTGAAAGTTTGATGAATTAGATTATATGAGTATGTGTCTATAAGATTACTTGAAGGAATGATCTTGTTTTAAGACGATTGTACTAACCCAATATGTGTTGAGACAACTGATATGCTCTTGAGTGCGAGTGGGTGCTAGTTGTAGTATTATTATTAATGACTATGAGTTGAATGTTGATTGTGATACAATTGTTAGTCTTGGTAAAGGCTCATTTCAAATTAATAGACATGATGTATTGGTATTTGGAAGATGTGATTGGCATATGCGAACAGTTGCAAGGAAACATGCTTGGTATTACCATGACAATATAATAATTGATTTGTTTATATAACTAACATTCGAGTGATGTGATAGCACATATTACAACTCAATTGCAACAAGGTAAAAGGTAAAATAAAGGAATCAGGTGAGAATTCCTTTGGCTATGATTGGAAACCATAATTCCAAATGAATGAGTGCTTTGCATGAATGCATGAAGTGTTCTTAACCTTGATTTCATCTGACATTATGTGGATATGTGTTATATTCATGAACATTTACTTAACAGGTATAACCGTTGGTTTTTAGTTATAGCTGGATTCATCAATGGAATTGGAGTCCCTTGAGAGATGGCATGGATGCGTCCATTAACAAGGCAACATGCTTGTCACAACAAGGTAAGATAATTGGTTTATTGTTATATTTATTTATACACTAACAATTGTGCGTTTATGGAAATATGATGCAGGGGATTGCATGGAAAAAGAGGCTGTCATGAAATCTTGAAGAAGGTTTGGGTTGAGATTTCCCTTAGAAGCATTGGGAACCCATGGGGTTGAATTATGGTTTCTGTTGTTAGTTTTTTCTTTCAGTGATTTGTGATTTGTTTGCACTTGATTTTCACTTTTGTTTATTTCTAGTGCATGGCCATGCCACTTTGTTTGTGGTGTTGTGTTATTATTGGTTTTTCATGGTTTTCTTATTGTTTGTTTCTTGTACATGCCTTTTATGTTTTAAGGGCCTTGGGAATTGGTTGGGGAAAGAGGAAGGTTAATGGATCTTGAGGAGAGCTGAATGAAACCCAACAGGTAATGTAAGACCTGGATGAAGCCCAATGCATGAGTAAAGGGAAGCTGAAGTTAAAAATATAAAAACTAGTTGGATTGGTTGGGTCCATTGGGATAAATGGACGGTGGTATGGCAGTCATGAGAAAATTAACATGAAAGGTAAAGTAAATGGATTTGAGGCATCATATGCCTTGGCTACATTGATAATTGTTGTTCTTAATTCTGTGCATGGATAAAGGGAGTTCTTTTAACCTTGACCTTATGATATCTGTAATTGTGTTGTGATTATGATTATGTTACTGTCTATATATGTATATATGTATGTATGTATGTCATTGTCTAACATGGTTTTAAAGGATCACGATTGTTTTATGCTAATGTTTAGATTTATATATGTATGTATGTATGTATGTCATTATTTGACAGGGTCGTCAGGGATCATGCTTGAGGAGGAATGATTTTTTATGCAAGTGAATGACATGAAGAGGTTCTTGCTTTATGAGGAATCAAGTGGGTAGAGTAGCCCTAACAAATCTATGAGGTTAGTATCATGTGGATATGATTTGATATGATTTTCTTATACTCTACCTATGTTTATGTTATGGACAGACTATGTTGAGGGATACATTAGTGGAATGAAAGTAGTGTGACCCGCAACATGCTGGGAGAAGCATGGATAGTGGAAAGACACTAGAAGCTAGGTTTCTTTGTAGAGTCAGTGTTGTCTCTGAATGTGTAGAACTACTATTGTATATGTGGCATTGTATATATGGTGTTGTGTACATATTGTATATGCGATGCTGTGTACATATGG
The DNA here is from genome assembly GCA_031772625.1 of Pinus tabuliformis. Classification (NCBI taxonomy): domain Eukaryota; kingdom Viridiplantae; phylum Streptophyta; class Pinopsida; order Pinales; family Pinaceae; genus Pinus; species Pinus tabuliformis. The sequence continues at coordinate 737,849,107 of CM062804.1, forward strand.
TGTTGTGTACATGTTGTATATGCAGTGTTGTGTATATATTGTGATGTGTACATGTTTTGTGGTGTTGTGTACATATGGTGTTGTGGACAACTTGTTGGGCCTCAAAAATGTCATCCACTTTTACCCACATTTCCATCATTTCACCCTCATTTTGCAACTCATCTGTCATTCCGCAACTACATAATCCTACATTAAGTAAGCATTTTCATGATCATATGGGTTTAGCATTATATTTTCCAAAGTTAATTATTATAAGTATTTTAAGTGAATTTGTGATTAAATATTATAAAATTAACATGTTTTCATATATACATGAAAGTGTATACGTTTTGTGATATTGTAGGCCTACTTGGAGCTTCTAGAAGGGTCCTACTTGGATTCCTAACCACAAATTCAAATTTCAAGATCCAACTCATGAAGATTTGTGGAGTAATTATAGAAGACGAGGATCATTTTCTATGCACATCCAAAGGAGAAGAATCATGGATGAGAGGATTTCGAGAGGATATGTATCTCACATTTTTAGGAGATTGGTTGTGACCACATGAGACAAATGTGGATTTAGGAGAGATTTAGGGATCTATAGTTATCCTCAATTTTTGTATAAATAGGAGTGCACCCTTCATGTACATGGATGGGGAAATGATGTAAAAAATGTCAGTTGTTAGAGATTAGAGGTAGCTAGTGGTTAGTTGATAGTTGGAGGTACCAAGTTCCATTCAAGATGTGATTTGTAAAGTGAGGAGATAATTCTTGTAACTTCATTTTATGAAATATATCCTACCACTTTGATCTTCAAGACGTGATAGTTGTTCGGCGTGCTTGCCGAGGAATTGAGGCCCCCCATCAACCCCAATTTGCATACCATTGTACATATCGGTAACATAGTATAGTTTTGTTATTTTCATGCAAGTGTGTTTTTACTTTCAACAAGTGCGTTTCAATTTCATGCAAGTGTGTTTTTACTTTCAGTGAGTGTGTTCCCATTTCATGCAAGCATGATTTTACATTCAGTAACTGTGATTTAATTTATGCAAGTGTGATTTCCTTTATGTAAGTGTGATTTCAATTTATTTAAGTTTGATTTCAATTTGGTTTGGTTTTGATTGATTTAACTTGTTTTGTAATTAGTTTTAGATTGCATTAGATTAATATAATATGAAAGATAACCACTTAGTACATATAGTACAGGTATACCTCATCAGTTTAGGAAACCCCCAGGTTGAAAAATTAAATGACAAGGATTTAACTAACCATTAAATCACCCAACATTTTGGCGCCGTTGCCGGGGAGGTATACATAGGTGTTTATTTTGAAGTTTAGAAAACTCATTATACTTGCATTCAGTTTTAGTTGCATGATTAAAAGCATGTTAAAATTACTTTGCATATTAAATTTTATTTTATTTTTTTAATTTTTTGTACTAATCTGTGTGTGCAACAGGAATTATCAACTAGTTGGAGAAATTCACAGGTGATTAAGAATGTTCTTCTTTCTTTACTTCCTAATCACATTATCTAAGCAACTGGTATTTCATGCTTTGATTATTTTTAATGTACATTTTTCTAACCTTAGCATGAATATATTTTTTATCTTGTTACACACATGGTTACACTGGAAATATGCATACACTTGATCAATTCTTCTATTTCCAGTAGAGTAGAATAGGTGATGTCTTTAGGTTTTTTTTTTTTAATGTTATATTTCATTTTATTTTCAATTTTTTTTTATTGGTGGTGCAGTAAGAGCCACCCATATCATTAATAATTTGCAGGAGGTTGAAGAAAGAGAAGGAAAATAGGAGAAAAAATAGAGTTTTGAGAGCCAAGATCTGAATTTAGAGATCAAATCCTTGTGTTTGGCATTTGAATTTTGCATTCCAATTGAATAAATAGCTTCAATATTGTTGAGTATGCTCTCTTCTTGTGCTCTCTACGATCTGGATGATCAGAAAAGACAATTGAACAAAGTTAGTTTTAGAATTTTGCAATAAAAATTGGAAAATAAATCTAAATCCACAATCAAAAATATAATTATAGACCTTTAGAAAAATCAAACAACCAAAATGATGCTTCCAATGGATCCATCACTATCGAAAACCCTTGTTTTGATTATCTTCTCACTTCATTTGGTTAAAAAGTGAGAAATATATGACTATTTTAAGGTTCTACCCAATTCCGCTGTTAATGAGCCTACAAATCGACCCAAACCTAGCCGGTGCGCTCGGAAATCAGGAATGGTGCACGAATCTGGCCTTGCCAATTGACATGTGAAATAGTAGGACTGTTAAGAAACCGCCCCCAAATTCTACGCCCGTGGTCATATTGTGCTTCACAGGATCAGGGGCTAGGGCTTAGCCCCAACCCCACCCAAAAATGCCATGTGTTTCAAAGTTAATTATAATTTGGAATGTTCATTAAACATGAAACAATGCATAATGTGGTTGGTAAAGGTGCTTGGTTAATGGTTAAGAGGTCTCAAGTTCAAATTCAGTGGAGGTTGTCCAACTTTAGATAAAAATTTTAGACCACCACGAGGATGCCACGTGCCAACCAATGGTTGGCCCATATGGAACTTTCTCGTTGGCCCACTATAGCAACCCGTAGCGAGTAAAAAAAAACCATGTGTCAACCATGAGAGCCAATCTGAAGATGCCAAGTGTCAACCACTCACCTGTCCACATCATTGTCCAGTCACACCCTGCCATATCATCACTCTGCCATTATAGCAACCCAAGCCAGTAAACAACAACCATATGTCAACCATGATAGCCAATCTGAATATGCCAAGTGTTAACCACTCACCTATCCACATCATTGTCCAGCCACACCCTTCCACATCATCACTCTACCATGTCATCACTGCCCAGTCACCACTTTGCCACATGGCATCCTTAGATTCTGCCACGTGGCACCCCTCATCATTTTTGCCATTTTTCATAAAAACTTCAAATAGCCATAAATTTCTCATAAAACGTTGGATTTTAGTGAAATGAAGCACATTGGATTCAGAACGATGAGATATACGCTTTGATGTTGGTTTCAATACGATCAAATAATTTTTAAGTTTGACCATTTTTTGTTATCCATGAGATCATGGAAAAGGGTGGACTTGCATGAGTTTAGATTTGCATAAAAAGCCTGCAAATATTAAGAACCCAATAGTGACAATGAAAAAAACCAACATCTGAGTCTAATTGCAGGTTTCAAAAGAGGCAAGGCAATGCAACAATCTATGTTTTTGGTAGCTGCAGAATCGACATAATTTAGTAGCTTATGCAAAATTGGTCTATGATCCATTTTTGAAGCATTAAGTGTATGGAGAAGAGGTTTCAAGATCAAAATTGGTAAGAGACAGGTAACTGTGCATTTAATTTTTCTTGAATTTGTTTTATTAGTACTATTTTTGAGTTTTTTGTGTATATATTAGATGAAGAGAGATTGATCACCTCTCTCTCTTGATAGAATTACATTTTATTGCAGAAAAAGTGCTAAGTTTTTTGCAGGTTCCAAGATGATGAAAGAAGAGTACTATATGCACGAGTGCCTTTTGAAGACCAAGTTTATTTGAGAAGAGCATGATCATTTTATGCTAAATTAGATCCATTACACCATTACTACTAAACAAAATACCAATTTTACCAATGCTACTCATTCCAAGCCTGTAGTCGATCCATAACTGTCCATCTCCCTACTACCAAAAACTCATTTTCCTTCACAATCATCATACTTGCATCATTTTCACTCATCTTTCCCAAAAATAAAGTCATTTAGCTCCCTTGCAAAGTCGAGTCACCTCATTTTCCTCTTCCTTTCTGTCAAATAAATCCTTTTTCAATACAAATATTTTATCCATAGTCCTTCAAATTATTATTGTACACTCACGTTAGATGATGGAGGATTCATTAAGGCCTTCCTTCTAACAAGTTTTGACCCATCGACTACAACACATCATTTGGGATCAAGACTAGAGATATTTAAAGTACCTTGAGGCTTGCATGCCTTAATGGAAAGTTCTCTTGCCAATAAACAATGGGAATACATCGATGTCCCTTGTTTTTTGGATCTTCTAGGTGACTCGACTTCGACACATATATTCGTACCTAGTAAGATGTACTTAGACATCTTGACTCTCATTGACATCAATGGTGAGTAGTCTTGTGTTGGTTAATGACATTCATCAATGACCAGTAATCCAACAATTTCTTTTCTATGTTCGACATCCACACATTTATTCACATAGATAATAATTATGCCATCGAGAGTTAATGAATGAAGACTAGATGATTTCAAAAATTTGCAGCAGGACTCAATTTAGCAGCCATAGCAATAAAGATTCCAATCTCATCCTCAATTCATACAACCAAGAAAAAAAAAAGAAGCAAATCAAATCCTCTTACTTCACATTCCGTGATCTAGCAGCAACATCCACACTCTTCTATAGACATTTCTTGTCCACTTTTCAGGTAAGTGAAGGTATGCTGTTTTCTAATATTTAATCATGTAATTCCTTAAATGCTAAAATTATGATTTTGGAAAATCCTTCACCACATTCATATTTCCTTTCTCATTTGCAACAAAACTAAAAACACCTTTAGTTGGGGGGAAGGGATATTCACATTTCATGCCACATTTCATTTCATTCTAACTAACATATTTTCCCAATCAACTATTATTTCATTTTGATTCCAAAAGTTTAAATGTTTTGTAATGATGAGCACATTAAATTGCTGACAGTCACTATGGGACTTCAAAAATTCTCAATGTTTTCAAGTATTTTTATCCAAAAAAAATAAAATAAGTATTGTTATGCAAGAACCAATACTCAAAAAGTCTGGTTGTCACACGAGAACAAAACATAAAAATTATGTTGCAATCAAATGATTTCAAAGTGTACTTTTCAAAATAAATAAATAAATAAATGAAGTTATCAAATGATATAATAATGCAAAGTTAAAAGAGAATTAATACAGAACAAAGCCTATAAAGAAGCAAAACATTTCAAGAAGATTAACTTATGACTAAGGGAATCAATGCAACAGTTGCATGAGGACATGCAACAACTTTAGTTGGGGGGTATGTTGGGCCTAAAAAATGTCATCCACTTTTACCCACATTTCCATCATTTCACCCTCATTTTGAAGCTCATCCGTCATTCCGCAGCTACATAAACCTACATTAAGGAAACATTTTCATGATCATATGGGTTTACAATTATATTTTCCAAAGTCATTTATTTTAAGTATTTTAAGTGAATTTGTGATTAAATATTATAAAATTAACATGTTTTCATATATACATGAAAGTTGTATAATTTTTGTGATATTGTAGGCCTACTTGGAGCTTCTAGAAAGGTCGTACTTGGCCTTGTAACTACAAATTCGAATTTCAAGATCCAACTCATGAAGATTTGTGGAGTAATTATAGAAGATGAGGATCATTATCTATGCACATTCAAAGGAGAAGAATCATGGTTGAGAGGATTTTGAGAGGATATGTATCTCACATTTTAGGAGATTGGTTGTGACCACATGAGATAAATGTGGATTTAGGAGATATTTGAGGATCTATAATTATCCTCAATTTTTGTATAAATAGGAGTGCACCCTTCATGTACAAGGATGGGGAAAATGATGTAAAAAATGTTAGTTGTTTGAGATTAGAGGTAGCTAGTGGTTAGTTGATAGTTGGAGGTTCCAAGTTCCATTCAAGATGTGATTTCTAAAGTAAGGAGATAATTCTTGCAATTTCATTTTATGAAATATATACTACCACCTTGATCTCCAAGACGTGATAGCTATTCGGTGTGCTTGTTGACGAATGGAGGGCCCCCATCAACCTTAGTTTGCATACCTTTGTACATATTAGTAACATAGTATAGTTTTGTTATTTCATTTCTTTTCATGCAAGTGTGTTTTTACTTTCAACAAGTGTGTTTCCATTTCATGCAAGTGTGTTTTTACTTTTAGCAAGTGTGTTTCCATTTCATGCAAGTGTGCTTTTACTTTCAGTAAGTGTGATTTACTTTATGCAAGTGTGATTTCCTTTATGTAAGTGTGATTTCAATTTATTTATGTTTGATTTCAATTTGGTTTGGTTTTGATTGATTTAATTTGTTTTGTAATTAGTTTTAGATTGCATTAGATTAATCTAATCTGAAAGATAACCACCTAGTACATATAGTACATGTATACCTCATCAGTTTACGAAACCCCCAGGTTGACAAATTAAATGACAAGGATTTAACTAACCATTAAATCACCCAATACATGTTGTATATGCAGTGCTGTGTACATATGGTGTTGTGTGCATGTTGTATGTGCGATGCTCTGTACATATGGTGTTGTGTACATGTTGTATATGTGGTGATGTGTACATATGGTCCCGTGTGCATGTTGTAGGTGCGATGCTATGTGCATGTTTTATGTGGTGCTGTGTCCATATGGTGTTATGTGCATGTTGTATATGCGGGGTTGTGTACATATGGTGCATTGTGCATGTTGTACATGTGGTGCTATGTACATGTGGTGTTGCATGCATGTGGTTCTATGTACACATTGTGTAGGTGGCGTTGTGTACATGTGGTACTATGTAGACATCGTGTAGGTGGTGCTATGTACATGTAGTGCTGTGTACACATTGTGTAGGTGGTGCTATGTACATGTGGTGATGTGTACATGTTGTGCAGGTAGAGTTGTGTACACATTATGCAGGTGATACCATGTAAATGTGGTATTGTGGACGTGTCGTACATGTTGTCTTATGTATATGTGCTACCATTTTAAGTGTATTTTGTAGTCATTGTAGCATGACATGTATTCATTGTGTTGTACATTGGATGTAGGTGTATGTGTTGTGTTGTATACTAGGTGTAGGTTTAGGTATTTTGTGGTACACCATGTGTGGGTGTATTTTTTGTGATGTAAACTGTGTGTATGGGTATGTGACTGAAGAGGAGAGAAGGCACCGGATGCTTGCTAGGTTTGGCAATTGATTCAATGTGTGTACAGAAAGGACAAAGAACAAAGGTAGAAGCAAGGACGATCAAAGGATACATATAAATATTTTATTTCAGTTTTTTTATGCATGTGATCTATGAATCCAATTTATGATAGTTACATGTGATTTATGATTCTAAATTATGATGGTTGCATTTTGAGCTAATCGGAGGTGATATGTTTATACATGATTTGATTAGAGAGCTAGTTTGAATTGTTGTGATAGGAAGTAGAAAAATTTGCAAGTGTACCTTATTGACAGGCCATAAATGAGTTATGACTTGAATTTATTTCATTTTTTTTTAGTCTAATGACAATTATGTACTTGGTATAGGTGTTATGCGAAATCTACGACTAAAGACAAAGTATCTTCTCTAGACCTAGTGGCTTGGTCTAGAAAAACAGAAACAAAATAATATAAGGTTTTCCTTAGAAGAATTTGAGAATGAAAAGATGCTTACTTGTAATTCGTCGCAAGCTCTCCTCTCCTCTTAGCTTTTCAGCTCGAACCATATCCTACCATCATAATTAGAACCTGCACAAACAAACAACACAAGCCAAATATCTACGACATTTATGTAACATTATCCAATCATTCTATTCAATGGATTAGCATAAAATTGAAACATATGCATATAAACATAACATAACACATGTAGGAAAATGATATACTCTTTGTATTAATGTGAAAGGGAGAGAGTTTACAACCAAAAGTGGAAGCTGATCTTGTAGAGATATGCCCAATTTTACTTGTCCTTCCTTTCCATAATATACACCTCAAAGCCAACCTAATGTATGGGAATGATAACTCTATTATGATCAAAGCAACAACATAAGGGATGATTAGTCTCCAAAATCCAACCTATAGCTTGTGGATGGCAGTAAATATATAGCAGATGATGGTAGTTTAGGAATTATTATCTATTTACCAATCTATGATTGAGATCCACTCTTGATGGGAGGATAAGCTCAAGGGATAAGAGGTGAAAAATCCAAGGTATGGAAGATAGGATTCAAAGTTCTTATCCAAGGTGAATGGTTGTAACAACTCATATAATATTCTCGAAGAGGAAGCTTTAGAAATATTTTTATTTTTCAAAAATTTCTAGAATTAATGCACCCCCAGCAAGGGCAGACTTTCTCTGATCAGAGCAAGTGCAGAACTAAGCAACCTGTTGTTGAACGCAGGTCCCTAAAGGGCCAGGGTGCATTAGGCCTTAAAAGGATTGAAATGAAGCAGTCAAGGACATAAACCTAGGGATTTGATAGAGTCATACTTAGGGCTTTGTGTAGGGATGATGACAAGGTGTTCATGGATGTTGATTGATCTATTTTGTAGGCCTATTGACCAGATGTGACAAAATGGCCTATAACAGATTTCCCCCTAAAGTGCAAAGTCAGAAACAATGGCTAATGACTGAAGTGATTTACCTTGTGACAAGTTTGGATCAAGAACAACTGGTCAGATAATCATCTGTTACAATACATTTACATCATGATATCTTTGTTGAGGGAGGCATACCCATGCTCAACACATAATCTAATATTACATGTACAATGATCAAGAAGACACGTCCACTGATGAAAAAGGGTGGACCCATGATTGAATGAATTTCTGTATGATCATAGCCATCATACATTGTGATCTTGTATTAATACTAAAATCGAATCCAGATGGTTGGAGCTAGATCCAGGGTATTCTATCTTGTTCACTCGATCATCCAACATTGAGTCTAACCATGAGAATAAAGGAGATGAATTAAAACATGGAAGACACCATGTGATTACTGACAAATGATGTAAGCCATTAATAAATGCAAGAGAAACCGCTGATGATGCTAATGGTTCTCAAGGTACTACAATACAATTTGTATGGCGTGAATGAATGAGTTGAAGTCAAACACCACACAAAATCTGTCGGTCGAAGGCCAATGGTGAAAATTTGTCATCGAGAGTGAGGAAACTTTCCATTGATGCATGCAAGCCCCAAGGTACTAAAGGAATATTTTCTAAGTCAATTTCTTGGATAATGAGTTGATGTCAACAGGAAGCGACTTGTCACAGGAGGGACTTGATGTGTCCCCCATTAACAACATGAAACCAGTATCACGATTCAAGACATAATGACCATGATGTAGAACTGGTTAAAGAATGAAAATCATGGAATGAAGGTTTAAGAGTACCGTAGTAGATATCAAATGAATGAATTCTCTTGAACATATCGACGACATTGAATGGAGTTGGCAACATTGACCCAAAACCAAAAATGAAGGCTCTGAAATGGTGTGATGAACCAAAAGACAAGCAGATTTCCCAACCCAACAACCATAGATATGAAGTGGAAGAGTGTTGTGTTCAAGAGAGACTCGTTGCCATAATGGGTGGAGTATCCCATTTTCCCAATTTCCCCAACCATTTCTAGTCAGTACCTCTTTATTTTTCAACAAGCTTGAGGAGGATAACATAATCTTGATCTGTAAGTTCATCCTCTGAATGAATCCCTTCGAGTTTGTTTCATGAACCCTGATAAAGAGTGGTTCGGTCCCGTCATGTTCGACAAGTCCATTGATGTTTGATGCTTTTACGACCCCAACGAAGGTCTAACTCAACATATTTTTCATATTCATAGAATTTGAAAAAGAGGCAAAAAAGTAAACTCCAAAGGTTCCTTTTCATAGATAGTCTCTTGAGTCTAAAAAGGTAGAAAAAAATACTTAGGAGAACCTCTTAGCCATGCTTGACTAAGGTATTCCTTTTTTGTAGTTAGTCTATCTCAATCCGAAAAATGGTTAAACTTATACTGAGTGGACATATTTTCATTTACTTTAATGAGTTCAAAAAGACAAGTGCTCGATAATATTTTCATATTTAGGGAGTCTGAAAAGAGCCTAAAGAGGACTCCAAGGGGTTCATTTTTTGTAGGTTTACAGATCCCAAAAAAGAAATAAAAATATGCTCATTGGTTAAAATGATCTGTTTCAATCTAGACATCGTCAAATCCGTTAAAACAACTGTCATCTCGCTCAAAACACCATCAAAAGATTAAAAATACTTGTTTCATGATAAAACTAAGTCATATTTAGGTCAAAACACTAATAAATTAATAAATTAATGATGAAAATGACCATAAAATAAGCAAAAGGAAACTCATTTTTACCATTTCACATTTACCTTCTGGAGAGTGAGTTCTGAGTGTTTTTCCCCCAATAATCCACAACTGATTGTGACCAATCCAATGGATCATTTCAAGCACTGTCACTTCCAGGTAGGATGTAGAACCTTTCTCTTCCATTTCATGGTTCCCTTTTATAATTTAATGCATGTTCTCCAAGGTTTTGAGGTCCTTAGGGATCTAATTTCTCACCCTCGATCTAAGGTAGCCCTAAAAGGTAGAAAGGTGTGTTGATCAGGAGGAAAATACAATGCGGCTAGTGTTGCAATGCACTATCTGCCCTTAGGAGGGTTCTTTGGGCTCAATCCCCAACTTGGTTTTGCTTCTTTGCCTCAAAATTTCACTTATCTTTTGCTTGAAATTCATCTTAATGATTCTCTCTATGATGTTGCAGGTGTCTATTGAAACAAAATGGCCTTGATATGGAGGGAAAGAGAACATGAAGAAAAATATTTGACCACAGGTAATGATCCTACCAGAATCCAAGATTTAAGAGATTGTGGACTCTTAAAATTCTTTTGGCTTCCTGGTCTGAGGCAACAAATAGAGTTATTGAGGTATCTTATCCATGCATGGGATGTTCAAGCACAAGAATTCAGACTTGGTGTGCATATACTAGGAATAAAAGTAGAGGATATATATTTATTGATTGGCTTGTCAAGGCGAGGTGCCCCTATCTCTTTGTCTAGTTCAAGGAGTGGTGGAGAAACAATCAAATATTATGTCAGTGGACATTGTTTACCACGATCCCAAATGACTAAGGATGGAAAAATTGAAATCAAGGATGTCGTCCGTTTTCCTTTAAGAATGATCCTATTCATTATTTCTAGATTGGCCAGTAGTGCATCTCTTCATGTGGAAAATAAGTCACATATCCAATATGCTCTAGAATGTCTGGAGCCGAAAATTTTCAACTAGAGTAAAGGGGTACTGGTAAACATGAAAGAGAAGCTGACTAAAGAAAAATATGGATGGTTAAAGAATTTCGAATATGGTTCGATTCTGATCTCTTTTCCTCTAGAGCGGATTCCATTGCTCAAGCAACAACATATCATGCTCAAGCTTGTAGATCTGAGAGTTCCGTGAATGAGGAGATGAGTGGACCTCATATCTAGGTATGCAGGTCCTTCGTCGATGAGCTTCACACCTGTATTCTTCAGTTGGATGCACATGCATCTCATTATGATAGAAGACTATCCATACATAGGGATGGATTTCTGTAGAGACTCGAAGCTCACCTTTCATGATGGCGAGCGATGGGGTGCCATAAGTAAGACATTTTTACCATTTTTATATTTTTAAGTTTTATAAATTTGTATGATTTTTGATGTATTTGAGACTAAAATAATGGTTTATACACATGCAAATATTGGACTTGTTCAACTAGTGGGTTCTTCTTATCTTCATCGTGCAAGCGACCCACAACATGCACCAATAATAATACAATTTGTTGCAATAGGACAAGAGGTACTACAATATTTCAATGTGGCCAAGACCCTAGAAGATGTTTTGCGTCATATGGAGGGGTTGACCCATGGCATAGCTGAGACTAGAGACAATGAGCTCCCAATGAGACTTCAACAACATACTATTGGGGTGCCTGGCCATATCAATCGGCTACTGTGAAAGATGTATAGCAGAGTGACATGCTACCATGAGCACTATGATTAGTCTACTAGGAGACTTATAGCCATATTTTGACTGCTTGTATATTTTAGGCTGTGTGGCCACATGTGTCTCGGGCACAAATTTGTAAAACCAAAACTTTGATATATATATATATATATCTTCAGTGTTTCTTATGGTTCTATTATTTTGTTTCAACATGATGTGACATGTATAAAATTTATTTACATGTGTTGCAAATGTCTATCTAAAACATGATTAGCAAGTGCATCTGTCAATTTATTTAGATTTCTAGAAATATGTTGATACTAGATGAAATCAAAATATCTTTCTAGAAAGCGAACCCTCAAGAACATGCAAAACATAGTTGGACTTATAATCGAATAAACATTAGTCAATTGTATTACTACAAGATGTGAGTTGAGTTTGATGACTATACAATGGATACCATGTGAAATAACATCAGACAATAGATCGATCACTGTGCTATACTCAGAGATGATATTTGTAGAGAGAACGATGCAAATGCCTTGTAAACTCACTAACTCGCCATTTGGATCGTATATACCCTAAGATGCAAAAGTGAGGTTCCGATTACTCTGACTAGCACCATCAGCATAACCAACGTATGGTTCGAGGGATGCCAACATATGCAAACCAAATGTAAATAAGATGAATAGAAACCTAGGAAACTTTGAAGGTAACACATTGTAAACACACTCAATCAAACCTATATACAATATGTACACAGTGCACTTCACAAATATTCAAGCATAGTATTTCTTTAAGTACAAGCCATTTCTAGGTTGTGCCAAGGCAACTCCATCAAAATAAACTAGCTTGTAGGCCCCTTTTGCAAGAACACATTTGAAAATATATGGACCCAACCACATTGGCTCGAACTTCCCCGATCCTAATTTATCAGATTCTTGATCGTATAACAAAACAAGGTCTCCTTCCAAGAATAACCAAGGCTTGACACTCTTGCCATATTGCATCTTGATACATTTCTTATGGGCTTCGTTAGCCATGGTGACATCATGTTGGGTTTCATCTAAGTGTGTCAGATGTAAGATACATTCCTTTCCCATGGAAGTGGAAGGGAGGAGTTTGACAACAAGTTTGAGGGATGGAATTTCACATTCAATTGGAAGGATTTCTTCTAGACCATAGACCAATTGGAATGGTGTAAATCCAGTAGTAGTCCTAATATAAGTTTGGTATGCCCACAAGGCTGCATAAAGAATGAGATGCTAGTCCAATTTATGGACCCCTATCATATGTTGAAGCATTGTTTTGAGAACTTTATTAATCACCTCAACTTGCCTGTTTACCTGAGGGTAGAAGGGTGCGGAAATTTCATGGGAAATTCCTAGCTTGATAGTCAGTTCAGACATCATATGGTTACGAATATGTTTTCCATGGTTCGTAACTACAATTTGTGGAACACCAAACCACAGAATAACATGGTTGAAGAAAAATAAAACAACTGTTTCGCTGGTATTATTATATGTAGGCATCACCTCGACCCATTTAGTAAAATAATCAACCTCTACAATGATATAGCCATACCCCCCGACCAAGTGAGGGTTACGTGTCATGAAATCAATGCCCCATTTCACAAAAGAACCAACGAAAATAACAGGATGCAAAGGAGTGTGTTGAGCACAAATCTTTTGGTCATAAATATGGCATGCATGACACTTCTAGACAACAAGGATACATGCACGAAATATGGTGGGAAAAAAGTAACTAATACATAATATCTTTTGTGCGGTGGCATATCTAGACAAATGAATGCCACATGCCTCTGAATGACATTCATTTAATACTTTCTCATCCTCCTCATGAGTGAGGAACCTTTGAAAAACTGTATCGATATTGCTGCGATAGATACTGTCACCATTGATAATATAATGTTTGGCTTGATATTGGATACATCGCTGGTTAGAGCGAGAGGTATTAGACCAGAAATTTTGGGTGAATTCCCCCATACAATAGGTCAGATGACGATACTAGAGAAAATGACTTATCTGGAATAGAATTGCTCGATGTCGTTTCAGTTTCAAAATTGGGAAGGCCACAAATTAGCTTAACAAAAACTAGAGATTTCTTTGACTTGTATTTGATGGATTCCAAATCGAACTCTTGTAGGATGAAAATCCACTGAGAGTATTTGCCCCCCAATAACTTTTGTGAGAGGATGTATGCCATGGGGTTGCAATCCAAAACAACCATAATTTTCAGAGCAGGATGTAATGGCGAAATCTCTAGACAATTTGAACAACTTCCAAAGCTAACTTCTCAATGTGGCTATACTTGACTTTGGTATCATTGAGACTATGACTTAAGTATTAAATAGTATTTTCAATTCCTACATCATCCTCCTGAACCAATACCATAGCAATGGTTGTATTTACAACAATGAGGTACAAGAAATAATCATGTTGGTAATCAGGGGGGTATAAAAAAGATGGCCGAATTAGTACATCTTTCAAGAAATCAAACACCTTTTGAACAACATTGTCCCAATGGAAGGGGGCCCCTTTTTTTAGCAAGCGAGTAAATCCTTTAGTTAGTTCAGTGTAATTGGGAACAAACCTCTAAAGAAAGTTAGCCTTCCCTTGGAGTTGTTGAATCTGGAGGAGGGAAGAAGGAGTAGGCAGATCAATGATCACCTAAACTTTCAAGGGATCAATATGAATTCCTTGTTTTGATACAAAAAATTTGAGAAGACGACCATAGCTAACGCAAAACACACATTTTTGTGGATTGAGTCAAATGTTATAATGTCTACATCGTAAAAATATCGCCCTAAGATGCATCGGATGATCAGCTCGATGTTGTGAATGAGTAGGGAAATCATCCAAATAAGGTTGCACAATATGTTTGATGTCATGAAAGGTGTAATTCATCGCCCTCTGAAATGTAGCCTGAGCATTCTTTAATCTGAAAGGGAGTTTTTAATAAGAAAATGTGCCACAGAGACAAATGAATGTAATTTTATGTTGGTATGCCAAGAGAATTTTGATTTGATTTTAGCCAAAGAAACCATTCATAAATGAAAATATCTCGCAACCAACACAATAATCAATGATCTCATCGATTAACGAGGTGGGATAGTTGTCCTTCAGACAAGAACGATTGATATTCCGATAATCAACGCACACATGGATTACTCCCTATTTTTTCATAACATGAACAATATTAGAAACCTAGTTAGTTAAATGTATGGGATAGATGAAACTATCTCGTAGAAGTTTTTCAACTGCAATTTTGATAGCAACAATCTTCTTGGGATGAATAGGGCGAAGGCATTGCCACATTGGTTTAGCATAAAGATACGTTTTAATTTCGTGCACAACGATTTTTGGATTGATACCAAGAATTTCTTCGTAAGACCAAGTAAAAACATCTCATAATTCCTGGAATAGGGATTTATAAGTCTTGACCTCATTAGGTGAGTAAGATGCATCAATATGTAGATTTTCGACAATGTCGGGTTTAATTGAAATGTCGAGAGGAATGGTATCTTCAATGTTCGAAAAATTATTCTCAAAATCAACATCATAAATGGATGTGCAATTCATAGAAAAATCAATGATTTGGTTCAATAAAGTTCATTAATATTGTCCTGGAAGGAATCTGTAAAGGAGGAATGATGATGATGATGATCAACCCATGGTGCATAATTTGGCATCATGACATCCATGATGCTCCCATTGGTGGAAAATGTATGAGAGAAAGGATCATATGATGTACCATAATCTAAAGAACGATCAACCTAATTGATCGAAGAGGAAGGATTAGAATAGTTTGTGTAAGTCGAATGGATGGCTTCGTAATTTAGCTCAACAGGGCTGAGTAACATACAGTCACCAAAACTATCGATATTAAATGAATCCGGTACTACCCATGGATTAATTGAAGCAGTACAAGAAGATATCATATTAATATAGGCAACCGAAGTAGATTTTTCTGGTCGTGGGGGAGCAGAAAGCGGAAAGGTTCCCATGAGAGAGGAATCCTTTAGTATTCCAACTCCATCATGTTGATATAAGTGAGGGGTTTTCCCCCTTTCAAGTAACTGAAGAATCAATGGAAAATAAAATTAGTTGATCGATGGCTACGATACTGCCTTTATGAGGAAAAGTGATCATTCGAACATATGTGGAAACAATCACAACCATGACATAGACCCAGATGACCCAATATAAGATTATAATCTAGAGGTCCGTCGATAACTTCGAATTCTACTAATAAGGTCTTGCAAGCTAATTATACTTGTAGAGAATTCAAAATCACACACAGTTTATAATTTCTTCCATCAAAATATTTCAAAGTGGTTGGTGACTGGATTAATTCGGGAGAACAAATAGCCTTCCAACAAGACTTGGAAATAATACAAGTTGAGGCACATTCGTCCACAATGGAACAATGGATATTATTACCATGAACAAGAACCTGGATCATGAAAGATAATTGAATGGGAAGTCAAGGGGTATGGTTCTCATGGTTAAAGGATACTAGGTTGGAATCCAAAGGATCAATACATCCAATTGCCAAGAGAAAAGCATTCTTTTGGGCAGGGCAATTTTGCAACACCTCAAGAGTGGACATAGTGGATGGAGCCTGAGTTAGGTCCTCAACTATGTTATAATTTTGAGCATCTCTTTCAAGACAGTTGAATGTCGATTTATGAATAACACCTTGGGAGGTTTAATCATTAATTCAACAGGTATGATATTTGGAGTAGATTCTAATGGAGATGCATTCAAACTGGTAGGTTAATCAATATCTCGACCGTTCGAAGGATTCACATTAGTCCTTACTTTGGGTAGCCACCAGAATATCATTTTTAGGCTTAGTAGAGGAAAGCATCAAAACTGAGTTAGAGGAAGTAGGGTCTAAGGCAACCAAATTGGTTCCATGATTTGGAAATGGGTTTGTCAACACAACAAGTGTAGCGGACAATTTAAGGAATTGATTCACCTCAGCACGATGTGGAAAATAACAAGTGAAACACTCCTCATTAAATATCATACATGGGTAGCAAGATGTCCTCTTCTCTCTAGGAGACTGATTGTTTTGTTTACCCCACGGAGCATTTCCTTTCTTCTTCTTTCCTTTGTCTTTCTTCTTACTTCCTGGTTGCGATATTTTCCTTTAGATGATTAAATGACATTGATCTGCGAAGTAGAAGATATATGAGTGGAAGAAGGTCTTTGAGAAATGATAGCAAGAGTTGAACCAAATGGTTTAATCGTCGACTGTTGGCTAGTAGAACCAATCACGCCATTAGCAACATGTGATTTTTTACTTGGAGTTTGAGAAACATTATTGGTAGGTTGCAGAGCATCTAGTATCTTATCATACATCATGCCATATTGGGTATAAATGAAATCCAAGTACTAGGCACGAGCGATCACTTGTTCGTCGGTTATGACTCTGCCTTTGGCAACATCTTGTGTGATAGATGTCAACAGAGACATAATGAACCATTCAACTAATAATTAGTCAAGAACGAAAGTATTAACCAAATGATGACAACATTTCCACTCATGAATATGATTAGAGATGTGAGCGGCTGTATTATGTTTGAAATTGGTTAAGAGTTTTGTTCCAATCTCATATCTGATGGGTAATTGGAAATGTGTTAGGAATGTAGTAGCCAAGGCACTAAAGTTATCAAATGAATATTGAGGTAATCCTATGTACCATTTAGCTGTCGTAGTAGTGAGTGTATGCTGGAAAAGATGCAAATGAACAAAATCATGGAGTTCAAAAAACACCACAAATGATAAGTCACTATGTGCATGGATGGGTCTTCTCGAGGATTTCCATTGAATTAAGGAATATCATAAGTCAACTTGGTAGGAATAACTGACCGCCAAGGAGAATGAGCGATGGGATTGTTGGTGAGCCTCGTCAAATCCAAAAATTTAAGAGTTTCCACAAATGACAATTGCCTTTTAAGGTATGATGGAGAATATGTTGGATAAGAAGGGATAGCTCGAGAAACAAGTATCTGTGTCTCGAGATAGGGAGGATTTTGATAGCTAGTATACACATGACCCTATTGTCTAGCTCCATGATGACCTTGTAAAGGCTTAAACAAATGAAACTGGGCTTACTGACCATAAGGAATTTGAGGGATGCCTTGATACAGAGGATATGGTTTCTGTGTGGGATTTTTCATCATCCCAACATAAGGTGGATTCATTTCTGGTTGTGCCTGTGCCATACCATGCACATTCTGACCCATTTGAGCTTGAGGAATGTCCTGCCCAAATTGCCATGTCTATAAGTTACCTTGAAGAGTCTGGGTATACATGGCTTGAGATGTGCTAGATACCGACATAATGGGTTGAGTTAAAGGTACATCCTATAAAGGTTTGATTACATTCATTTGAGTTTGAATAGGTTGAGTCATGGATTGTTGAACATAAATATGAGGGGTATATGGAATAATTTGAGAGGCTAAATATGAAGCCACAACTGAACCAAGCTGAACAGGAAAAGTAGGTTGCCAAACATTAGCAATCATTCCTGAATAGGAAGGACTCATTTGAGGCTGAGCACTAATTTGAGGGGATGGAAATGAACCTACAAAATGTTTCCCCCTAGCCGATATAGGAGGGTAATATGGAGGCTACTGCCCCCCAAGAGGAGGGTTCCCAATAGGAGATGGATTGGGATGTTGTAAATAACCATGGCCACTAGCATAAGGGCTAGTCTACTACTAAATTGCAGGTGTAGATGGAGGAAGAAGAGAAAAAATTGTAGCGCTCATTAACAGAGTGCATGATGAAATTCCAGATGTAGATGTCATGGGAGAGGTCCACAAACTGGATGCTACACTAGAGAAGGTACCAGACAAGGATTGGTAACTGGGCAGGACACACGGGCCACCATACAAATGTGACTTTGGTGTCGTTACAAAAATGGATGAGGTTGCGAATTGGGTTGTATAAGCCATAATAACAAATACAATATGGGGAACCATTGACGTGTTGGACCCACCAACATTCAGGGGATCTCCCAGATTGAAGTCCCAATTAGACCGCACAATGTTTGGTGTAGGAGTCCCATCTAGTATAAAGCCTCGATTTCCAGATTCTTAAAGATTTTCCTTGGCTCTAATTGTCAGCAAGAGAGAGGGGTGTAAAGGTATCTTTGAAAAGCAAGGGGGTGTTCTTGGTGAGTGTTCAGTTGGAACTATGTCAGGGTTCTTGTACTTCATGGGGGGGGGAGAGAAAAGTGAGCTTAGTACCAACTAAGAAGAGACACACATGAACCTGAAAGGTCTGTCTAACACCCAGCGAAATAGTCCACAATGGATGCGACAATCGTTACAACCAACAAACAAAGAAAAGTATATATAATATCCCATAGAATAGTCCACAAGGATGGGACATCAATAAAAACCATTACAACAGATTCTCACTAAGATAAGTACCAAAATAACCAAAATATTTAACCTATCTTAGCACATGTGAAAGCAAACATGAAATACAAATATCCGCAAAATTATCTTGCAACCATTCATAACCCATGCATGAAGAATGTGATGGCCTTGAAGGCTTCTGTTATTAAGTAAAAGTTCCAAGATGCATATTTACAATGTACATCGCTAGCCCCAATAGTGGAGCATTGGAGGCACTCCTTTCTCCTCAAAGAACTAGCTGATCTCTCTAATGCCTTGCGGGAGGAACCAAGGTGAAAAGTTCTTTTCTCATACAATGAGGGAGTATATATAACCAAGGGTGACTCTTTGACTACCCCCATGAATGTTTAAATTCCTATGACTTTCCAACTTACATGACTCTTTACATTCCATGTGTGTCCTTTGAAATTCCACTTTACAATACATTTGATACAATATACATGGTCCACAATAGTGATGTGGCATATGGCCACTCATGACATGACATGCCATGACAATGCTAACATAAACTACTTAATGATGTGGAAATGTTAAGTCTTTGTCACGTGTTTGATGTCTTCTTGAATATGTTTTCTCTTCACCTCCGAATGGCTCGGGGATGCAAAATCTTCAATGATCTTTAGTCTTGGATGGTGGTCGCAAACTTGTGTCCCTTTGCTTTCTCTTGATTGATCACTTCCACGTTCACCTACAAGAGAGTCTTTAAGCATGCATCCCTCCTTCTTCTCCTTCTTCATCATATTTCCATGAAATGATAATGTACCTGTTCCTGCAATTCACTCATGACGAGACGACATAAATCCCAAACCCCCCAGTCTAAGACATTCCAATCCATAAACTAAGCCCGGGAAAAGTGAGAGGCTGGGAAGAGGGACTCAGTGAATGCAGTGCATAGTTCCAACAGTCAGGGAGAAGAGTTTGAGTTCTAAGACTGCACAGTGCGCAGCTCAAGGAGGCCTAAAGGACAAGACTACGCAGTTTCTATAGATAGTCGATAGTGGGGTTAGACTGAGGGAATGGAAACTGGAAAAGCCAACTGCGCAATTTTGGATTTCAAGGGAGGTTGGGCTTCTTCACATTATGTAGTTCCAATATCCAGGGGAAGAGATTGAGGCTTGAAGATGTGAAGTGCACAGTTGAAGGTAGACTAGGGGACACATTGGTTGAACTCCAAATTTTCTGCCTTAGTTAAATTCTTCTATGTGGGGACTTGGTTCTTCAGGGAGTATTGATTCATTGTGCATATTACTTTGGCTTTCCCACTTACCCCACAAATAGACACGGTCCCCTCTATACCTTCTCGGTTGAACACAACATAAGATTCAACATAATCACACTGTTTCAAGTTTGGAAGGTAAGTGTAGCTCACAAGTTTAAGATTTCCAAAGTATAATTTTTCATCTCTAGTGTTGCTCTACTTCTAGTAGGCCTAGATAGTACCCTGATAGAGTCACACATGAACACAAACATTGCTCTGCTGCCAGCATTCCTAGACAGTACCCCAATGGAGTTTCTTGCATCACCTCTCAACATAGAAAGCCTTTCATTCTTTATTTGTTTATTTAAAGGGAACTGTGCATCAACACTTATTTATTTTGGGGCGTAAGAGGGATCTTGACTTATTGATAGTAGGAGAGGTTGTTCCTTCAGAGAAGCATATAGAGACCTTTTATTTATGTTTTCTCGTTTAGATTTTTCTCCTTCTCCATTTCTACTAGTTGGATAAGCTTGAGGACACCAAAACACAAAGACCGAGTGTAGGCATAAGGTTTCCGGACTAGACATGGGTTCATGGTTGGACCAAAACTCTCTTTACGGATGGATCTTATTTTTCTTCGGAACTTCATCGGCCAAAAGATGTAACCAACACAAGGAAGATAGACAGAAGGCTAGTCAAATGCTGAAGTGTCACAAGACTCTTTATAGTTCGGCCACACACATACTTAGAAACCACAACTTGTTCATGAATAACACTTATTCACATAATGTAAAGCAAGAAAAAATTCAAACAAACAACAAAGAAAGACCATGTAGATAGTGTAGGGCGCAACCCAAAATCTTCATTGAAAATATTGTTTTAAGTCTTGGTCATTGATAGGGAGAGAGTCAATCTTCTCATCAAGTGATTGAAGATGATAAGTGTGCTCGC
This sequence comes from Pinus tabuliformis, assembly GCA_031772625.1. Lineage (NCBI taxonomy): Eukaryota > Viridiplantae > Streptophyta > Pinopsida > Pinales > Pinaceae > Pinus > Pinus tabuliformis. Next base: position 737,870,498 of record CM062804.1, read on the forward strand.
CAAGATTTCCATGCACCATGAATGGCCCAATCCACAAGGACTGAAACTTAGTGTGTTTATCTTTGTCCTCGTGAGCTGTATCCCACTTTAAGACTAAGTCACCCACATTGAAGTTGTTTTTCTGTGCATACTTCTTATTAAACCACCTCTTGATATGATTTTGGTGAAGTGAAATTTTTTCTTTTGCTTTCAACCTTTCTTCTTGTAGCTTATGAAGGGTATCCATCCTACGCTGAACTAACATACATGGCTTGCCTTGGGATTCTTATGAGAGTTGGAGAGTAGGAAAGTAGATGTTGGGTGGGAGGATGGATTCTTTTCCGTACACCAGGAAGTAAGGGGAGGTGTTTAGGGAAGGTTTTGGCGTGACTCGGTCAACCCATAAGGAATTTACCAAAGTGGAGTACCAGTTTCACTGCTCAAAGAATATGGTATTTTTGATAATGCGGATTAGGTTCTTATTCGTGGATTCAGAAAGACCATTCCCCTGCGGATAATAATTAGCTGAATGTTTCAATATGATACCATTTTCCAATGCAAAATCATAGAGTCTTAACGATGAAAAGTATGTTGCATTGTTGAAAACAAGTGAAGTAGGAATGCCAAAACTGGAAATGATGTTCTACCTTAGAAAGTTAATGACTTTTGATCATTCACATATTTGAGTGGAACTGCTTCTATCCACCATGTGAAGTAATATGTAGCAGTTAGGATGTAGCGGTGCTACTTTGATGAATGTAGGAAAATTTCCCCAATAATGTCCAAGCCCCACTGTTGAAAAGGTTCTTCCACTATAATGGGCTATAGTGGGGCAGCTAAATTCTTTTTAATGCCAACACACTTTTGACAGACCATACACTTGTGGGCGTAAGCATGAGAATCTGTGAATAATGTATGCCAGTAAAATCCAACCCGCATAACCTTATGCATTGTGGTGTTTCCTATGGAGCCTCCCCCGGCTAGTCCGTTGTGGAGATCATACAATACCTTTTCTGATCATGTGCTTCCAAACACCTGAGTAGTACTCTATTGTGGTGCTTTCTGAACAACACCCCATGCACCAACTTATTAGATAATGATTTAAGTATTAGTTCCCTCTTTTTCTGTGTGGAAAAGTGGGAGGGAAATGTGTTGTGCTTAAGGTATTTGCAGACATCCGTGTACCAAGAGTTTTTGCTAGTAGTGGGGAGGCTCGCTTGATGTTGTACATCTCAATTTATTTCTCCCATCCTGAACGATTTTCTTCTTCCTCCTTCACATTTACTGCTTCTACCTCTAGTCAAAAAAGACAATGGCCCTTGATTGTGTGAATTGACTTGATTTATATATCATATTCTTGCAACCCGGTCATCCAATTTTATCTCCTTTCACCCAACTCTTGTTGAAAAAGTAGTGATTAGACTAGTATGTGTGGCAAAAATATAACACAATGATTTTTCAATAGATAGGACTGAAAATGATTTACTACCATGTATACTACATAAGCCTATTTGTCCATGGTGGGATAGTTTAGCTCTGGTCCTTGCAGACTTACACTCATGAAGGAGATAGGCCGCTCATTGTTCAGTTCATCCTTTTGAGTAAGTAGAACAATGAGAGAAGTATCAGAAGAAAAAGTGTAGATTAAGAAATCTTTATTGAATTCTAAGCTGTACAATGCGGGTGCTTCTTCCGTAGCCTACTTAATATGGGAAAACAAGTTCTTTTCCATCTAATCCCATTTATAAACTGCATCCTTCTTCACCATCTCCTATATTGGCTTGACAATCTAAGCGTAGTTTGAGATGAACTTGCAGAGGAAATTGATTTTTCCCAAGAAGGACATCATAGCTTTTTTATTCACCGGGAAGGGAATCTACGTGATTGTCTTGACCCTATCCAGGTCTACTTTAATCCCATTCTTAGCAATAATATGGCCCAAGAGATTACCCTCTAACACTGTGAAGATACTTTTCTTGGGATTTAAGGTTATGTCGTACTTGCGACATCACTCAAAAATATTATTTAAGTGGTGTATGTGGTCTGACCTTTGTTTGGAGAACATTGTTACATTGTCAAGATAAAACACTACACTCTTCCCAATCATTCCATGGAACATGATGTCCATAGCACGTTGAAATGTTGCAACAACATTGATTAGCCCAAATGGAATTCGTTCGAATGCAAATGTGCCCCACTTCGTTCAAAACATGGTTTTAAGTCTATCAGGCTTTGCAACCAGAACCTAGTTGTATGAAGAATAACCATCTAATAGAGAAAACATTTCAAACCGTGATACTATTTGCAATATTTGCTCCATGGACGACATAGGGTATTTTTCCTTGTCCGAGGTGTGGTCGAGATTTCAGAAATCTACACACAGGTGGATTTCCCTGGACTTCTTCCTCACCAGGACTGAATTTGACACCCACGTTGAGTGCCGCACTCTGTATATGATCTGGGCATCCAATAATTTTCTCAAATCTTTATGAATAATAGGCTCAAGAATTGACTTAGCTTCTATTGGAATGGATTGGTCCATGTTGAAAAGTGTGCAACAAGAAATGCTTGTTGAGAATGCAACAAGATGATGGAGCTTAGTGAAAAGAGTTGCCTTCACTAAGTGGGCCCGCAGGAAAATTATGGCGCAAGTTCTATTTTTGATCACAGTGTGGGTGATCACAGTATGAGTGATCACAGTGTGGGTGACCACAGTGTGAGTGATCACAGTGTGAGTGATCAAAGTCTATTTTTAGACTGGCTGTCAAAAATAGAAAAGTCAAATATTATTGTCTCATAATAATATTTGGACTATAAACTTGATCTTATTCTCTTGGAGCACTTTAGGATGAGCTACGGATGTGGTACATGCAGATCCTAGAGGGAAATACGTGGTTACCTATGGGATGACTAATATTTGCATGCAGGACTTCAGTTAGAACTCAAGTGAGTTGAGTTTAGTGGACTGGAGGTGCAGTTGATGGAGTTGTGTTCAATTTAGCTGTGTTAAACTAGTTGTATTTAGTCTAACTGATCAATAGACTAGAGATGAGTTGGGTGAATTAGTTATTAATTAATTCACAAGTTATTAAATCATAATGCAACTATAGAATACATCAGTTAACTCAGTTACATGTCAGTGCATGTTCAGTTCAGCAGGGACAGGTGTTAGAGGATCAGATTGCTATCAGTTGTGACTATAGCTGTGCATGATGATTTGCACAATCAGAGGGATTGAGTATGCCAATGAATTGGCCAATATCAAGAATTGTAGCTTGTGCTCACGTCCAATAGAGTGTGAGTGATTATTTGCAGGTCAAATACGAGTTTGGTAAGCCATTCTCATCAGTTCTTGAGCAGGTATTGAGCTGTGGAGGCAGGCAAGCAGCGGGGGAGATTTGGAGATCAGATCTAAGCTGTATTGTGTGTAGCATGTGGAGATAGTACTGAGTACTTGTGAGGAGTATTGTACTATGTATTTTTACATGATTCAATCACTATAATATACAGATAGTTGGGGTTTTTAGCGAGATGCTTTCCCCGGGAAAATACTGTGTTGATATGTGTGATTGATGCTTCTATGTGTGCCTGTGAATGTTTCTGCTTCTGTAAATTGATGATCAACGTAGAGGAGATTATGTATTATACATGTTCCGCTTATAATTGTATGATCAGGATAATCTCTGTGAATATGTGTTAAATTATTCAAAATTTCTACATGGTATCAGAGCTAGCTGATTTGTAGAAAAATTTCTACAGTCCATTCCTTGATCGGTATCACATGCTGGATTATTTGAGTGTCATATGTCTTAAGCTCACAGTACATCCATGCGAAGACATCTCAGTACTGCTTGAATAAGTGGATAAAGGATTTATCGCTTTTTTGGTGTACATCAAGTATCGAGGTTGACATAATTTGGATCCTTTTTTGTTCCCAAGTTAATATGTTCATGTGACAGTGTGGAACTATGGGTCTTAGCATTGATAGGTCCTCGAAAGCAATTCTATAGGTCATACAAATTTTCCAACGATACCATACCCTTGTGGATGAGGTTTCCTTTTCTTGCATTGGCTACATCCTGCAATGTCTTTTCATGCTCGTCCTCATCAATCGTCACATCCTTGAATACATCAACATTCATCATGAAGCACATTATCTACTGGTCATCATAAAAAACGCGTAAATTAGTGATATTTTTGGGGATAGAAGTCTTATAAAAAATTTCAACAGAAAAACCGTCCCTCAATGGTGACAACCCAACAACAACATTTGCTAATGCATCCGCAACTGCATTACGCATTGTTGGAACAAAAGTAATATTGGAAGCTTGGAAATGTGAAATAAGATTCCATACCTCTTGTTGATAACTTCTAAGATGAGGTGACACATAATGTATAGTATTACGTACTTGTCACACCACAATTTCAGAGTCACCTACCTTTTTCAGGAAGGCAACATTGAGGTCAATGGCCTTTTATAAGCCCAAGATGAGTGCTTCGTACTCTATAGTGTTGTTCGTGCACTCAAATTCCAAGCAGTTAGAGATCAAATGATTTCTCTGTAGTGAGTCTATTAAACTGTAACCATCTCCAGAGCCATCCTATGTTTTGGAACCATCGAAGTACAAAGTACAAATATCATATGTAGAGGGACTAGGAACTACACTAGTACTACTACAACTACTACTGACTAGACAAAGTTCATTATGACTAGTTGGACTAGGAAGGAACTCCAACTGTGTATTTGGTGGAACTAGGGATGGATGTGCAATATAACACCCCATTTGAGTTTCAAAGAAGCAATTGCTGAAAAGTAATTCTACAAAATCCATTGGTTCATTATGTCAATCCAAGGGAGTGCCAGCGTGTTTCATATATCTATATCATTCCACCCGGATCTTATTATTTCAGCCCTTATACAGAAGCCATAGACGTGATCATTCTATGGCAAAGTACCCCTATAGCCTGCTAGACTAGTCTCTGCTCAATAATACTCGTTCTGCTTCTAGAATTTCTACAATCACTATGTTGATACATTGGTGGACACGTCTGTTGGATGATAAGCAGATGATCTCATCTATGAGTTCACTAATCACATGGAAATGAGTTCTATCTAGATGAATAATCTATGCATCTATTTTTTACCATTTGGCATTGATTTTCTTGGCAACAAATAATGGCATTACATTCACTAATGCACCACAATCAACCAAGAAATTGTGTACATTGAAATCAAAGATTTCAAAAGTTAACAAGAAAGGTGGGTAAAGAGTATTCACTTCCATCATTAATGCATTAAGTACAGATTCGAGAGAACTAAGAGACTTACCAGATTCCTTGTCTAAAGAGGTAGCATTACTTGTAGAGGTCTGGCCAAGTGCCTGTAAGAGGATGTCCTGCTAGCTCGTGATCTTTGTTAATTCAAACATTGAAATGTTCGCACAGACCTTCTTCATATCATCAACTATGTTGTAGTCCACATTGGGAGGAATGACCAAAGTGTCTATGGATGTAACTTGGTTTGTGGTTTTCGGATGGTTCTATCTTTACTGCTCAAGGAAGCACTTTTTGTTGAGACTGCTTTTCCAGACTTGCTCTGAGTGTGTTGCGCTGAGTTGAAAGGTGGGTTGACTTTTCTTAATAGATTTTCTTTGAATTTCTGCTTTGGCAATTCAATTATAGTGTCCAACCCTTGGCTCTTTAGATTGTACCGGTTGGTAGACTTCAAGTTCGGACCATCACTTGGAGGCTTCTTATCAGTAGTACTCTTTTAGGTTGTGAGTATACAATTAAACATGCTTAATGCATGCCTGCCACTTGGAGTTTATTCGAATGCAAAAACTTCTTTCTTTTCTTTTGCAGGCTCAGTCTGCTCTTCATCGATTACCTAATCAACAAGCTATGTAGCAAGCATGCTCATGGCTCGATTCCACTGTGGGCACATTTTCTCTAAATGATTTTCTTGATGATACAAATAATATTGATTAGTGCCTAACTTTTCAATGTTCAATACAACATTGGAGCTCTGCGGAGACTTTGACAGTTGGTTGCTACTATTCCCAAAAGTTGTAGTCCTTATAACAAGTTGAATCTGGGAGGCTTGCTACTCATGGTGGTTTCACTTGACATTTATTTGAGTTCTGCCATTTCATTAGACAAATACTTGATGAAAAGAGTCAAGCTTTCAAGATAAAATGGTTCTTTCTCTTTGGCCTTGCTCACAGAGGCTAGAGAGCTCTTATCCGTTTTCTTGGAGTCTTTTGTTGGTTCATCATTTGAGATGACTCCAATTGCACGCAAGTCCTTCTCAACAATGATAGCCTCTTCATAATTTTATTTTAGTGTTTGTTTCACAGTTTGCTTCACAAAAAGTACAATTCTTGCTGGCAAAGAATAAGTGTAATAATTTATTGTGATGGAGTCATGAGTTTTCGTGTTTTCTGGAAATTTTTTCAAGATGTGATTGAACATCTGATTGAGATATTTCACCTTTTCCTTTTTCTCCATCTTAAGATTACCCAAATCTTTCAATAACATGGCGGGGGTCTTATCATCAATTTTTTTTTCAAGGAATATCCTCTTAAACCTCCTCCAATCCTGGATGAAGTTTGGAGGAAGGATGTGATACCATACAACTACCAAAACCATCCAAGGTACATGGGAAAGGTATACATGCAACATCATCGTAACGTACTGCAAGTGTTTGCAGATGCAGGTAAACTTTGGCCAAATGGTCTTCAACCTTCATTGTTTTATTAGGGTCATACTTCGTTAATAGCTTCTCTAAATTCCTTGGCATCTTATGTAGAACACCTGAAGTGCGAGTGGGCCCTCAGTCATCTAGTCTAGATTTTTGTATTCCATGTCTTATTCTTCACTGTACTCCTCTTCTTTGTCAGAATCTTATGGCTCTTATTCCTCTTCCTCTTCTCCTCCTAACCTGCAAAAAGTTGTGTCTGAGAGTAGAGTGTTGTCTTCGTCACCACAGTGAAAGAGTGGAGGCTCTTCTTGTTTTTCCATAGAGTTTGCTAATTATTCAAGAGTGGAAATAACCATGTATTAAAGAGTATAAAATACTATCCTGGTGGAGGTGGTCTTGTTCTTCTTCGGAGAATATGGAAGACTAATTACTTATGGGATCAATCCAACAACCTTCGCAAATTGATGGGTTATAAAGCAGATGACTCAAATCTCATCATATGGGATTTCACATTCAGGCTTGGGCTGAGAAGATTCACCAAATTCATTAGAACGAGTAGGGGAGGTGTAATGAATATTGTTGTCTTGACCAGAATATGGGATGATGGGGTCAATGGGTTTATCATCCATAAAATACTGGCTTCGCTCCTTCTAGCACCAAAAATGTTGACAGTGTTGGACCCACCAACATTCAGGGGATCTCACCAATGTGAAGTACCAATTATAACTCACACCATTTGGTGTAGGAGTCCCATCTGGTATAAAGGCCTGATTGCCGTATTATTAAATATTTTCCTTGTCTCTAACTGTCAACAAGAGAGAGGGGTGCAAAGGTATCTTCGAAAAGAAAGGGGGTGTGCATGTTGAGTGTTTAGGTGCAATTGTGTTAGAATTCTTCTACTGTAGAGGGGGGGGGGGGGGAGGAAAGTGAGCCTCTAAGTAAGAGGTAATAGTACCACCCAAGAAGAGACGTGCATGAAATAGAAAGGTCCATCTAACACCCAGTGAAATAGTTCATAACAGATGCGACCATCGTTACAACCAACAAACAAAGAAAGGTCTGTCTAATATACCGCGGAATAGTCCACAAGGATGGGACAAAAATAACAACCATTACAACACATTCTCAATAATATAAGTACCAAAATAACCAAAATAGTTCAACTATCTTAGCATAGGTGAAAACAAACATGAAATACAAGCATTCACAAAATAGTCATACAAACATTCATAGTCCATGCATGAAGAACATTCTGGCCTTGAATGCTTCTGTTGTTAAGTAAAATTTCCAAGACACATGTTTACAATGTACATCACTAGCCTCAATAGTGGAGCATTGGAGCCACTCCTTGCTCCTTAAAGAACTAGTTGATCTCTCTAATGCCTTGCGGGAGGAGCCAAGGTGAAAAGTGATTTGCTCATATAGTGAGGGAGTATATATCACCAAGGGTGACTCTTTGACTACCCCCATGACTGTTTGACTTCCTATTATTTTATAAATTGACGCTTTACATTCCATGTGTGTCCTTTCAACTTCGACTTTACAATACATTTGAATACAATATACATGGTCCACAATAGTGATGTGGAAAATGACCACTCATGACATGACATGGCATGACACTATTGACATGGAATGATCGATGATGTGACAATTTCAAGTCACTATTTTTGCTAAGTGTTGGATGTTTTCTTGAATATGCTTTCTCTTCACCTCCTCATGGCTTGGTGATGCAGAATCTTCAATGATCTTTAGTCTTGGATGTTGGTCCCAAAATTGTGTCAGTTTTTTTCTCTTGATTGATCAACTTATGAGTTCAGATACAAGAGAGTCTTTAGGCATGCTTACCTCCTTCTCCTTCTTAATCATCTTGCCATGACATGATAATGTACCTGTTCCTGCAATTCACTAATGATGAGATGACATCAATCCGAAACCCCCTATTCTAAGATGATGCATTCTGATCCATCAACTGAGCCTGGGACAAGTGAAAGGTTGGGAAGAAGGACTCAGTGAATACACAATGCTTAGTTCGAACTATTAGGGAGAAGAGTTCGAGCTCTAAGACTGCATAGTGCATAACTGAGGGAGGTCTGAAGGACAAGAATACACAGTTTATAGAGAGAGTGGTGTTAGGTTGAGGGAATAGACATTGGGAAAGCCAACTACGCAATTTTGGATCTCAAGGGAGGCTAGGATTCTGTGTATTTCACAGTTCTAGTAGCTAGGGGAAGAGGTTGAGGCTTGAATATGTGAAGTGTGTAGTTTAAGGCAGGTTGGGGGACATTATTGCACAATTCTAGGGGTTAAGGTTGGGAGTCGAGAACCAGAATTGCGTAGTGCAAGAGCCCTGGGAGATAGGGAATGCACATTTTGTAGTATCAAGTAGCAAGGTCACAACTTAGAGGGCTGAGACTATGCAGTGCACAGTTCAGTTGAGGCACATGAAATTAAGTTGCTCAGTTGGCTGTGTGGGATAGATGATGACTATGATGAACCTTGAATGTGATCACACACTTAGCATACTTTTAAGACACTAAAACATAGATTATATGAACACATGAACACATGAACAAAGAATTTCCCTCCGTGTGACTTCCTTATGACAAGATACAACAAGTGCAACAGTTAAGATAGACTTTTGGACAACAGTGACGACACTTGTGCGATAATGCTCAAGACTTTGTGTATGGGTGCGACATATGTTTACATGGTTATAAAAATTCATATACACAAAGATAGACCTTTTAAACCATCATAATAGGCTTGCAAATGTTGCACGATAGCCAAACTTTCCAAAGGACGACAATTAACCTAACATGCAAAAGGGAACAAAGTGTTGTAAAAGAGATCATGAAATATGCTCTAATGTTTGCCACAACAATATAAAATACCAAGGAAGGATCCGAAATTGAGTGTAGGCAAAAATTTTGGAGTGTGTTACAAAAAATACAACAGGAACCAAAGAAGACTTAGCCATGGTCAATCATAAAGATGATTTCCAAGGAAAGCTTAGAGGTGATTTAAAAGGAAAATAATCAGATAAAGGAGGCTGAAATGGAGTATGAGAAGGAAAAGAATGGGCCTAATAAAAAATAATCCCTTCTCGAATGGGAGAGGAGGGTTGAGGTTCTTCCTATTGAATCTCTTTGATACTCACAAGACCAGGCGGAAGGGGTTCACGATCGGGTCCAAGATATATAGTTGGGGGTTGTGTCTAAGATAGTGGAAGAGAATGAGAAGGTCCTAAAGTAATAGGTGAATATGACTGAGGTACCTCTGGTTGAGTTGTCTTTGACTCATGAAAGTTAGGTTCAATAACCTCAGGTAAATAGATTTTAGGTGCTTTGGTTTCGATCATGTCAGAGTCACCAGCCAATGGAGAGGTAATATCAGGCTCCATACTCACAGGAAAAGATGATTCTGATGGATCTATCTGAGATGGAGGACAAGAAGTAATAGCCCCTGAAGTGCTAGATTTGATAGTTTTCATTTTCTTATGCTTCTAAATATTACGAGGAGTTTCCTCTAGTGGAAGAGGATGCTTATTTTGCATTATACGCGATCGATGGGGTAAAGGGTTCTATTCTTCCATGTTGTATTAATATATTTTAACAATTAACACAAAAAAATGAATCAAAGACGGTAAAATAGGCATAACTGTTTACCAAGAAACTGTGAACTGCAATAGACAACCTTGGAGAACCAAGGATTTATGTACGGGAAGGAAATCTCCTCGAATGTTGTGTTTGGTGTATCACAGTGTACAAGGCAGCCAACTGGGTTACCTATGGCAAGGATAACAACCAATGGTGGACTCCCAAAATATACTCCATGGTAAACAAAAGTGCAGTCTGTGTTAGTGTTGTCTAATGCATAACCATATGATGAAAAAATCCCCATATAATTTTCACATGTGGAGCGCTATATAATATACTAAGAGGTATGTGGAGAATAGTCCAATACACTTACTTACGTGGAACATGATATCACCCCCGGAATGAAATTTTGGAAAAAAAACGACAAAACGCTGGAACATGTCTCTAGCCTAGAACTCTAGAGGTTTGTGTTAATGTTACAAATGCTCCTTAGGTTGATTCAACAAATTTTAAAGTTAATCTTGATTTAAGTTTAAGCTTTTAAGGCTCACCACGAATTTCGCCTAAATATCCTAAAATACAAACTAGCATGAATCGGTCCCTAGTGGAGTCACCAATTTGTTATACAAAACATACGACTGCGGACAAAAGTATCTTCCCTAGACCTACTGGCCTTCTCTAGAACAAAAAAAATCAAAGACTATAAGGTTTTCCTTAGAAGAATTGGAGAATGGAAAGATGCTTACTTGTGAGGTGAAAAATCCAAGGTAGGGAAGATAGGATTCAAAGTTATTATATAAGGTAAATGGTTGTAACAACTCTTGGAAGCTTCTAGAAGATGAAGCTTTTGGATTTTTTTTATTTTTCCCAAATTTCTAGAATTAGCACACCCCGACAAAGGCATAATGACTTTGATCAAAGAGGTGCATAGCTGAGCAACCTGTTGCTGAATGCAAGTCCCTAAAGGGCCAGGGTGTGATGGGCCTTAAAAACATTGAAATAAAGAATTCAAGGTCAGAAACTCAGTGGTTTGGGAGAGTCATGCTTAGGGATTTGTTTATGGATAATTATAAGGTGTTCATGGATGTTGATTGATCTAGTTTGTAGGCCTATTGACTAGCTATGACGAAATGCCCTATAACAACATGAAATAATGGAAAATGCCCGATAGGGTGGTTGGAATGCTTGGTTTGGGTGGTTGGAATTGGATACCAGAGAATTAGTAACAATAAAGAGAATTGGAACATGCAACAATATGATAGTAAAGCATTCAGAAGCAGGGCCATTGTGGGACATTGGTACCCAATAGTGTCCATTGATTTCCATGAGAATGCTATGGCTAGTATGATGGTTTTGAGGAAGGAACATGCCTTGGTTTTTGTTTGATGCGAGGAAACCTTGCCAAGGGATGAATCACCCGAGGGATTGTGAAGCATAGAAGGGGATGCCAGTGAAACTTGGAAGGTGTGTGACTGCATGGAAGGGGGTGACCAGATTGCCTAAGGGACTCTATAGCAAAGAAGGGAAGGTTGGGGAATGAATTTTTTTTGGTCATTAGCATTGCCAGATGGAATCAGAAGCATATTGGGAGCGTGCCTTGGAACAATGAGCCGGTAACTATTCACTGAGAGCAAAAGTAGCACTGGACATTAGATGTAGGTTTGACATTGAAAGTGGATTTTTGACTTCTTGGGAAGGAGATGAATCCTGGTATTACTTCGAGGGTGGAGGTGTGACTCTAGATTCCCTTGTTGACTAATGTGAGCATCATATCCTTTTATTTGTTTGTTGAAGCAAATGTGCATATGTGTAGGTGTATATTATTGTAAATAATGTATAAAGTTGTGTTTATAAAGCTCCATAGACAGTATGATTATTTTTTGGTTGAAGCAAATGTGCATGAGTATATGTGTTTGTCATTGTAAATACTGCATCGATATGGGTTATAAAGCTCCATAAGTAGTATGGTGTTCATGTTTTCAACAGTTTATATGTTTTAAATACCACAACGAGTTGTGTTATAAAGCTCCATAGGATATATGTTTTGTTTTCAGCAGTTTTCTAGTCATAGGTGTCATTAAACATTGAGGATAGTGTTCCCCCAAGGGGGAGGGGTTTGTGACAAAACTTGGTTGATTTTCCATGTAAAAATATATAAGGCCAAGGTGATGGGACACATATTCCAACCCGAATGGTGGGAAAAACATCCTAGTGGGTGTCACTTTCGGTTTATTTATGGCTAAGGAAATTTGCAAAGGAAAAGTGGCATTAATTGACATTTATTTATGAAAATAATGACAAATAGGAGAAAAGGAAGGTGAAAGGTCATATATTTGCATGAGAGGGAAATTGAAGAGAAAATGAAGGAAAATGAAGAAAATAGAGGCCTCAATGATTAAAAGGCTTCTGAGGACCAGTTCATGGCTTTTGTCAGTTCAATTTTGGAGCTCTCTTCTACTATCTCATTCTTTAATACACTTGTACACTTAGAGCATTCTTGGAGTATGGTTGGAGCACTCTAGTTTTCACTTGGATTGGAGAAATAAGGCAAAGGAAATCAAGGAAGCACAAGGGAACAAGTGGATCAACAACTACAATTGGATTGCTTGCATGTATCAAGTTGCATGCATGATTTCCTTTCTAGTTTTGACATGCATGGTATATGCATGTGGTTTCTTGGTTATGTGTTGTCATGGACATGGATATTTCCCTGGATTGGAAGTGATTTTAGCCTTGTCTTACCGTTTCTGGATAACTATGGTGTTGTGGTTCTTTCCACTTGTTTTTTTCTGATTGGTTCTCAAGTTCCTTATGGTTGTGGGTTGAGTTATTATTTCCTAGAGCCGTTGGTTTGGAAAAATGCTCTAGAAGTCCTGGAACAACTTGGGTTGAGTTACTAGTCCTGGAGCCTAGGTTGTGACAAACACTCTGGGGCCTTTGGTGGGTTGAGTTACTAGTCCCTAGAGTTGATTTGGACAAATGCTCTGGAGCCCTAGAAGGTTTTGGGTTGAATTATTAGTTCTTGGAGCCATGGTTGGAACAAATGTTCTGGAGCCCTTGACAACTTGGGTGGAGACTGATCTAGTTGGTGATAGTAACATCTGACTATGAGGTGGAATCACTAGTTGAGGGTTTAGGTGGTTTGGCCTCTGGAAGCCTTGGGTTTGGTTTTGTTGGTTTATTCCATGAGATCCCACATTCACACTTGGAATATGGCACGTGGGTGATTGGTTGAAAGAAAGATTTGGTTTAGCCCAATCTATTGTCGGTTGGTACGTGGAAGTCCCTGAATTGGTTGGCATTTTCATATGTTAATATGAGGTATTTTCTATTGTGATATATGAATATATTTATTGATTACGATGGTGATATTATGGTTGAGTTTAAATGGTTATATGCTAGTTATTTATTGGTTTATATGTTGGTTATTTGATGGTTATATGCTGGTTATATGATGTACATTGTCTATGGCTCTTGACATGTTTGATGAATATATGAATGGTTGATGAATGAATGGACTAAATTTTTCTATTACAGATATTATAGGAGGGAATTATACATTCATAGTGAATCTCAAATAAGTTTCAGGCTCCTATGTTCAAATATGCATTCATGACCTCCAGATTAAATGTTCACCATATGTTTGACGAAATGAGTGTCATGGTTAGGTCTGGATAGGTCAAGTCCTTGATAAAATCCTATATGAATGGATTTATCTTAATGTCATTATTGATTCTGCAAAGTCTCACTAAGTTATGGGCAGTGGTCTGGAGGCTGACCTGGAATTTAGGTTCAGAATCTAATACCACACCCTTTGAACTGGAGAAATTGGGTTGCAACTACATGGATGCAATTTTGTGCATTTGTTTGGAGGCTCCCAACTGCACGAATGCCTTGTTGTGGGTGCAGTTGTGGGCCCAGGGCTAATAAAAGGAGGTTTATCTTAGGGTTTGGCAACCTGCGGTGGTTGTTCAACCCTTGAGTGACCTGTAGCCCCTATAGGATATGTTGAGTAGTCAGTTTTTCGTCCATAGTCCTACCCACTTCCTTAACTAGATCTAGGAGGTCGGGCCAGGTCATAGTAGCTCTTCCTCTCATCTTTACCCCGATAGGATGGTGAAATTGGGTAAATGTGGGAGGGGTGGTTACAAACTTAAATGTAAGGGAGGGTATTTTTGGGTAAGGGGGGAGATGTGGGAATGGATTTGGGTTTGGGATGGAGGGCCAATTGAAAGGATTTTTTGATTTGGGAAAGGAAGTAGCCATTTCTCTGGAGGGATTTGGTTAAGTGGATCCACTCCTTATCAAAGTGTTGGGGATCAGAGATACATATGACACAAGTCACCAAGGTCTTAAGGAAAACAACTTTTTGAGAAGGGTGGTGATGGGAGTGAGCATGAAGTTATCTATCAATATGAGTCTTTTTAGGCTAGACTTGATAAGAGAGTGAACCATCATGGATTTTAGATACATACACATCAAGGAATGGAAGGGAGTCATTGAATTCCATTTCCACTGTGAACTGGATATGGGGGAAAATTTGGTTAAGGCAGATTAAAAGGGAATACAAAGCAAGAATGCCATGGGACCAAAAAACAAAGGTATCATCCACAATCTGTTTCCAACATTTAGGCTTCAAAAGGAAGTTGTATAAGGCCCAAGACTCAAAAGATTCCATGAAGATGTTAGCTACCATAGGGGAATGGGAGGAGCCCATAGAAGTTTCTTTGGTTTATTCATAGAAAACACCTTTAAAGGAGAAGAAGGGGATTAAATGAAAATATTGATTAGGTTAAGGGTTTCAAAATCAACATGGTTAGAAATGATATAAAGGTCTTCATGGGTGGAGATCTTGGTAAAGAGAGAGACAACATCAAACATCAAAACTAACCAAGATATCATGCTTATCAATAAGGAGGTGTTTAGTCTTATTAATTAGGGGAGTCATTGATATACACATAGTTTTTCCCTACAAAGAGTCAGAGCATTTGAGAAAGGTAATGAGACACGGAATGAGAGGGAGCACCAATGGAACTAACAATAGGTCTGAGAGGGATATATATATATATATATGTGTGTGTGTGTGTGTGTGTGTGTGTATTAATTTTAGGAAGGCCATAGATTCTGAGGGTTCAAGGGTTAAGTAGAATAAGATGCTTTTTAATGGAAGGGTCAAGAGAAGAGGACTTGATTGCTTTGGTCACGATATTAGTGATGGAGGAGATATGTTTTTTGGAAAGAGGCTTATAAGAGGAAGAGAGGAGATCAAGCATTTTTTTTTATTATAATTGGAAGAATTTATAACGACGATGGCATTACCCTTGTCTACTTTTAAGATAAACAATTTGGGATTATTATTAATGTTCTTGAGAGCTGAATATTCCTCTTTAGCAATATTGGGTTTTCGTAATTTGGAATCACGAAGAATGTGCCCACATTCTTTCCTATTTTCTTCAGCATCATTGGGTAAAAGATGAGGGATGAAGGATTCAACAACACGAATGGTATCTTCCAAGAGAGGGAAACGAGGGATGATGGAAAAGTTAAATTTTTTTTCTAAAATATTTAAGGAAGCTTGGTCAAGGTTTTCCAAGGAAATATTAACCACCGTGGAGGGGGGATCTTGGGGTTCAGGGGAAGAATAAGGGATAAGGGAAGGGATCTAGATCATTATAGAGAGAGAAAAATAAATAAATGGATTTGAGGGGGGAGAAAGAAGACAAGAAGAATGAGGAGGTGGGGAAATTTTTAAGAAGGATAAATTTTAAAAGAAGGAGAAGGAGAAGAAATTTAAAAGGGATGAGGAAGGGGGTTGCAGAGGATAGAGGCACTACTGGAGGGATTGGAGACAGGTTCAAATAGGGAGGAATTTGCAACTGATGGGGTAGGTCAGCTTAGATTATGAGGTCACAAAGGTGGCAAGGGATAACGGAGGGGGAGAGAATGATAGCAAGGAGGGAGGTATGGAAGGCTGTAGGGGGGAGAAGCCAAGGGACATGGATGAGCAAGTGATACACAAAATTAGGGAGGAAAATAACAGAGGGGAGGAAGTAGCGGAAGAGCAGCTCAAAGAGCTATTCAAGATCAAGGAGATAAATATCAGGGAAAAATTGGAGGGTACTTCGTTGGAAGAATTGTTGAACAGAAAAATTTTCCAATATATGGAAATAGAAAAAGTTATGGATGAAATGTAGGAAGAGGTCAAAAGGATAAATTGAGACAATTATTGAGTTGTAGGAAGGATAAAAAAAAAACTTGATAGGATGACCTAGGTAAAACCTTCAGAGAAACTGATGAGAGTTCAAAGCTAAGCACACCAGGTATGTGTAGAACACCGAGGATGTGAATAACACTACTATAATGTTCTAATAATTCCACCCATGAGATTCAACTTGGATTTTCCTCATCCTTTGATATTTGCAGTTGAATCATCTCTCAATAAAAAATCACCACCATAAAAAATTTCATACTCACAAAACCATTCCTTGTAAGGAGTCATATGAAAGGATGCACCTAAGTCGACCAACCATTCCTCATTATCTACATGTGTACTTAAAGAAGCCAAGTACACATCACCTCCTTCATATGATGAGGCTTTTTCTTCCACAAAATGAGCATCTCTAGATCCGTTCCCTTCTTTTAGGATTTATAGATCTATAATGTTTCTTATAATGCCCTTATTTTCTACATCTCCAACATACCTTCACAAATTTCCTAGAGATTTATATCTTCATTTAGATTTAGATCTCCCACTAGAAGACAAATTTTATTTCTATTCTGTGAGCATCCTCTTATAGACAAGGCATCTCCATTTTGGATTTCGATGCTTTTCCTCATGATATGATTCGATAACAAGGATGAGACTATTTATTTGAACATTAAAGTAGTCATGTTACTGCCTATGGAAGAAACCAAACTATATTATGAGTATTGTAAAGAACATAACAAACTAATGCACTTATATTCATCTGAAATATTAATATTAGTAGATAATAGCTAACTTACCAAAGTATTGAAGGAGTTCATATGTTCTGTCACTTAGTCTCCATCCTTAATCCTCAGGTTATACATCTTCTTTCACGTGAACAATTTTTTCACCAAGGAATTATATTGATACAAAACCCCTAACTTGTCCCACAACATATTTTATATAGATTCCCTAAAGCATTAAGTAATATGGAATCTTAGAGACATAGTTGCATTGTGATCTTTGCCCGATCAAACTTGGTCTAATATTCTATTGACATCCTTGTTAGTGCAATTCCTATATCCATAAAAATCCACTGATCTTTTTCCACCAATGAATCTTCCATTTTGAGCTTCCATAACTCAAAAATTTTGCCATTGAATTTCTCAATCTCTAACTTTGAAATACTCATCATTTCCTTTTCACCACAAGAAATACTTATGCAAATCTCCCACTATAACAAGGTCTACCATAGGCCCTTGAAGCCAAAACTTTTGGATACTGTTAGCCTCTTGTTGCAACAAGTATTCATATTTCATGATCGACATTTTTACATGCCAAATATGTCATCTTTTCGTGCTGCAAGGTTCCATATTTCTAGAAAGAGGCCAAAGAAGAGGCCATGAAAGTATGCCAATCTAAATGCCATTGTTGTATTCCATTTTTGATGAAGTTATTCCATTTTTGAAGAATTTTTCAGTTAATGGAAAGCCAAACAGCTTAATCTTGGCTTCCCTAGGTTTCAATTGCTTGTTTTAGAATATAGAGAATGAATATCTGTCCAAACTGTTTAATCTTGGCAAATCAGTAGCTAGGTAGAGAAATAAAGGAGCCCAACTACTTAAACTTGACCCTTGGAAGATATAAGGGTACGTTTAGATAGGAGGGCAGTCAAAAGAAAAAAGGATAATCAGGGTCTGCAAGTCCAAGTGCACCGATGCAAAAATAAGAAAAAATGCTAGGTAAGTAGGCTGGGTAAGTAGTTTTGTGGTTGCAGAATCAAGCTATGTGATCCATTTCATGTTTTTAAGTGTTATATCTATTCAAGTCACAATTATGAGGAACTTTTTCATTTGGAGGAGCTCAAGTGAGGCATGTCTAACTCCCCCTTCTTCTCACTCCCTAAATCACTCACTAACATCCCCTTGAGGACTTTAGGATCTACCCAACCAGTCCTGTTACCACTTCATTTTTTGTAGAATACTAAGTCAAGCTTTGACTTTCTTCAGTGAAAAGAAGCCACATTTCTTGTGTAAAAATCATTTCTCCACAGTCCATTCAATTCCTATGCCTAAGTTTCAGTTCACAAACTTATCCCCCTACACTTCACCTCACAAACTCATATTAACTTCTAAACATTATTATGTAAATCCCTATCTATTTCCCCTTCCCCTTACTAAAAGCACTAAATAGCTCCCCTATGTACATATTCCCATCCCCTGGCACTATAGCCCTATAATATCTGTTTGGGGAAATGCTGAGTTCATTTGGGGCTTAGCATTAGCCTTCCACGTCCTAACCCTGGGATTAACTTAACATTTGGTTAAAGCTAATAACCTCTTTCCTCACCCCTCTACCCATAAACCTTAAATATTTTACCCTGCGTGCTCACATTTTCGGGTTTGGTTTAAATATTTTGATTAAAATTTACCCCCGGCGCACAAACCATGTATAAAACCCACAAACCCAAAGTCTAAACCCCCGCAGCATTGTATAAATATTCGAATATTCCAGCGGGCCCCGCGCACAAACCTGCCGCCAGCTCCGCGCTCCGTCAGCCCTCCGATCCGCCCTCCCAAATCCGACGGCTCTCGGCGATTTCGGAGCCGCCCCATCACTAGACAGTTAGTGTTCGATAGCCTGGTGGTTTTGCCGTCGTACAGAGCGATGCGTGTCCGCCCTTGATTGCATCGGAGCCCCTCTAACATTTACCACCCTCATACAGAGGGCGGTCCGACGAAACCACAAACCGCCTTCTGTCTCTCCTCCCCTGACGACAACACCAAGTTAGCGCCACGTCACCTCTACGTCGACCCCCCCCACTGCTACGTGTCACTGCCACCACATCACCCTGCCATACTGCCACGTCACCGTCGTATCGGGACCCACTGCTGACGTCATGCTGACGTTATGTTGACATCATCACCGAAAAAAGGCGCAAAGGGCGAAATTGCAGCGAAGGATGCCCAGAATGAAAAACTGAGGCAGTTTTTGATGCGCGATTAGCACTTAGCGCTAATCGCGCATCGCTAAGAAAAAATGGTCAAAATGGAAAGCTGCCTGTGGCTAGGCTACCAGCAGGCCCGAAAATGCGCAGTTTGACAGGATTTCTTCATGAAGGTTTAGAAAAGGGGCGATTTGACAAATTCAAGAGTATCAGAGGAAAGACGAAGCCCAGATTAAATTAAAAGAGTATCAGTGAAGCGGAAAAGAGTATCAGATCGACAATACCAAAGCAGGTGAACATTAAAGACCCCCAAAGCAAAGTCAAAGAAAACGGTGAAGCCATCTAAGGCTCTCAGATCACAGTTAATGCACATCAAAGTCACTCGAGAGTAGGGGATCAAAGCCCAATGCACAGTTATGGCTAGATGAACAACACAGAGCCAAAAGGACACCATATTAACTCATTTTGATTCCGATGCCTCCAACGCGGCTCAAAGATATTTTCCTACATTAATTTCAGGACAAAATTAGGTTAAAGAAGTTATTTCCCTCAGACCTGTTTCAGGTCTTCTGTAATATATATTTTCCCTATATAAACCACCCTAATTCATTGTTTAAAGGGTTGGTTGGTTGATATTCCTCATGCTGGACTTGCGCTATATTTTTGAGAAGCTCTGTAATCAAAGACTGCTGGAATGTTTTGGATGAACAAATGACTGTTGTGTTATTAATGGTTAAAGAGTGACTATGGAATTCCTGTGCTACTACATGGCTCAATAAGTTTTTCTACCTCTGTTTACAGTTTTATTATGTTTATGCACAATTGTGTTACCATCTAAATAGCAAGAAAAAAGAATAGCTTAAAGTTTTTCTTAACTGCACCTTATGCTCAGTTCTTGTTATTTCTATATGTTTTCCTCAGAAATGGTTATGAATATGCATACTTAAATGATCATATTTACCCTGTTTCTTTCATATATGACTGTTTTTTAGGAATTCTTTACTGCTCCTAGACAAACTTTCATCCACCTTCCCTCTATGTTAGCTAATGAAAGATTCTTAGTTGCCTTTCATTTCTGACCTTCATTCCATCTTTATTCCAGCCTGATATTGTTCTATGTGTAGCTATCCTGCTCTATATTCCTCTTGCGACCAGGAAAACGCAACATCAAGCCCTAATCCATGAATCCATGCCCAATGGTTTGAACTTCTCACAATATGCATCCCAACTCTGCTTGAAAACATCTCCTTCCCACCAAAATCAAAACAAAACCCTTGTACACCATAACTAGCCTAAAATCAACCCAAAACAAAGTTAAATCATAAAGAGAGAGCCCTCTCTGACTGCAGGTAGGCTAGGACCTGCAACCCAAAGATTGGTTTGTGGTTACCTCGGCCGTATCCCTTAAGGAGCTAAGGGACAACCTGAGTGTTAACAGATACCAAACGTAGGTTTTAACCTTGCATAATAAAATGCTACAAATAGATTCTTAATTAAAATAGAAAAGATGAAATCACAAACACACACATTAGCACAAATATTTTTTGGATAAGGGGCGGGGGGGGGTGAGATGGGGGGTTGGATTTGGGTTTGGGATGGAGGGTCAATTGAAATGATTTTTAGATTTGGCAAAGCGAGTAGCCATTTCTTTGGAGGTATTTGGTCAAGTGGATCCGCTCCTTATCAAAGTGTTGGGGATCAAATATGCGAATGGCACGAGTCACCAAGGTATTAAGGAAAATAAATTTCTGAGCAGGGTGGTGATGGGAGTGAGCATGAAGGTATCTATCAGTGTGAGTATTTTTAGGATATATGTGATAAGAGAGGGAACCATTAGGGATTTTAGATACACACACATTAAGGAACAAAAGGGAGTTGTTGATGTCCATTTCCACGATGAAATGATTATGGGGGAAAATTTGGTTAAGGTGGATTAGAAAGGAATACAAAGTAGGAAGCCATGTGACCAAATATCAAAGGTATCATCCACGAATTGTTTCCAAAATTTAGGCTTCAAAAGGAAGCTGTTTAAGGCCCATGAATCAAAGGATTCCATGAAGATATTAGCTACCATAGGGGAAAGGGAGAAGCCCATAGCAATTCCTTCAATTTACTCAGAAAAAACCTTTAAAGGATAAGAAGGGGATGAAAGGAAAAGTTTGATTAGGTTAATGGTTTCAAAATCAGCATGGTTAAAAATGATATCAAGGGATTCATAGGTGGGAATCTTGGTAAAGAGCGAGACAACATCAAAACTAACCAAGATATAATGCTTATCAAGAAGGAGCTGTTTAGTCATATTAATTTGGGGAGTCCTTTATATACACATAGTTTTTCCTTGTGAAGGGTCAAGGATTTTAAGAAAGGTAATGAGACAAGGCATGAGAGGGAGCACTAATGGAAATAACAATAGGTCTGAAAGGGATATTTTTTTTGTGGATTTTAGGAAGGCTGTAGATTCTAGGGGTTTCAAGGGTTAATTAGAATATGACGATTTTTAATGGAAGGGTCAGGAGAAGAGGACTTTATTGCTTTGGTCACGATACTAGTAATGGAGGAGATATATTAGTTAGAAAGAGGCTTATAAGAGGAGGAAGAGAGGAGATCAAGCCTTTTTTGATCATAATTAGAAGAATTCATAACGATAATGGCATTACCCTTGTCTAATTTTAAGATAAGAAATTTGGGATTATTATTAAGGTTCTTGAGAGCTGAAGGTTCCTCTTTAGAGATATTGGTTTTGGGTAATTTGGAACGATGAAGAATGTGCCCACATTATTGCCTAATTTCTTCATCATCATGGGGTAAAATATTAGGGGTGATGAATTCAACAACACAAATGGTATCTTCCAAGGGAGGGATATGAGGGACGATGGAAAAGTGAAAACATTTTTTAAGATATTTAAGGAAGCTTGGTCAAGGTTTTCAGGAAATATTAACCACTGTGGAGGGGGGATCCTGAGGGTTAGGGGAAGATGAAGGGAGAAGGGAAGGGGTCAAGATCATGAGAGAGAGAGAAAAATAAATAAAAGGATTTGTGGGGGAAGAAATAAGACAAGAAGAATGAGGAGGTGGGGAAATTTTAAAAGAAGGAGAAGGAGAACAAATTTATTAGGGATAAGGAGGGGGGATTACGAAGATAGAGGCACTTCTAGAGGGATGGGAGAGAGGTTCAAATGGGGGAGGACTCTACAACTGATGGGGGAGGTCGGCTTAAATTAGTAGCTTAGAGAGGTGGTGAGGGATAACAAAGGGAGAGAGGATGGTATAGAGGAGGGAGGTATGGAAGGCTTCGGGGGGGAGAAGCGAAGGGACAGGGTTGAGAAAGTTATACAGCAAATTAAGGAGGAAAACATCATATGGGAGGAAGTTATGGAAGAGAAACTCAGAGAGCGGTTTGAAGAGATATTCAAGATCAAGGATAGAAATATTAGGGAAATTTTGGAGGGTACATCATTGGAATAATTGACGAAGGGAAGAATTTTCCAATCCATGTGTTGGGTGCGGGATATCCCAAGGAAAGTTTTGGGGCTTAAAGCCCATATTTTGGCTAAAAAGTGTAAATTCGATGTAAAGACTCTGCATTTTGTGGGCGCAGAGAGCGAAGTTGTAAATGAGTCATAAGGTTGTCCGCCCTAAATCTTGTAATGTAATGTCAACTTTAGAGATCTACCCATGGTCCGTGGACCATGGGATTGTATAAATAGAGCGAGGCTCTAAGTAGTTGAAAGATAATCTAATTCAAGTAGTGATCGAGGAATAGAAGCATAGCAGAAGATTGAAGTGTAAAGTTGAGTCTTTGGGTCATAAAGTAGGAGAAGGCTTTGCATCTAAGTGCGCAGAGTCCTAGTAGTCCTCAGCTGAGTGTGCGGACCCCTGCAGCTGAGTGCACAGGGCGAGTCGAGTTTGTAACTGTTGAAGCATTAATAAAGAGAAGTTTTACATCAATTTTGTGTATTTATTTCCTATTTTCTGTATCGAATATATTGGGTATAAATTTCATTTCTATTGTCTATATGGTGCACGAACATATATAATTGTGTAGATTAAGTAAATGTGAGTTAAAGTATCTGGTTATGTGAAGTTGACTAACATCTATAAAAGGATAATTAATATACTCAGTGTAACTTGGGGAAGTAGCGTAGATCACTGCCATAGCAACGCGAAATCACCTTAGCCACCTAGTTAGGGCTTCACAAAGGACAAGTATAATAGATTGCAAAGGTATCGCAAGTCAGAACAGTGCACGAAGTAACCTGCGCGAAGGTAGGCACAGTTGGACTAAATCAACCCCTCAGACATCTCAAGGGTGTGGAAACTTGGTTCCAGCATCCCCCCATACAGCTTCAGGTGAGACTTCAGCCCACGCACCGCAAGATGATGCCAAAAGGGCCAATAGTGTAGGGATTTGTTTGGCTAATTAACTCTGAACCTGGGTTAGGCCCCATCAAGCCAACAATATGGAAATAGAAAAAGCCATGGATGCAAATTTAGAAGGCTTGAAAGGAGCACTTGAGACAATTGCTAAGTTGTAGGAAAGATCAACAAAAATTTGTTAGGATGACTCAAGTAAAACCTTCATAGAAGTCGATGAGAGTCCAGAGCTAAGCACACCAAGTATGTGTAAAACACCAAGGATATAAAAAAGACTACTATAATGTTCTAATCATTCCACCCATGAGATTAAACTTGGATTTTCTTCATCCTATGATATTGGCGGTTGAATCATATCTCAATAAAACATCACCACCATCGAACCTTTCATACTCACAAAACCATTCCCTGTAAGGAGTCATATGAAAGAATGCACCTAAGTCGACCAACCATGCCTCATTATCTACATGTGTATTTGAATAAGCCAAGTACACATCACTTCCTTTATCTGAGGAGGTTTTTGCTTCGATAAAATGAGAATATCTAGATCCCTTCCCTTTTTTTCAGTATTTATAGATCTACACTATTTCTTGTAATTCCCTTCTTTTCTACATCTCCAACATACCTTCACAAATTTCCTAGAGATTTAGATCTTCCTGTAGATTTATGTCTCCCACTCGAAGACAAATTTTATTTCTATTATGTGAGCATCCTGTTATAGATAAGGCATCTCCATTATGTATTTCCATGTTTTTCCTTCTTATATCCTTCGATAACAAGAATGATACTATTTAATCGAACATTAAAGTAGTCACATTACTGTATATGGAAACAACAAAACTATCTCATGAGTCTGGTAAAGAACATAACAAAATAATGCACTTATATTCATCTACAATCTTAATATCAATAGATAATAGACAACTTACCAGAGTATTGAAGGAGTTCATATGCTCTGTCACTTAGTCTCCATCCTTAATCCTTAGGTTATACATATAATTTCACACGAACAATTTGTTCACCAAGGACTTAGATTGATATAAAGCCCCTAACTTGTCCCACACCACCTTTTCTATAAATTCCCCTAAAAAATTTAAGTAATATTGAATCTTAGAGACATAGTTGCATTGTGCTCTTTGCCCGATCCAACTTGTTCCAATCTTCTATTGACATCCTTGTTAGTGTAGTTCCCATATCCATAACAATCCACTAATATTTTTCCACCAATGAATCTTCCATTTTGAGTTTCCACAACTCAAATTTTTTTCCGTTGAATTTCTTAATATGTATCTTTTAACTACTCACCATTTCCTTTTCACCACAAGAAAGACTTATGCAGATCTCCCACTATAACAAGGTCTACCACAGGCCCCTGCCAAACCCCTTAGCTACAAAGGAATCCCCTTGAAGCCAAAACTTTTGGATACCAAATGTAGGTTTTAACCTTGCATAATTAATTGCTACAAATAGATTCTTAATTAAAATAGAAAATATGCAATCACAAACACACACATTAGCACAAAGATTTTATCTTGGAAACCTAAACCCAAGAAAACTAGCAAGATTTTTCAATATCTATTATTTTGTACAATATTACAATACAATATATATCCCACGTCATCCATGAACCACCAATCCATTTATCATGGATTAGAATACAATTGTAGTTCCTTAATTGAAACTAAAAAACCATGCGAAAAAACACCATGTGCCATAAAAGTTCTTTTAGAAAAAAATTATGTGCTAAAAAATAGTAAAAACAAATGCAAAAGGCTACCCATTTTTTTTCCAAGGGGCTTCCAGTCTCTTGCTAGGAATCACACATTTTTATAGTGCTTAGGATATTTATGCAAAGAATATAATACATACCTAACACCATAGTGGTACTAATTCATCACCTGGTTGATTCTCTTTTAAGAAAAGTAAAACAAAAGTTCAATTTATTGGCATGGTTAGCTCTTATTAGAGAGAGATTGGATTTACCTTTGTTTGCATTGATGATGAAAGACTTCCCATACTTGATTAGGTGATACTAGTTTCTTTCCTTGTGAATATTGGATCCCTTGTATACATCTAGGGGCTTCTAAATACTATATCATAGTGATCCCACATCTACCTCCATTTCATCAATATAGTGTACATTTATAGAAAATTTTATCTTACACTATTTAGTGGCCTTGAGTTATGCAACCTTATTTACCCATACCAATGGATATGGGTTAGGATGATCATGAATTTCTAATCGAATCTTGAAAACTAGATCCTCTAGTATGAAGTTGGATTACAGAGCATAATCAAAGAGAGAATCTTCCATTTTATTTTCGATCTATATATTATGGAATAGTTTATTCATCTCCTTCTATTCCTTGTGATGAATGATACTCAAGTTCATCTCCTTCTAGACCATAGTGTAGAAAATATTTTCATCTATGTCGAAGTTACTATCTACTTGGTTGCCTAAACCAATGGTTAGCAAGTTCTTCTTTGGATCCTTTACATTTCTTTGGATTTGATTCTAGATGTAGCTTCAAATGGTCATTTTAGTGTGACCATTAATATTAAAATGGCTATACTAGTTGTTTAGATCCTTTCACTAATGAACTATGGTTGTTGTCCTCTTGTCCTTTCCTTTCCACTTCTTCTTCCCCTCATATGAAGAATCTTGGTGGTATTTATGTTTGGAATCACTTGGGTATCCTTTCTTATTTCCTATATTCTCTAGGTATTGTGCCTGCACATAGGCCTCATCAACTATCCTAGCTTTATAGGGCATCACTTGGTCCTTAAATGACTATGTAGGACACCTTGATACTTCAGGAGCACATTTTCAATCTTGGGAGATATACCCAACACAATTTCCATTTTTATAAACTCATTAATGTACTCTTGCACATTATACCCTTGCCTCTACTTAAAGTGGTGCTAATTGTTCCATTAGTCCTCTATATACCAAACATGGTAAAATTAAGACTTGATGAATGTTTTAAGCACCTAACACTTCATTTCTATGGGATCACCCTCTATTTTAAGTATCTATGTACGTCCTTCCCATCGGGTTAGTGCATTTCCCTCTATTTTTAGTCAAGCAAATGTGATATTTTTCTCGTATCCTATGTTATGGACATTGAAATAAAATTATAATCATTGCAATCAATGGTTCAAATTAATAGTATCAATTGCACCTTGGTGGGATTTGATGTCCACTTTTCTTTCCATTTTAAATAGAGTTTGTGAAGAAGTCATGACACTAGAACTTGGTTTCTCGTTCTCTAGCTATTTTATTAACTCTTTTTTAGGGTATTCATAATCTCCTAACTTCTAATCCAATCCAACTTTTGAGTTAGAGCCAATAATATTTGCAAAGGTCCAAACTTATTTGTTAAACCATCATGAGGAAAATCATGTTACAATAGATATAACCAACTTGTTCTTCTAGCTCAGAAAATTTCTTCTTTGCAATCCAAATTTTGAGTTAAAGCTAACAATCTCCCCAAAGGTCCAAAATGATTTTCTAGAGCCACCATGAGGATAGACATGTTACAATAAATATCAACAATTTGTTCTTCCATATTAGAAAATTTCTTGTCTACATCATTTAAATGGTTGTTATGATTGGACTCATTTGCCATGAACAGGGTTCCGAAACTTCCTTCTTGAGCCAATTCTTGGATCATTGTTGGGATAGGGTCCCCTGGGTTAGTTTTGGGGTAAAAACCCAAGTTTTGTTGAAAATTTTGATGAAAAGATGTAAAGTCTCCATAAATTGTGGATGCGAAGCGCATAGTTAGTTAGGAGTCAAAAATTGTTTTTACCTTCGTTTATGTAAAGTTGAGTCGGTTTTTGAGATCTAGCCATGGTCTGCAGACCATGGGATTGTATAAATAGGTGTGTCTTAGAGAGTCTAAGGGAGATCTATGTATTTCTCTATGGGTATGATGAAAGGAGTCTTAGGGAGTTAGCACAGAGAAGTAAGTCTTAGAGGGGGAAAAGGCTCTGCAGCTGAGTGCGCAGAGGCCTAGAGTAGTATCCACATCGAAGTGCGTGGACCCCTGCAGCTGAGTGCGCTAGGAAGTTTTTGAGCCTGTCACTTTATACTAAAGATCAATAATGAAGATTGTTGGAATAAATTCATGTGTTTTATCTATTTACTTCTATGATTTAAGATTGTGATATATGCTACGATGAAATAATGTCTTTATGAAATATTGATGTATTGGTGTGCGAATCTACTGGATACGTCTTATTAACTAAACACAATACATGTTAAGTAAGTACACAAAGATCACAATAAATTATGCTATGTTTATCAGGCACTTAGGTAGGTTTGAGTAAATGTTGATATAAGGATAATTTCTGGTGCATGTAAGTAGCTAAGTCATCTGTTCAGGGTCTAAAAAAGCCAGTCGTAGACCTTCGCGAAGGTCTAGGGGTCATTCGAAGGGAGTTACAGTACCAAGCCCTAAGGTCTTATAGATCTATGTGGAGGCATATCTAGGGTGTAAAAAGACGTCACACTGATCTATGGATGCGGAAACTTGGTTCTAGCATCCCCCCATACTACTTCGGATGAAACTTCAATCCACGTTATGCGGGTTGATGCCGAAAGGGCCAGTAGTGTAGGATTTTTCTTGGCATAATTATCTCTGAACCTGAGTTAGGACCCACTAAGCCAACAAATGGTTCCATTTTCAGGACTAGGATCTGCTTAAAGAGATGTGTGATGTCGCATCACTGGAATCCGACCAAAAAAGGAAATTGAGAAGTGGTTGGATAGAAAAGTCCACGAATTCGCAGTGCAAGAAAACAGGAATATGCGCCTGTCAAAAGAACAATGGTTGGAAAGATACTTATACTCAAAAATACACGAGATTTTCTTCTGCACCTTCTCGATTGAGCTATACAAGTGGATAGCTAAATTAGTAGACGACCAAGGAAGGTTGAAGCTTGATGGTCCAATAGTGTGGACTCCAGAATTAGTGCGGAGGCTGGAAGCTTTTGAAGATAAGATCATGCATGCTGTTGATCACTGGATTGATTGATACATAGGATGATTTGTGACAGAGTTTGTGGTTGATACCTCAGTCAACTACAATGAAGTAGCGCGATGCTTCTTCAAGGGACTCTGAGGTAAGTATCTAAGATCTTTGAATACCTAGATTAAGATGTTGTGTGAAAAATGAGTTATGCCATTTCCTTGATGTTTAGAGCTATGTGAAGCTGAAAGCTCTTCAAAGATCAGGGAAGAACAGGTCCTGAATATATCCCATTGATTGAACCTCCTTCGAGTGACGATGAGGGAACGGTACATGCTTCACTGCAGAGTGTTGTCCAGTTGATAAGACATGGTTTTCTGTGAATACCTCATCCATCCACTCCACCTCCACATTCACCTGCACATCATACACCTTCACCCACACCACCACCACCACCACCATCGTTTAAGATGTCGAACTCGATAAAGTTGCCGATTTTCAAGGGTATAGGGAGTGAAGATACAAACCAGTTATGTTTTATCGCAAATGTCGTATGGACCACGCAACATATTACTGATGATAACATAAAGAAGACACATGTAGTCACTGCCTTGTAGGACCATGGTCTGACATGGTATATTAAATACTGCGTCGAACATCTTGTAGCAACGCTCGCAGAAACTAAGGATGTTTTGGACAAATAATTTAGCAAACCTAAGTCTGAGTCACAATTACTACTTGGATTCAAGGAAGTCACGATGAGGACTGGTGAAACGCCTTGGGACTTAGATCAAAGATTGAATTGTGTGATCTACGAAGATAATATGTAGCTCACATATAGTTAGCACCGTGAGTGCTTCATAGCCTCGCTTCTACCCCACCTAAGGATTGCTTTATCGCAGCAGAAGATAGGGACTCAAGCGGAAGCTCTAGAAATCGCGATGAGATTGCATGAAACACCTATTCAAGATGCGTTTTGGGAGTTCAACAAATACACTCATAGTTGCAGAACCTTTGCTCAGAATTACAGAGCTTAAAAAAAGAGAAAGAGGTTAGGTCAGAGGTGCATGAGGAAGTCTAGTGCCTTAAGTGTAAGAGCCAGGGGAATGATAAAGATCACTTCCATATCTTCGCGAATTATATCATGGGGGGGGACCAATTCCCCTAAGCCAGGAAGCTCCAGCAGGACCAAGTATGGGGACCACGCTACGGTGCGCTATTTGTTAGGTGGCTCGAAAACATGTAACAGATAATTGTCATTTGCTACAAAAGTTCATTTAGACACCACAACAATTTTTTTGCGATTTTTGCAAATCAATGGGCCACGATGAGCGCCATTGCCATAGCTAAAAATTGATGATGGAAAGGACACCTATGTATCGAATGCAAGCAAAAAATCGGCCTCTGGATTAGGGCGTTGAGGGAGCGAATAGAGGATGTTAGGGGTGCAAATGAGGCCAATGAGGAGGAGGACCTGGTAGAGGTCATGGGTAGGTCATTTTCTATAATTGCGAGACACTAGGACACTATGTGCGGGAGTGTCAGAATTAGACATGACCATCATGCTAATATTGTACCTAGTTTGACCACATGATAGAAGAATGTCCTGTGTTGATAGCCAAAGTGCAGGAGAAGAAGGCGCAACCTCGACACCCTACCTAGAACTTATAGATGATGTGGCTGAGCCCTGCGAGGTGGATCCAAATGTAAATATCATGCTGAGAAGTGGAATCACGACTAGTGACGATAAAGGAAAAAACCCTGAAGAGGATGGATGGGTCCGAAAGGTCCCAAAAAAGGAGACTAGTTTTGATCTGGAGCGTATGAAGGAAACGTTTATGGAGGAAAAGAAAAGATTCGCTGAGGCCTCTACCTTAGGGAGTAAGGAGAAATTGCCAGAAACCAACGCGCCTACAAAGGTTGACCCCTCTGTGCTTACTACTTTCTTGGAAACTTGTATGAAACTACTACGTGATAGCAAGGCTGTGAAAGGGGTACATGAGTTGATAAATAAGTGTGCTGGTAAGGAAAATTCTCCTGATGCACACTGCGTAGTCTGAAAGATTGGTAAACATAACGAAAGAACATGGTGCGATATGAGGCTCACCGCATAGATAGGAGACTATCAGATGGATCGGTTTATTTTGGATCTAGGGTTTGACGTGAGAGTTTTGCCTAAGCAGACATGGGAGAGGATGGGGAGACCTACGCTGTAGTGGTCTCCGATTCAATTGAGGATGGTGAACCAACATAATATTATCCCTATGGGACGATTACATGGATTCATTGTAGATATTGAAGGTGCCAGTGCTCTGGCTGACTTTGAAGTGATAGAAATCATTGATGACAACAATCCATACCTCACGCTCCTGGGAATTGACTGGGCCATTGATATGAATGGAGTCATAAACTTGAAGAAGCAGACAATGTCGTTTGAAAGGAAATTGCTCCATGTTGTAGTACCGTTGGACCCTGTAGAAGGACCACGCTATACTGAACCGGTCTGTGACTATGAAGAAAGTGATGATGATTTGCATCAAATCTACAAAATTACAGCGCAAGACCAACACTGGATTAATCTGACAACTGATGGAAAGATTGCATGGGATCGCGAGAGCTCTTGTACCTTAGATTTAGATGAAGAGTTGGAGCATTGGAAAAATAGGCTACATGAAGTATCTACACTGCGCTACAACATGATGACTAAATCATTGCATTGTGTTTCATCGAACGCAAAAAATTTACCTTATTACGATGGTTTAACTGATGTAAATAAGTTTTTGGATGCTTTTGAAATATAAGTCCTTGAGGATCATCGCTTTCAAGTGTTGGATTTGGTGCTATGCCCGCACGATGGTGGGGTACGCACAAGGACAACTTTGATGAATGGCAAGATTACAGGAGGATGATGAGGTTGTGATTTGTTCGTCCTAAAGTGTGATTAACTGAGAAATATGATGGGAGAAATGATCCGTGCGATCATTTGGAAAAATGGACTAAAGTCTACGGGACAGAGCCACAACCATAATGGGTGCACTTATTATGTAATACTTTGGATATAATCCCCATGAATTGGTACCTGGAAACAGAGCACTACCATGGCACCACGGAGTGGGATATATTAAGGGAAGGATTCTTGATGACCTTCAGTTTTGAGGATGGGTTTGAAATCATTGATGAAGCTCTGCAGGAGGTTAAGGTGGTGATCTTCAGAATTCCATAGGACCCTTTGGAATTAGTTCAACTGGATTAGAGCACCCAGCTGTGCCATGTGCTAGAATGCTATAATATGACTACTGGGGGGAGGATGAAGATCCTAGAAACATTATTATCCCAGAGGTGGAAGGCCACTGTGAGGTTGAAGTTCCGCATATAGAAAATCCGGACATCACCACACTGTAGAAGACTAAGCATGTGAACATTGGTACTAAAGCAGAGCCAAAATTTGTGAAGATTGGGGATTATTGGGATGATGCCATGGTAGATAAAGTGGTTGAGTTGCTTCACGGATATTAGGATTTGTTTCCTACAAAATTTTCAGACTTAAAAGGCATCATAGGTGACTTGGGTGTGATGAAAATTACCTTAAAGCTAGATGCGAATCCTATTAAACAAAGGACATATCGCCTTAATCCCAAATA
Source organism: Pinus tabuliformis (assembly GCA_031772625.1). NCBI lineage: Eukaryota > Viridiplantae > Streptophyta > Pinopsida > Pinales > Pinaceae > Pinus > Pinus tabuliformis. The sequence goes on from CM062804.1 coordinate 737,902,898, forward strand.
CAAGGAAAAGGTCCGCTTGGAGTTGGACAAGATGCTTGAGGTAGGCATTATCGAACCAATGGAGGAACCCAATTCGGTGAACCCAATGGTGGTCCAAGAAAAGAAACAGAAGGGAGAAATAAGGATTTGCGTAGATCTAAGAAAGATTAACGATGCCTGCATCCATGATCCTTTTCCAACACCATTTACAGATGAGGTATTGGACAATGTTGGAGGGCAGGAGGCCTACTCGTTCACTGATGGGTTCTCTAGGTACCATCAGATTAATATCACACCAGAAGACAGGAGCAAAACAACCTTCGTGACAGAATGAGGTTGTTTCCAATATATGGTGATGCCATTTGGACTCAAGAATGTGCCGATGATATTCTCTCGCGTAGTCATCACGACATTCAAGGAATTTATTCACAAATTCTTGGAGGTATACTTTGGTGACTGGATAATGTTTGGGTTAGTAAAGCACCATGTAGCCAGTCTACGCTTAATGTTGGATATGTGTCGAAGATATCAAATTTTGCTGAACCTGAAGAAATGTTTATTCTACGTCCCGTTTGGATTTTTATTGGGTCATGTGGTGTGCAAGCAAGGGATGATGGTGGACCCTGCCAAGAGCACGATGATAGTAAATTTGGAGGCCCCAAGGAGTGTCAAAGAGTTACGTGCAACATTGGGCCATATTGGATATTATCGAGAATTCATCAAGACTTATGCTCAAATTACCGCGCCTATGGAGAAACTATTGAAGAAGGACGCTACATGCTGTTGGGATGAAGAATGTCAGTGCAGTCTAGATGTATTGAAAGAAAAGATTGTCCCGTGCCAATCTTGGTCTTCCTGGATTAGAAAAAGGAATTCCATGTGCATGTTAATGCCTCGTGTATTGCATTGGAAGCAATGCTAACACAGGCTGGTGAAGGAGAGATGGATCACCCTATAGCATTTGCGAGTAGGAAATTATCAAAGTCTGAGAAGAATTACTCAATGACAGAGAGTGAAGGATTGGCTATGGTGTACGTGCTTCAAAATTTCAGGGACTATCTGCTGGGCAGACATTTCAATATGTAGACAGATCATTTTGCCTTGAAATACCTGGTCAATAAGAATGTGTTGGGGGGGAAGATATGCAGATGGCTGCTACTATTTCAAGAATATGACTTTGAGGTAATTGTAAAGCCAAGAAGGTTGAATCCAAGACCTGATGATCTGTCATGGATCGAAACAGGAGAGGAGCCCACTAATTTGGAGGAAGGGTTGCCTGATGCACAACTCTTCATAGTGCGTGTAGTGGATAACCTTTTTGTCGATATTATCCACTTTTTGACTACAGGGACAAATCTAGAAGGATACAACAGTCAACAAAAGAAAGAGTTAGAAGTGCACATGACAGATTTCTTAGTAATTGCAAGATATTTATATAATATGGGTGCAGATGAGATACTCCGACGATATGTGCCTGATTTTGAACGAATTAACATCCTCACTGAAGCTCATGGAGGAGCTACGGGAGGACATTATGTAGGAAAGGCAACGACGCAAAAGATTTTGCGTGCGAGGATGTGGTGGCCTATGCTACATAAAGATTCTAAAGCATATTGTAGGGCATGTGATGCATGTCAGAGAACGGGTAGACCATCATGGAGGGACGAGCTGCCATTAAATCCTCAAGTATCACTGTAACCATTTGAAAAATAGGCAATTGACTTTGTAGGACCGATTCATCCCCCAGGCAAGAAGACATGTGCACACTATATCATCACTGCGACATAACACCTAACTAGGTGGGTGGAGGCACAACCGGTGAAGGATTGTAGAGGGGCCACAATAGAAAAGTTCTTGTTTGAGTATGTGTTAACCAGATTCAGCTGCCCAAAAGTGTTGATGAGTGATCGCGGTATGCACTTCCTTAATGAAACGATCAGCACGCTAACCGAAGAGTTCCAGGTTTATCAACAGAAGAGTACACTGTATCATCCTCAGGCTCATGGAATAGTTGAAGCCTCTAACAAGATCCTAGAAAACACACTGATGAATATTTGCAACGCGCAATGGAATGATTGGGACATGCGCGTACCAGCAGTACTATGGGCATATAGGACAACTTGCAAAAAGCTAACAGGTCAGACACCTTTTCGATTAGGCTATGGTGTAGAAGCTGTGATGCCTATGGAATATATCATTCCTAGTCTCCGTATAGCAGCTTTCACAGGAATGGCGAACTGCAGAGCCTTGGAAGAGTGGCTCGCACAACCAATGGAGCTCGAAGAAGATAGATTCTTGGCTGGATTGCATCAGCAAGTTCAGAAAGAACGTGAAAAGTCTTGGTATGATCGACACATCATGCTGTGCACATTCAAGGTAAATTATTTGGTCTTATTATATGATAGTAAGTTCGCTAAGTTTCGAGGAAAGTTTCAGATGCACTGGATGGGGCCATATGTCATCAAAAAGATCACAGATGGGGGCACAATTTAGCTCGCAAAACTGAACGGAGAACCTTTTCCAGGAAAGGTGAATGGAAACCGATTCAAGCCATGTACAGGAGATCCAACTCAATGACTATATGATGGCAAGAGAGTCTTAGTGCCCCAGGCAGCTACAAGGGAGCGCGGGAAGTTAAACTACACTACTCGGTTTTGGGGACTATGTGGTAGGGGATCTGTGCACAAAAGGGTGGCATTACAGTATCAAAACCTACACGAAGGGAGCTGTGCTATGAAGCACGATACCGCGCAACATAGCCAGAAAGTTACTGTTAAAGTCACTGTTCATGACTTGATAGCTAGGATACGGTTAAGAGGAGAAGGTGGGCAACATTTAAGGCCAAAATCTTTGAAGATCTGCCTCCAAATCAGCACTAATGGACGAATTTTGGGGGGAATGTTCGGATTTGAATTCAAACTTCACCATAAATTATGCATGCTTGTCCAACAGAGAACACTTTGCACCCTTAGAGTTTTTGAGCTGTGCTGTCTGTCGCTTATGAATCCTGCATTCTTCAAAGATCTGGTCGCAAGCCCTTCATTCAATAATTTTCCCAAGTTAACCCAACAAATCATTTGCGATACCATGTTAGGACCTGACCCCGCTAAGACTACAAGCACTAGAGGAATTGTTGCCTCTGAAGGAGTTGTTCTAGAGGTAGTGATCATGGAAGCCCCGACTCCTGTGCCTATGGTGTTGAGGTCGCCTAGGCCAAAGCCTACACCTGTGTGAGAGACCCAAAAGAAGAAGAAAGACAAGCAAAAGAGGTCGGTGCCAGCACGTGAGTCGCCTAGGAAGCATACTGCCGCCCAGACACAAAAGAAGTACACGTAGCCTGAGAAGGTTGTAGATTTGGAAGATGAGTAGGGCATCGAGGATATAGACACTGAGGGAGTGGAGCCCATCACCAAGTTGCCTGAATATATCCCTCCATGAACAGGGAAGGTGAAGGTCCCCAAGGACCCAAACTCGGACAAGTTCCTCATTCACACACTCCTATTTCCAGAGAAGATAACCTTCGAAGGTCCGCGCCTGGCGTGGATCGCTCTGTTAAAAATGGAATATTGGGACCTGGATGACCATGAGAGGTTCCCTCACCTTGAAATAGAAAATTATATGAGTTGTGTGTATTACCCAAACTCTGGTGTCACTGTGTTGGAGTCAGTTGAACGGATCTGTGGAGTGGAGAACTTCGGGTTGTTAAACCTGTTGTGGGTACCCCAGTAACACTGCAGTAATATTAACACCACCTGTGTGCAGCAACTACTTACTCTAGTGCACTATGGGTGCTTATGGCTTGGTGCGCCTATACCCATCACAAATATGTTCATCCACAGGATCACACACCTGTGGCATAAGGGATTAAATCCAGCCTAGGAGTTTGGTGGAAAGGCAGGCGAAAGAGACTTGGTGGAGAAGATGAAAAAGAAGTTTGAGCTTGAGAAGAAGCCATGCAGATATTCCATCACATCCATCAATGATCCCTGCGGTGAATATTGCCACCCAAATATTGGCCGGAAAGGTTATGAGTATGTGCCGCATGGATGAAGTTCTGACACCTATGGTATCATTAGCTACACAATGCGCAAAGGGCATGCAATTTAACTGGTTGCAGTACTTATGTAGTGAACTTCTTGAAAATTGTCGCGAGGACCAGGATGAGAGAAAGCCATTCCACTACACGTGGCTACTACTCTCCATCGTGCAAGTCACATGCGAGCTACCAAGGATAGCCATTTTCCTCCATTGAAGGAAGGATTACTGGAGGCCGCGCAATTTCCTCCCTTTGGGCCACGAAGGACCCCGCGCGAGTCACAAAAATGAAGATTTTCTGGGTGTTGATGGAAGTGAGCTTACACATGGCCATCAACTGGTGCCCAAGGTTGTCCGTAACCTTATATGAGCAGCTGTCCGCGTATGCTATGTTCAAGGTAGATTTCCACCGCGTCTACATTCAGGTGTGGAAGGAACCGAAACATAAGTGTTTTGATTTTCCGTATTTAGTCACTGATGATGCCATACAGGAAGTGCTCAAGTGTTGGCCGGTAGATTGGCACTCCCCATCCAACTTAGATGTAGGGTATAGCAAAGGTGCGGGGAGCTCAGCTGAGAAGAAACGAGAGGATGCAACCAAACAGGTGGCACAAAAGTTTACTGCGCAATGGAAGAAGGAAGCTGAAGAGAAGGAACAAATGGAAAAAGAGCGCACTACAAAGGAATAAGCTGAATAAGAACATCACAATTGTGAGCACATCGACAAATATCCTTCGCCCAAAATCAAGGAAGAGGAGAAGTCTGTGCAAGGGAGTGGTGACGATGAGGGGAAGAGCACCCCATTTCGTTTAAGGAAGCACAAAGAACAACAATAGGAGGATTCCTGCAAGAAGAAGAAGTCGGCTAAAATGCAGGTGGATCCCATCACCTTGACAGAGGGAAATCTCGATGAAATCAGTGGAAAAGTGCGCGGCAGTACAACTGAAATATTACAACAATTTGAGCAAAATTACGTTCATTCACTAGGACATGTCTAGAAGGATTTGCGTGAACTACAAATCCAAACTAGCAGAATACAGGTGGGCGCAGGTTAGGTAAGTGCCGCGCAGATGAGCTTGGCACTAGGGACAAGTTAGGCTTCCGAACTGGTACAAACAATGGATCTTAGAACAGTTGCTCTGCCAGAGGGATCCATGGGTGCAGAATCGGCTGATGATAAGATCATCATTAGTACCCTTAAGAACATTGGCCTAAATATTGCAGCACTCCCTAGCAAATTTCTTCATGCGCTACAGGCAGGAGCAATAGTTAAACTGAGAGCTCGGGAGCAACGCACTCTCAGTTTAATAAGTGAGTACAAATGAACAATGAACAAATGTTCATCGAGAAGATGCAAGCCTTGAAAGATAGGGATACTATCGAGGCGTAGAGCTCCTAGTTGGTAGCCGCGATTGTAGAGGCGTGCAGAATAATGCCAGAGTTGCACATTCCTGAGGACGCACAACCAGAGGTTAAGATCCAAAAACTAGCTACATGCATCTGCGAGGCAAAGGAGGAAGTTGCGAGAGTTCAATTTGAACTCAACATGAAAATCATGGAGCTATAACTCAAGTCACAACCTTTGACTCTGCTGAAGGTTAGGGAATAGCGCAGAGCCACCATCAAGGAAGGGATGGCTACTGTGGATGCCGCAATATTTGGCTGCACAACCTTGTTTAAACAAGTGATGGAGTTGGTGACGATCCTGCAGGAAGACGCCAACCTGCAAAAATTAAATACAGAGATCCGCAAGCTCCAACAACAGTATGACAAGGTTAGGGAGATGACATGCTCAAGTGTTGCAGTGCAATGCCTCGCCAAGTTGTATGAAGGGAAGTAGCTCCTCACAGAGGTGGAAGCAACTTAGAAAAAAGAGGCCTTGCTTAAGGCCAGGTTGGGTCCTTGGTTGGAAGAAGCCTACCAAGTCTCAAACAACATCTAGGAGACGCTGACGAACTTGCAACTCACACAGCAAAAGATTAAGTTGGCCAATGAAGGACCAACTACGGAGCAGCTCACTGAACAAGTAAAGAAGGAAGTTACACAGAGTGCTATTGAAGTAGCAGCTGTGTAGGTGGAGCTAGGGGATCTTCACAGCAAAAGCACCGTGCTGGCCAAGTGACTCGAGGGTGATTCATGAGCTTTGTGTTGGGAGCCTATTAGGATAGGGTCCCCTAGGTTAGTTTTGGGGTAAAAACCCAAGTTTTGTTGACAATTTTGATGAAAATATGTAAAGTCTCCGCAAATTGTGGATGCCGAGCACGTAGTTAGTTAGGAGAAAAAAAGGGTTTTTACCCTCATTTATGTAAATTTGAGTCAGTTTTTGAGATCTACCCATGGTTCGTGGACCATGGGATTGTATAAATAGGTGTGTCTTAGAGAGTCTAAGGGAGATCTATGTCTTTTTCTATGGGTATGACGAAAGGAGTATTAGGGATTTAGTGTAGAGAAGTAAGTCTTAGAGGGGAAAAAGGCTTTGCAACTGAGTGCCCAAAGGCCTAGAGTAGTATCCGTAGCTGAGTGGGTGGACCCCTGTAGTTGAGTGCACAGAGGCCTAGAGTAGTATCCGCAGCTGAGTGCATGGACTCCTGCAGATGAGTGTGCAGGGAAGTTTTTGAGTTTGTCACTTTATACTAAAGATCAATAAAGAAGATTTTTGGAAGAAATTCATGTGTTTTATCTGTTTACTTCTTTGATTTAAGATTGTGATATATGCTATGATGAAATAACGTCTTTATGAAATATTGATGTATTGGTGCGCGAATATACTGGATATGTATTATTAATTGAATGCAATACATGTTAAGTAAGTATGCGAAGATCACAATACATTGTGTTAGCGAAGATCACAATACATTCTGTTATGTTTATCGAGAACTTAGGTAGGTCTGAGTAAATGCTGTTTTAAGGATAATTTATGGTGCACGTAAGTAGCTAAGTAATCTGTTCAGGGTCTGCAAAAGCTAGTCGTAGACCTTCGCGAAGGTCTAGGGGCTATTCAAAGGAAGTTGCAGTACCAAGCCCTAAGGCCTTATATATCTACTCGGAGGTAGGTCTAGGGCGTAAAAAGGCATCACACTGATCTCTAGATGCGGAAACTTGGTTCCAACATCCCCCCATACTGCTTCGGGTGAGACTTTAGTCTGTGATACATGGGTTGATGTCAAAAGGGCCAGTAGTGTAGGGTTTTGTTTGGCGCAATTAACTCTAAACCTGGGTCAGGACCCACTAAGCCAACAATCATATAATTTCCCAAAAAACCAAAATAAAATTGCTTTAATTCCAATATGACATGTAAAATGATGTGAATATTCCGTTGGAATAGTTTGTCATGACACATCTTACAATACTCTAAAATATTTTACTATCCCCAAACATATGGATAAACAAAAGTGGTCAACTATATGGTTGTGCATATCCCACACATGTACAACTCTAAACATCCATGTTCATGGGATTCCAAGGTCTTCCATATGTTCAACTTATTTATAACATATCTCTCCATGGATCTATTTTCCATATCCCCTATGGGATGTGCATGGGGTTCCAACCATTAGCACCCATAAATGTATCTTTTCCCATTTCATGTTCACCAGTAGAGTCCCCCACACTCAAGATGAGGCAAAAAATGCATGGTATCTTGCAGAAGGTTAATGGAAAGTACAAGTAGTGACATGACCAACATCGAGTTTCACACAAGTTTTAAGTTTCTTATTAAGGAGTGGTTTCATTTTTAGAAAAATCACCTCATATGTCTCGAAAGGAAGTTCATACCACTCTAATATGGTCGTTTCACAATTATAAAGGCTATGGGTGAAAATCGTTTTAAAGTTTTTATTCCTCCTTTCCTTAGCTTACACCCAATATTTAATATGGAGTTACTCTGACCAAATTTCCCACCTCTATTGGACACCTCAAAGGTGGCAGGCACTTGGCCCCTATAGAACTTAATCTCAATTGCATTAAGAAAGTGACTGGGGATTGGATCATGGAGATCAAAATGAAGGCCATCTGCTAGCATAACATTCCACTCTATTAGGTTTTTACAGCATGATAACTTCTTTAGCAAAGAAAGTGTCTCATTAGGATTCAAATTTAACAAAAGTTTCCCCATCCCTTCTAGGAACTTAATGTAATGGGGATTATTACTTCTTTAGGGGGAAGGAATGATCTAGGTGGATATTGGTGGCCGTATACCTTATCCACTGAATCAACATGGTTCTCCATCTTGGAATTTTTTGTTATGATTTTTTGGTCCTAAAATTTTGGGGCTATTTTGAGGCGATAAATGATGTTTTATGGCGATCCAAGGACCTATAATTGTACTTCTCAATTGGATCTTTAATAATCTACTATGCACCCCAAACATAGGTTGTATGCAAAAGTTACACCCTTGGAAAATTGAAATATCAACTAACAGTGTTGGGTCCCACAAAAATTTTAGCTAGGGTTATGAACCTTTAGATTTATTTCTTTATGTTAAAAGTCCACTTTGCGGTCTCTTGTAATATATTTTTGTGAACGAGCATAGCCACCATCTTTTTCTCTTTAGAGATAAGCTACCACCAATCTGGCCAGTTTGTGTTATATAATGCTCTGTTATTTTTTTCATTAATAGAAGTTGAGTATTCAATATATTATTTTTTCTCTACTATGTTTTGTGTGTTTATATGTGTTCCATTTGGTTTCCTATCTTTCAATTTGTTCTTTATACACCCAAATCAAGCAAACAACTCTCCAATCCCACACAACTTTCATTTTTAAGGCAAGTGAAGGAAACTATTATTAAATAAATAATTTATTGCACCAAGAAATGCATTCTACGACCCAATATGATGGACATGTTTAATTACTTTCATGCTCAACATGGAGGGAGCACGTGTCCCTTTTAAAATAAAAATAAAATATTCGCTAAAAAATGTTGGTTATATATATATTTGTAAATTAAAATCAATTATATCAGAAAAACACAAACTTACATCTGAAAACCAAATATACTTAGAACATTTAAAACATATTTGTTGTCACACCCAAAACTTATTCATAGGATTTTTTTCCCCTTTATCCTATGAACATATACCTAACCAACATATTTATCAGTTACAACTAAGGATAAGGTCATCTCCTCATTTTTCTGAGAGATCTCCATCTCCACTAGCACAATAGAACATGACATATCTTTATCACTGTCTGAATGATCAGACTCATGGGTACACTTCTTCCCACTGGTTATAGACAATTATTTCTAAAGAAGTTTCCTTTCCCTTTTCCAAATTATTCCCCTCTAGCGAGGAATGATGCAGAACTACAAGGGTTTGAACTGGATCTTGAGCAACTGAATTGATAGGTTTTTTCTTCTATCATTGGGATCATTCCCTCTTTTGGCTTACTGAGTTATTGGAACTTGATGCCTCCCTCTCATCCCTCCACCCATGATTTGGCTTTTTAGTGTCTTTGAAGTGGTTGGCCCTTTTGAGAAAGGGAAAGTGTTATGAAGATGTTTAGGATGCTGAAAAAAATTGCATATAAAAGTGATGTTTTCATAATATAAAGGCTTAAGGTATTCCTTAATAGTACACTTAAGAATGATTTTGTCTATTAATCCTTCACTCAAATCCAATTCGACACAAGTGTATACAAAATAAATGAACCCATTTTCCATTCTTTCACTATCCACTTTAATGAAGAGTCCAATTGCGTTTCCGATGCTCTCGAGAAAATATGGCCGAATCCACTGGAGGGGTAAGTTTGGGAGTCTTACCCATACCGTAGTAGCCAAATATTTCATGGAGAGAGGGTTGAACTTTCGGAACCAACGCTGAATCGAAAGACCAACACAACCCTAGAACTAGGGCCCTTGGTTGAAAATTATCTTCCGATCTTCGAGATCCTTAATCACTACCACAAAAATAACCTTTAAAGCAGAATACAAATTCTAAATTTTAGATCCAATTTTGATGGAACCAATCTTGGAAAGCATTAGATTTAGGCAAAAATCCATTGAACTGGCATATGAATGCTTGCTTTTCTTAATAGGTTATCTTGATTCTGTTAAATAACTTGTTGACCTCAAGGGTTGGGTGTCAGAGGAATGTTCCACCACAAAAGCTTGGCCTGAGAGTTCCTTGGGAATTTGGGAATTGTAACTTGGATTAATAACATTTTTGAATGACAGGGGTTTTGATGCCAAAGATGCTCCATCTCCTTCGGTACCTCCTTTCAAGCATGAAAAGAGGAAAATATAAGAATATTTCTCAATAACATATTCTATGAGTTCCTTTGTTGATTTTAATTTCCTCCCTTTGAAGAGGAGCACTATCACTTCCACAAGTAATCCAGTCAGATTTTATATGTTATCTTCAAGTAATTAAACCAAATCCCCATCACTAACCCTTAAGCATAGTGACTTTCCATAAATAGTTTTAACAAAGATTGTGAATTTTTTAATCTCACCATCCCCAAATCCAAATTGTAACAACCACAATTAAAGATCCATGTAATAAAGTTAATAATGGAAAAATAAGACCAAGGTCACGGGACATTTATTCCAAGCTGAATGTTGGGAAAAACATCCTAGTGGGTGTTCATTTGGTTTATTATGGCTAAGGAAATTGGCAAAGGCATTGAAAAGGAAAAGAGGCATTAATTGGCATTTATTTATGAAAATAATGGAAAATAGAAGAAAAGGAAGGTGAAAGGTCATAGGTTTCATGTGAGGAGGAAAATGAAGGAAAATATAGGATATTGAAGAAAATAAAAGGCTATTGATGATCATTTAACAACCTTTTGTCAGTTTAGTTTTGGAGCTCTCTCTCTCTATTCTCTCATTCTCTTGCACACTTAGAGCATTCTTGGAGCACTCTAGCATTGGAGAGATGTGTTGAAGGATCTGGGGCATGAGGTTAATGAGATTCTTCTTTTACATGATAACTATTAATGCTAAAATTGTTAGTATATTCTTTAACATTAGTGTGTCTTCTTTAGATCATTAAATAGCTATCATAACAAAGAGACAAGAACACAAGACGTTGGCATTCTGCCAGGGCCAAAACCTCTCCCTCTTAGAGAGGAAAACTTTCACACAATTCTTCTTATAGAGATTCCAATTGGTAAACATCAAGACCATGCATTTTGACTAACTGTGCCACTCAAGACCAAGCCACCAATTCTCTTCTTCATAATGCTAAGATTATCACCATCACTACATCACTAGACATCCATTAATGTTGCAACATCACTGAGATATTCATGAGAACAAGACTGTTTCACCATATCTCTATCATTACTTAGTTATTTGTTGCTTATCAAGATCATAATTATGTAGATGAGGTGTCTATGATGAGATTAAATCCTTGAGAGAAAAAAACCATTGAGATCATAACTATGCTTAATGTTATGACTGCAAAGAGTAGCACCAAGACCTTTATCTTTAGACTTATGCCAAGAATGTAACCATTACAATAACACTTATCTGAGATCACTGCCATGCCATCCAAGTATGATGCCTTATGTGAAGAGACATAGTCCTGTATCCATTCGAGATTAACACCTTGAGCTTGACCGAGATTTCAGAGTGGAATGTGAAGGTATCACTATGCCTTATCACTGAGATTTTGCTCCTAACTATCCCATCCGAGAGTTTGCTTCTTCAAGACATGCAAAATTGTAGATCCTGTTCTTATTCGAGTTATTTTAGAGAGAATGCGAGATTCTGTTCTATATTTTTGTGGTGACTTAAGTTGCCAATTTATAGGTGTTTGACCATGTATTCAAGCCAACATGGACCTATGAACTGATGTGTCTCATCTTGTGAGCTGACATGACTCCCTTTTACTTCTTTTGCTGGCCGACTTGACTGTGCTTTTTCATCGTTTTGCTTGCTTGTCTTTAAGAGGATTGTGTTGGTCTTGGAGGGTTGTTCTTATACATTTGGTTGACCCATATACATTACATGAAGGCTCAAGAAGAGCTCCTTACACATATATTTGACGCTTTGAATTTACTTGACCTATGGAATGAGCAAGAAACTCATTCTTATAATTTACGAAAATAATATTTATTTTTCTTGACAGGTACAAAGATCAAAATTACATGTATAAATACCGAACATAGTTAATTTTTTTTCAACAAGATGAAGGAAATGAAGGACAAGAAAGCAAAGGAAAGAAAGGGTCAAGCAAGGAAGAGTTGGATGAAGTGGCTACAACGAGATTACTTGCAGGTACATAGTTTCATGTATGATTTCCTTGCTAGTTTGGATATGATTGGTAACATGTGTGTATTTGGTTCTCTTGTTGTCATTGACATGGGATTTTTCGGTTGTGAAAGTGGTTTTCATTTTTCCTTTCCAATTCTAGATATCCATGGCATGATGGGGTTCTTTCATTTGGTTGAGCTTTGGATTGCCAGATGGTTTTAGAACCAGGTGATGTGGTCTCAAGGAAATTTCCCAAGTGCCCAAGAATCCCTTGACCAGTAATGGCGGGATTGTGATAAATCCTGAGGATGGAGATAGGAAAATTCCTCAAGGTATTGGTGAATAAAGCTGGAGGCATCAAAGCTTGTTTATGGCCTAGTGATCCCTTGACCGGTTTTTGTGGGATTGCAATAAAGCCTGATAGTGTATGTTTTTGTTTGGGCCTAGGAATTCCTTGATCAGTAATGGCTAGATTGCAGTAAATATTGGTTGTATAAGTGATGGTTTTGGGTCTAGGAGTCCCTTGACCCGTTTTGGTGGGATTACGGTAAAGCATGAGGAAGACTTGGTTGTTATGTTGTGAGCCCTACATTCATGCTTGGAATATGGCACGAGGGTGATTGGTTGAAAGAAAGATTTGGTTCAACCCAATCTATGGTCGGGTGGTACATGGAAGTCCCTGACTTGGTTGGATTTTCAGATGTTAATAAGAGCTCTTCCCCTCTTACATTTCATGAGTGTGTATACCTTTTAATATGTGGCTTTCATGATTGTTCTATCATTGTTATTATTCTAGCTATATGCTGGTTATAAGCATGGTTTAATGACAGACTTTAGTTACAAATTTCACCATGTTTTGATTAGTAAATGAATTGTTAATGAATGTATGAGCTAATAGATGATAATTCAATTATTGTGAGAGGGCATGAAAAAATATTGATGATTTTCAGATAAGTATGAGACCCCCTATGTTTAGATATATAGACTACATCTTCACTATGTGTTTGACAAAATACCTGTCTCAGTTAGGCCTTGTTAGGATATGTTCTTGTATAAGTTTTGCATTAATGTCTTTGTCCTTGTGTCATTCATAATTTTGAAAAGTTTTATCAAGTTATGGGTAGAGGTCTAGATCCTAGCCCTGAATAAGTGGTTCAAATCTCGGGGTTGCATGCACAAAACTAGGTAATTTAGACTACAGCCACTGGAGACAGGGTTATCCACGTGATTGGAGGCTTATAGTCACTAGTTTTCCTTGTTATGCAAGAGATTTGGAGTCCATGTCAGTGAAAAAGTAGTCTAGCTCTGGGTCTAGGCACCTGGATTGGTTGTTTAGCTTCTGGGGCTCCTTAGCTCCTGAGGGAGGTCAGTAAAGTCTTGGTTGGATGATTCCACTTCCTTAACTGTACCTAGGAGGTTGAGTGATATCATAGTAACTCTTCGTCACATATTTACCCTGTTGGATCAATGAAATTGGGTAAGTGTGGGAGGAGGGTGGTAACATAGACCTTAAAAGGATACAATATGGCGCTAGATACACAAAATCCATCTTCAAAAATATTTTTAGAGAATTCAAAATAGACCCAGGGACCAAGTTTGGCTGAAGAATTAAAAAAAACATTTTGCATGCCAACACATTCCCCCAAGAGAATCTGGGACTAGAATTCTGTCAAACAGTTTGAAGGCCAACTCCCCATACTTGTATTTTGTACTCTCTAAGGTCCATATGAGAGCGAAGACCTCCAGAACTGCCTAGAAACTGCCACTTGACCCACAATGCACCCCTTCTACTAGACCCTACACTTTCCACTTGAAAAAAAAGGGCATCATATCTTTTGCTAAATTTCCCATTCTAACCCCTCGAAAACCATCCTCCATTTGCTACCATGTCTCCTTGGCTCCAACCAAAATTTGAGCCGTAATGTACAAGGGGCTCCATCAACAGAGCCAACTTTCATCCACATAAGATTTAAATAACTTTCCATTGATAGGTGATCGTAAAACCCACGAATGAACCCTATTTCACCTTCGTCCAACACCCTGGAGGAGAACAAATCATTCTCCATTAAGAGCCCTTGTCTTCTGCAAATATCTTGGCCTATGACAACACATTCCAAGCTAAGAATCCTAACTGTTCACACAATCACCATTTTGATAAATCATATGTGGAATGGACTTTTTTTTTTTTTTTTTCTGTGTGGTTCACGGGGCACCAAGGTGGGCCGCTAACGTCATAGATAATCGGAGCTCCACCCGAAGGGAACTGCATAGATTAATCGAAGATTTGACCCACCTCCCAAACCGGGAGAGTACTATCAACGGGAACTCGACCATTTGAGCTATCCCTTATGTGGAATGGACTTATGTTAAATGTTGGCTAAAATTAAAAACAAAAATAAATATACATATTTGGTTATTTTTAATTAAAAGCGTTGTAAAAAGTAAACAATGTCACTCTTCTTGTGGTCCCTCGATCCATTAGTTGATATTACAACCTAGTATGAAGTAAATGTGTTATTCCTTCTATGCTTAACATAGATTTGACATGTGATATTCTATATATAAGAAAAAAAACATTTCACTCTCATTCATAAGTAAAATATTTTGATGTATACCTGAGGTAATATAATTTTATATCAAATTTGTATAAAGGAATAAAGTAATTAAAGTTTAAAAAAAATCTTAGATTTTCACTTTCTAGTGTAAGGAAGACATGTAATTATTTTATTTTTTAAATATATTTAAATTCCCACCTTTTATATCAACTTGATATATATAGAGAAACAATGATTACAAGTAAAAAAATTCAATTAATTCCTAATAAGAGGGAGTTGTGAATTCATTCAATTCTTAATATGAAGTTGATATGTTTCATTTCAAAAATATGAACCAGTGTAGATCCATCTTAACCACAGATCTGTTGAAAAATGAAGCAATAAATTCTCAATTTGATTTTGCCTTGATTAAATTGATAAAAATCGAAATTCCACATCAACAAACAACTTGGAGTAGTTATCTAAGTTGACATGGCACTTTTCACTTAGTTAAATCAATTAATTCGAGTTAGGGGCATGAAGTTCATTTGTATGTAGTGATTCCTAAATTTTAGGAGCCTAGGTTGAGTTAATTTCAGTTGTAATCAGTTAAAATAGTTCTAACTGTTAATAGAACTAGTTGGTGGCCAATTAAGTAGTGGGACATCAATCTAAATGAGTGATCATCTAGTTAACTAATCAATCATCTAATAATTAGCTCATGCATAGAAAGTAATACGAGTTTCCTAGCTGTGGTGGAGTTTCCAAGGCAGTGTATAATTAATTATATACTAGATTGAGTGTATAGTTCATTGTATTGGTGAGGTGATCAACCTTGAGGAATTACGCAAGCATTTTGGAGGAAATTCCTAATTAATAGGGTCCCATTTCCTCAGGAATTGCGCAAGAAAATAGGGGCTCAAGCAGAGGCAAAAATTGACTAAGTCCAGGTCAGTGCTTCTCAGTGAGAAGAGAGATAGGTTATGCACAATTGAGAAAATAAATTGTAATACATCTCTACTCTTATGATTTAATGCAAGAAGGCATTGGGGTTTTTAGAAATTTTCTTTCCCCGGGAAAAATATTATTTGCACGTGTGTGATTTCTTATTGCATGTCTAAGATTTTTGTTCTAAATTGTGAATTAACTTCTGCGGAGCAATAGAGTAGGCTTGTCTGTTGTGATTTAGAAAATTTCATAAGTAGTTGCAAATCTACATCATAATTTCTAAATGGTATAAGAGCTGGATTCACATTAGAAACTAGTCATTGAATTCGTCATGTATAGTGATATTTGAAGAACTAATGAGCTGTTAGGAGGCAAAGTTATGGAACCCTAGTTCAGGGTAGATCTAGAAGAGCCTATGTGAAAACTTCTTAATGGAGCTAGAAGGATTGTAGTGGGAAGATAAATGAGCCAATGTTTAGTGGAACAAAAAGGAGTTGTGATCATTGATATTGGTAGATTAAGGAGCAATGAGATTTCCCACAGGGAGATCGAAACTCAGAGGGAGTTAGTTTCAGAGGGAGAAACCCTATGGAAGCTAGTACTTCAAGATCTGGGGAGATAAAAATCATTATTTAGTGGTTGTAGTAGAAACTCGGAAGAATCAACAAAGTAGTAGAAACAACAATATGAGCAGATCATATTTTGCAATGCATACAACTATACTTCTGAGAGTGAGGTGAAGTGATGTAGATCCCTAGTCCAAGAGTTACAGAAATTTGGGTAGGGTCGATTGAGGCATTCTCGTCATGGATCATTTGCTTGCTTGGGGGCCCACAATATTCATTACCAGGAGGATAAATGTCATTCATATACTGTTGAGTGTAGAGGAGTGTTGAAAACATAGTAGGAGGCTTAGTAGTAGAGTGAACAACAACACAATTTCCCTAGTAGATAGTTTTAGACACAGTTGATTCAATAAATTTTTTTTGGATGCTTCTTAGTTGCAAATGTTGTAGTAGAAACAACAAAAATGAAAGGTGTTTCATACAGTACATTCCATAGGTGCAGGATAGGGGTGGTTGATAATCCCTTTCTTACTGAGAGGGAGTGTT